>CM019149.1:22544559-22647182 GCA_009733165.1 Naja naja
GCTTCCCAAGGTGTTACAGGTTGTAAGGCAAGATCAAATCTTGTGGCTGCATCGTCTGCTATTGTTACCTTCTTGGAGCACAGGGAAAGGTTGGTGGCTCTAATATGAGTGACAAAAATGGATAATTTCTTTCTGCTTAGGGACTGCAGAGTACAAAATAATGCCAATAAATCAGGTTCAATAGATGGTGATAGGTATGAGCCAAATATTGTTAAAACAATTTGAGAAACATACAAGCTATCATCAGAATCAAATTAATTGGGACTTTAGAAAAAGCTGAAATGCCAAAATTGCAGCGGCCAATTCAGCACGCTGTGCAGATTTTGTGGTGGCATTGTTTTGTGTTAAAAAGGATTAAAGAGGGGGTTTGGAGATAGCTTGCAGGTATGGTTGCAGGAGAAAGAAAAATAACACATCAGTATTGCAGTTACTAAACAGATAAATCAGTTTCAACAAAATGGAGACACAACAGATGAGAAAAGGAAAAAAACTGAATTCAAATGCTTCAGGAAAAGGATGAACAGATAAAATCATTTAAACACACAGTAAATGCAAGGATGAAACTTTTCTTGTAAATGAACTTAGAACATTTGTTAATAACCCTGGGTTTTTCTTAAAAGCACAGAGAGGAGAGAAAATTTAACTCTTCCTCATCCGGTCCAATTGGCCAGATCAGACCAGAAGAAGACAATCTCTCAGTGTTTTAATTCTTAACAATTTAAAATTAATATCCGAGGGATCAGAGACACTTAACAGTTGCAACAGTTACCTCTAGAACACACAAAGTCTTAGACACACACGTAATGCGCACACATACCCACACACAAAGACACAGAGGAAAACAAAACTCTGAGGTTTACACACACACTGATCATTCCCACAATAAATCTCTCAGTTAAATTGGGGAAGGCATAAATCTTAAGGAACAAACCATATGGTAGCATAGAAGATAAAGAGACAGATCTTTTAAGACTTTTAGAGGCAGAAGCACGATGTGGAGCACTTGAACTCCTGCTGCATTTTGAGTATACTCCATATTGTAAACATTACTACCTGCTTTACAGCTGCCTCTAGAAGTTGAGCTAAATCTAATGCTGACCGGATGCCACCAATGGTGTTAACAGTTTCAGTCCACATTTGCATTTTCAACTGCTAGTTTTAAAAGCAACTCCTCTTGGGCTTGTGGGTTATTAATTTGTCGCTCAATGGCTAGTTTTAACCTATCGATAAAAGTCCCATAATTTTCCCCATTTGTTGCTTGATGTTAGCAAAACTCTTTCCTCCTTCTTTTCCTTCCACTTTACTTAATGCCAAAGGCGGCCAAAATAATAATTGGATAAGCTTCATCAGGCAAATCTTTCTGTTGATCTACTGCAGTGAATTGCCCTGACCCATAGATTTGATCTGGAATAATTTGTGCTGTCCCTCTGGCAAGCTTGTTGCTTATAGTGAAAGTCGAATACTACATATTGGGAGGAGTAAGTAGCATTTTAAATAAAGCCTTCCAATCTCGGGTATCATAAGACCCCAATCCCAAAGCTAACAAAGCCTTGGTATAATGACTATGTATGCCATGTCGGCAGTTGCCTGTTTATCTGTTTTAATGCACTCAAAGGGACGGCTTCCAAATCCTTTGAGGATTCAGTTGTGCATCCATTTGTACTTGAACAGGCGCTTCCAATCCTTCCACATCTTCTAACCCAAACTCTCCCTTTTCTAACCCTTCCAAGATAGTTTGCTGGATAGGCGATGCTAATCCCAATCCTTCCATTTGTCGGAGTTGATGTTCAGTGGGCGGGGGAACTCTGGTGCTGATGGGTGATCTAATGACTGAGGCAGCCCACCACACCGTGATTTACTCTCCTCCTTTGGCTGAACTACTTGAGGAGAATATGGGGTAACTCTTCCCCTATTAAAGATGTCAATTCCATAGGATTTTCATGTGTAATTAAAATCTCCATCAATTTTCTCCACGCCACCAACTGCTCTGCTGGAGCCCTGGGCGCTTGATGCATGGCTTTCCCAATTTTCTTCCATGTTGATACCTGAAGACTACCTGCCTCGGGTAGCTTGGGAATTGTTGCCATAAATATATTAGTAACTTTCTAATGTCATTTCTGTGGATCTTAATCCCAACACTTTTAACAGAGTCCGCTAACTTCTCTAATTCCTGGATATGCTGTTCCTGCACCTAGAGAGTTTTCCTCCCATACTGCACTGTGATCAGTTCTGACCAGCAGAACTGATGAGAGCTCATATACCTTCCGGTGAGCAATATAGAAGAGGGATCGTTACCTGACCGTAATCAGATCACGTCGGGGTCACCACTTGTAGATGCGGACACTCATGAAATAAATAGAGAGACCAGGTTCTCGGGATGAGTGACCCCCACTTCATGTTGAGACCACTCTTTTATTAGCTCCTTCCTACATCTTACACAATTAGTCACATGAAGGTAAAAACAAATTCATCTTGTGCTTAAGCAAATAATATTATTATAACATGTAGCAGATAAAACCACATCCCTATTCTCATGCTTGCTATTGCTGAATCACTATTGCTAAACTGCTAGCCTGACAATCTTTTTTCCACAAGGAAGAAGGTCTGGTTGGTGAAGTGGTGAAGGCCCCAGATTAGAGACAAGGAAACACTCAGTCCCAGTCCAAACCTAAGCAAAACCATCTGTCCAACTCCAGCCTAACCCTAACTCTCAGGCTTAAGAAACTGGAAAGGTATAGAATATTAGCACCCACTTGTCTCCTAGTGTGGGGATTCAATAACCAGTCATTTCAGTGTCCAAGATGTCTGACTGCCTGGGCAGTGTTTATTCTTTTATACCATTTTACAAGCAGAAAAAAGCAGCATAGATACAGCATTGGGATTGGAGAATAGATCCACATGGGTGAAACCCTTCATCGCATGGCATAACCCTCAACCAATCCTTGAAGAGTTAGTGATGTTAGTAAATGAGATCACCTGTATACCTGGAAAATCAGGGACTTTCCAACAACAGATAGAGGATGAATAGAGGATGAGATCATGGGATAGCAAAGAGCCCCTCCACCAGGCTGCAGTGTGCTGCTAGCTTCTAGTGTCATCAGGGAAACTCAGTGGCTACCACATTTCCCTCCTTGGAGGGTGTCAGTGATGGTTTTCTGCACAACTGTCAGGTCAGCAGTCTTTCCCATGATTGATTCCCAGCTTCTAGTGTCATCCAGGAAACTCAGTGGCTACCACACCCTAGAAGAATAAAATATTTTATGAAATATTAAAAAGTAAAATATTATATTTCCCTTAGTGAGAAATTCAGAAATTCAGAAACATGTTCTTGGAGACAGAAACTCAGTCAGCTCCCTGCCAGCAGATATTTGGTGCCAGCTTTTCCACAAGACCTTCAGCTCCAGGATGATGGGATAATCCTTCAGCCACAGTAGAATTGCCTTCATTGCATCACAGCAAGATTCAACCAAGCCTGGGACACAGACAGCCTACAAAGTTAGCTATGGCCCTGCATGGCCACCTGGGAGTCTAATAACGACCAATAGAATACATTTCTTGCACAGGAACAGGAAGCTGAGGGCAAGGCCCAAGAGAGGGGTATAAATACCATCCTCTCTCCTCCATGTGTTCAGCTACCCAGGACCTAAAACCCATGTTGTCCTGTCTACCAATAAACCATCTTTCCAATCAGCCTCCATGTTTCCAGTATCTTTCTCCCCACTTGGAACTGAACCCAGATCAATATTTCTTCCAATCACTTCCAAAAACCCCTTGCCAAGAAATCCCAAGGCCAAACACCAAGTAAGACCAAAGGCACCAAAACAAATATCTGGGATAAGGCTCAAGGATGCTGGATGGAAAGCCATGAGTTCTAATTCAGTGTTAGGCATGAAGACACCTTCCAGGAGCTATGGCATATTGAGAGGCAAAAGTATATCTCGGTAGGTAGGCAGGCTTTCTGGGGACATTTACCCTGCAAATTACAGAATGCTACCTAGAAAGTGCTGTATCCCATCATGAGTTTCTGAATGAAAAGAATAAAATAAAAGTAGTCCTCAACTCAGAACAGTTCATTTAGTGACTGTTCAAACTTACAATGGCACTGAAAAAGTGTTATGACCATTGTGCGGAACTTCAAAAATATTCATAGCCTGGCTTGCACACTGGCTAATCTTAATTTGGCCTCACAAATCCTGGATGCAATAAACTAAGGCAGGTTCAGGAAGCAATCCTTGGAAATGGGCAGCCTTTGATTATCTACTAAGGCACAATCATGACTCAGCTGCAGTCTGCCTAAAGTGTGAAGCCATCTGCAATTTTGGACAATCCTATCGGGCCTAGACCTAAGCAAGAAAGTGGAAACCATTTGACTTGACTGACTTGAAGGCACCAAACTCAAACATCTAGTGTAAGACTCAAGGGCTGGATGGAAAGCTACAAGTATGGTGTGTTAGCAAGCATAAGCAGCTTTCCATGAGCTATGGAATATCAAGAGGGAACAGGTATGTCATGGTAGGTGGGAGGCTGTCTGGGGGATTTTATTTACCCTGTAAATCGGCTGTGTCACCAACCGGTTAGCTCTGCGAAAATTTTGGTGGTCCGCGAGAAATGTCACCCCAGAGCACCCCCAAAGCAATTAATCCAGGTTGCAGAGAAACACAAGGCTGCACTGCCCATATGGCCCAGGACCCTCCCGCCCACTCACTCCTTACCGGCAAACTTGCCTGCTAAATTGCTATTTTTCCTTCTTTTCCGACCATCAGCTGTTCTGCTGTGCTGAGAGATTTAGATTAGCTAGGAAGCAGGAAATGGTTGGATTTCTTGCTTTCTAGCTAGTCTTTAGATCTTGGCTCTGCTTTTAAGCACAGCGAACCTCCCTTAGGACTGAAGGTTCTATTATTCAGTGCAGACTCACTGCAAGCAAATTTTATGTGACAGACTGAGTTAGCTGATGGCAGATAGATCACTGAATGATTCTGTGAGCAACTCAATCTGCCTGTTTTGCCTGATTTTGGGTAAAAGTTGCTCTTTTTAGTAAAATCAATATTTACATACACTGTGTGTGTTGTGAGTTAAATTTGTGAGTTTGCTTGCAAGCAAATTTTATGTGACAAACTGAGCTGGCCGATGGCAGATTGATAGATCTCTGAATCTGTGATTCTGTGAGCAACTCAATCTGCCTGCCTGCTTTGCCTGATTTGGGGTAAAAGTTGCTCTTTTTAATTAAAAAAATCAATATTTATATAAATATTTATAATATTTACATACAAGCCATGCCCAGCCAGTCAAATGACCACCAAGCCACACCCATAAATTAGCACACCCACAGAACGGTTAGTGGTCCCTGGGATTTAAAATTATGAGTTTGGTGGTCCCTGAGGTCCAAAAGGTTGGCGACCACTGCTGTAAATTACAGCATGCTACCCAGGAAGTGCTTTGTATGCCATCTTGAGTACCTGAATGAAAAGGAAATCAACAAAAGTTTGAGGTTATTTGATTGCAGATTCCTCCATACAACAGAGCCCAGAACCAATAGCCACTATCCTCACCATCCATACCTTATTAAATCTGCATTAAAAATGGTATTGCAGGGTGGTTTGTATGTGGTTTCCTGGGCTATTCTATTTTGCCTTTTCTTTTTACAATTTTTTTTTTGGGGGAATATTTCTTCTACCATATATAGACAATCAGGCCCCTTTCTTAGGCTCCATTTTCAAGGCCCTGCTACATGTTTCTCTCTGTGACCTAAGAGACTTCAGTGCAACAAATTTACAGAATTTACACATGGCATTTAGCAGATATAAAATCTCCTCCTTCAAGTGGTTGATGCTATTGGATGCAGCCCTCACCAGCAGGAGTGAAGCTTGGAGAGCATGGCCTGATGGTGCTGCCATGTCCTAAAACCTTGGTTGCCCAGGAAATCAGTGATAAAGGTTTGAGGTTACTTTGATCTCCACTGAGAGTCACCCCTAACTCTATAAAACCTTCACGAGCTTTTAGGGCTCAGCATGTAGCTAATCTTCGTTAAGCTAAGCAGCATCACATTTCACTAGGCTGTTGCAAAGGTCGGTTGGTAGAAGTCAAAACGAGCTTTTAATCAGTGGAAATATGTTGCAAACGCCTTATCTGGAGATAGTGGTCAAACAGGAACATCTGTGCCTAGAAAGCCGACAGTACAGCGGGCGGTTTCTGTGATTGACCTTAAAGGAGTTAAAACCACAGAGTACTGTACTGCTAGAAAGGTTGGAAGGCGACGGGAAGAGTAGAAGTCCAGTTGCCTTTTGAAAAGCATCTTTGGGATAGCCGAACTTCCTCTTCCGGATGACTCATGGCAGGAAGGTGGTGTGCAGAGCGGCTTCTGTGCTGTTCCCAGGATGGAAGCAGCTGGCAGGTGAGTTGAGGGCAGCAGGTGGGAGGAGAATTGGCTGTTCGGTTCCCTCCACGGCCTGGAAGCAGAGAAGCAACTGGGCTGAAGCGTGTCTTCTGCTGCTGCTTCCGCTGGCTGCTTCCTTCGCTCCCCAGATCGGAGCCAGCTGGGGCTGCACGCTGTGAAACCGGTGGCTGCAATTTTCTGCTGGGGGAAGATTTAAAAGCCTCTTTCAAGTGACGGTGGATCCTTGGGAATCCCTCCCGGAAGTTGTGGGGGCTCCGTCACTGGAGGTTTGTATCAGGGTTGGGAGGAACCTGGCAGGTCTTCTGTTCCTCCGCCCTGCTCAAGCAGGAGACCCAGTACTAGTTCAGACAAATGTCTGTCCTGTGTGTTTAAAAGCCACCAGTGATGGAGCCCCACAATTTCTGAAGGCAAACCCTCCCACTGGTTAATTGTTCTCAGTGTCAGGAAATTTCTCCCTAGTTCTAGGCTGCTTCTCTCCTTCATTACTTTCCATCCAGTTTGTAGTCTTGCCTTCAGGTGCTTTGGAGAATAGGTTGACCCCCTCTTCTATGTGGCAACTCCTCAAGTATTGGAAGACTGCTATCATGTCACCCCTAGTTCTTCTTTTCCTTAGACTAGACATACCCAATTCCTGCAACTATTCTTCATATGCTTTGCCTCTAGCCCCTAATCATCTTTATTCATCTTTTCTTCATTCATTCAGAGTCTCAACATCTTTTTAATGATATGGTGACTACACTTGTATGCAATTTTCTAAGTGTGGTCCTACTCTTTATAAAGTGGTACTAGTACTTCACATGATCTTGATTCTATCCCTCTCTAAATGCAGCCTAGCATTGTATTGGCTATTTTGTCGCTGCAATACACTGCTGGCTCATATCTAAATGATTGTCCACTAGGACTTCAAGGTCCCTCTCATAGTTACTGCTTGAGCCAGGTTCTACCTATTCTGTACTAGTACATTTGGTTTTCTTGCATAAGTGTAAAACCCTATTTTTCCTCCATCAAATTTCATTTTGTTAGGTAGGGCCCAGTGTTCAAATCTATCGAGATTCTCTATCTTGACCCTATCTTGTGAGGTGTTGGCTATTCTTGCCAACCGTGTCATTGCAAATTTAATGAGTTCCTGTTCGATTCCTTCATCACGCAAAAAAATTATAGCCCAACCTACCAAAAACCTAACTGTAAAAGACAGACTAGAAATAAAAATTAAAATAAGCAAAAAATTAGTAAAGAACACCTGTCTGATCTCGATGAACACTAATCACGGGACCTGACAGATTACATCCCAGAGTATTAAAGAAGCTGGCAGAGGTCATCTCGGAACTACTGCACCACATCTTTTAAAATCCTGGAGCACGAGGAACTACCAGAGGACTGGAAAAGAGCTGATGTGGTTCCCATCTTCAAAAAAGGGAAAAAGACCCAGGAAACTACAGACTAATTAGCCTAACATCAATACCCAGGAAGATACTGGAAAGATAATAAAAAACAGATCTGCCAACATCTAGAAACAAGTAAAATAATAACTAGCAGTCAGCACGAGTTTGTTAAAAATAGATCATGCCAAACCAATCTTATTTCATTTTTAACATAGTGGCTAAATTAGTAGACCAGTGAAATACTGTGGACATAATATACTTAGGACTTCAGCAAAGCATTAGAGAGAGAAGACAACAACCTACTTTCTTGGTAAGCTACAAAAATGGGATAGATAGCACCATCAAAATGGATTACAACTGGCTGACAAACTGTACTCAACAAGTAATCCTTAATGAATCTACATCTACATGGAAGGAAGGAAGGAACCCACTGCTTACTTCTCATATAGATATAGTCCCATTAGGAATACACTTTGAGTGTGGTTTGTCAGCCAGTTGTAATCCAGCTCTGTGTCTAGATGGATAGCTATCCCACATTTTTCTAATTTATCAACAAGTACCAGTGGTCCACTAATTTAGTTACTTTGTGTAAGAATGAAATAACATTTGTTTGGAATGATCTGTTTTTGACAAACGCATGTTGATTTCTGGTTATAACTGCAGATCTCTTGCTTCATTATCTTTTTGCACGATCTTCCCAGGTACTAATATCAGACTAATTGGCCTGTAGTTTTGTGAATCCATTCCCCCACCCTTTTTAGAACCTTTTTAGTACCTTTGATTGTTGTTTGTTGTTGGATTTGAAAGCATCAAGAAAATAATTTTTATATAGTATGGGAAAAATAAATAACAGATACTTTCAAAGACATTATATTAGAAATGCTCTGCTTTTAGTATGGGAAAGAATTAAAGAGAAACTACATGAAAATACCAGTCTGGCTATCCACAATGGAAGTACTAATACATCCAAATATTCTTGATCTGGAAAAAATTACAAGATATAAAGATATCTTAAATGAACAAGAATTAAAATTGAAACAACTGAAAAATCAAGAAATTGATTTGGCTTGGTGGCCATTTATACAAATGCAATCACGATATAAAGAAAGATGCAGAAATGTCGGATTTTGCAAAGATCTGGTAGAATTGGACCAGATATTTTAGGGACGGATGATAAATTAGTAAAAAATATACAGCGATTTATTGAATTTAAAATGGAAAAGAAGAACAAGTAAAAGAAACTATGATAGTATGGTCCAAAATTTTTGGATATGCTATAGAACTAGACAAATGGCAAAAACTCTGGGAAGGAAACTATAAATTGACATGTCAACAGCCTATAAAGAAAATCTTTATAAAATGTTTTATAGGTGGCATTTACCACCAGCAAGAATGGCAAAGATGTTTCAAAACGTATCTCCCAGATGTTGGAAATGTAAACAGATACCAGGTTCTTATCATATGTGGTGGACTTGTCCTATGGTAAAAAAATGGTTAAAAATAAAAAGGTGGTTAGAAGAAATGATAAAACAACAATAGACTTAAAACGAGATGTTCTTGTTGGGTATTTTACGGAGAAATATAATAAAAGAAATACATATTTAATCTTACATGTGGTCACAGCAGCAAAATTGTATATGCACAAAATTGGAAAAATGAAAATATGCCTATAGAGGAAAATGTAATAAAGAAAATATTAGAATATGCTGAAATGGATAGATTGACACTGCAAATTAAGGATAAGGAAGAAACAGAATACTTTTAACTTGGGAACTATTTTATCAATGGTTAGAAAATAGAAGGAGTAGTTAAAAACTTATAATGGAGGTAGATATGTAAACAAAAGATAAAATAAATGTGTAACTAAATAATGCAATATCGAATAATTAGGCTAAATAAACATGATGATTAACAGAATTAGGGATAATGATTATAAATGTGATATTCATATGATGTTCATAATGTTTGATTTTAACCGATTATAGATAAAGCTGAATAGAGGGAATAATGGGAAATGTTTAATAAGGATAAGTGAAGATGGTGAATAGATTTTGAGAATAGTTATAGTTATTGTATGTATAAGATTTATTACTTGTATTTAAAAGAGATTGTACCCAAACAGCACACTGTCATTGTAGATCACGAAATTTTATATGTAACAAAGAAAATTGCATAATAAAAATGATAATATTAAAAAAGATGGTAGTGGTGTCCCACAGACTTTCCATTTGGAACATACACAACTGACTCCTAACAAACAAAATCAATTGGAAATTGACAAGTCACAGTCACGTTACATTGCACAGTGATTCACTTAATGACCCCAGCCAGGATTTTGTAAGTGGGCATAGTTGAGTGATATCAAACTTAATGACCTCACCATTTAGGAATGGAATTGCCAGTCCCAATGGCTTTTGGTAAGTCGGACTAGCTGAATTGGGATGTCATCAGCATAATTGTAGACAATATTTCCTGCCTTTTCTTATTTGGAGTGGTGAACTTCCATGGGGAAAAATGATCCTTTAAATCTGCTGGATCTTGGGATCATTTCATCAATTAAAACCCCCATCACACTTAAAATTAGGCCACACATATGTATCTATGCATAATTTGTCCCCAGCAATTCCTCATATATTTGATAATAACTCTTTGGAATTCTATGAACTCATGATTGATCCAAGTCAACAAATACATTTCATAACTGAATGGGTATTTGAGCTTGGATCTCACTAGACATGTAGATTGATAATGAATCATAATTAATGTAAGAGGTTAAGTTACCATTTTGCCATCTTTGATTTTTATTGGAATGTATGCCTTTGGATTTGTGTTTTAATAAATGTTATGTAGCCATTTTATGAACCATATTTAAACCAACCCTTTTATGTGAATCTAACAGGCAAAAGAATGTCAAAGAGAGCACCGTGGAGAAATGAATCACAAGCAGCATTAAAATGCAAAGGAAACCAAGGCAGCAATAAAAATCTTATTAGTTCCTCTGGAAACCCCAAAACTCTTCTCCCCCAGCAGCTTACAGACGAGGAAGAGAAAACCAGGAAAAGAGTTTTGAGCTGGAGAAAATAGAGTTTGTGGAAAAAACATATCAAAATATCAAGGGGGATTATTTCCTAGTTCAAAAGAAGAGGAAATATCTGGAAGTCAGTGGGAAGGAAAAGGTCATTTGGACAGTAGACCATAATGCAGGCCTTGCCCTGTGAGGAAGGAAATAGTAGCTTGAATCAATGCTCCATCCAAGAAGGGATTCAGAGTATTTTTGATGTCCTAGAGAATCCAGGAATGTCAGTGGTGGAAAAGATCCACAGATCTGCCTATTGTGGGAAAAGCAAAGATTGTAGAATTATGCCAGAGAGGATCCATACTGGAGAAAAGCCATATCAGTGTTCCCAGTGCAGCAAAAGCTTTAGTCAGAACAGCTTTCTAGTTGTTCATGAAAAGACTCACACCAGAGAAAAGCCTTACCAGTTGTCTCAGTGTGGCAAAAGCTATAGCAAGCAGGTCAAGCTGATAATATACCAGCGGACTCACACAGGAGAGAAACCCTTTGAATGTCCTATCTGTGGGAAAAATTTTAGTGATAATTCCAGCCTGATGAGACACCAGAGGACTCACACAGGAGAGAAACCGTACAAATGTCCAGACTGTGGGAAATGTTTCAGTCAGAATTCCCATTTGGTAACTCATCAGAGGACTCACACAGGAGAGAAACCCTTTGAATGTTCTGATTGTGGAAAGAGTTTCAGTAAGAATTCCAACCTTATTAGCCACCAGAGGATTCACACAGGAGAGAAACCCTTTGAATGTCCCTATTGTGGGAAAGGTTTCAGTCAGAATTGCAGCCTGGTGACACACCAGAGGATTCACACAGGAGAGAAACCCTTTGAATGTCCTGATTGTGAGAAGTGTTTCGGTGATAATTCCAGCCTGGTTAGACACCAGAGGACTCACACAGGAGAGAAACCCTTTGAATGTCCAATTTGTGGTAAAAGTTTCAGTAGGAATTCCAAACTGGTGGAACACCAGAGAACTCACACAGGAGAGAAACCCTTTGAATGTTCTGATTGTGGAAACAGTTTCAATAGCAATTCCAACCTTATTACCCACCAGAGAATTCACACAGGAGAGAAACCCTTTAAATGTCCCTATTGTGGGAAATGTTTCAGTCAGACTTGCAATCTGGTGACACACCAGAGGATTCACACAGGAGAGAAACCCTTTCTATGTCCTATCTGTGGGAAAAGTTTCAGTCAGAATTCCAGCCTGGTGAGACATCAGGACTCACACAGGACTGAAACCCTTTGAATGTCTTATCTGTGGGAAAGGTTTTAATGATAATTCCCACCTTATGAGACACCAGAGTATTCACACAGGAGAGAAACCCTTTGAATGTCCTGACTGTGGGAAAAGTTTCTGTCAGAATTCTCACCTAGTGATACACCAGAGGATTCACACTGTGGAGAAGTCTTTGAAATTCAAGTCTGCAGACATTACTTCAAGTATAAATCATCCCTTATTGCACACAAGGTAATCCATATGATGAAAAGTTTATGGGTTTAGAGAAGCGTTGAATTTCATGTGTAATCTACCATTGAAAGTGTAGATAAGAAATTGATGGTTTGAATTTTGGCCTGATTTATTTTACTCAAACATTTCTCATGATTAGGACCTCAGATGCGGTGGACAGGATTATGCGGTGGCTGTGTGCCTCCATGTGTTTATTGGACCCGTGCCCCACCTGGCCGGTATATTCCGCTCGGGAGGGTACATGTGGCTGGCTCCAGGCAGTTACCAAGGCCCCTCCTTAAGAAGCCTGCCCTGGACCCAGCCGCCTTGAACAATTTTAGTCCGGTCTTGTTGAGAGCGTGGTGGCCCAGCAGCTCCCAGCTTTCCTGGAGGAAACTGAGTACCTAGATCCGTTTCAATCGGGCTTCAGGCCCAGTTACAGCACGGAGACGGCATTGGTCACGCTGAGGGATGATCTCTGGAGGGCTCGGGATAAGGGATGTTTCTCTATCCTGCTCCTATTAGATTTGTCGGCGGCTTTTGATACCATGGACTATTGCGGCGTCTTTGGGGGTTGGGAGTGGGAGGCACCGTTTTACGGTGGTTCTCCTCCTACCTCTCCGGACGCAGATGGGGGGGCAGAGATCGACCCCGAGGCCCCTCACTTGTGGGGTGCCTCAGGGATCAGTTCTTTCTCCCCTCCTGTTCAACATCTACATGAAGCCACTGGGTGAGATCATCCGCGGTTTCGGGGTGAGGTATCATCAATATGCTGATGATACCCAGCTTTTCATCTCCACCCCGGACCATCTCAGTGACGCCCTCCCCGTGATGTCCCGGTGCCTGGAGGTGGTACGGATCTGGATGGGGAGGAACAGGCTCCAGCTCAACCCAGACAAGACTGAGTGGCTGTGCGTACCGGCATCTTGGATCCAAGAAATTCCATCTTTGGTCATGGGGGGAGAGGTGTTGCCCCCCGTAAATAGGGCTTCACTTGGGTGTCCTGGATGCATGGCTCAATATGGAGGAGCAGGTCGGAGCCATAGCCAGGGGGGCATTTGCCTAAGTTCACCTGGTGCACCAGTTGCACCCCTACTTGGCTAACTATCTGGGGCTGCCCTTGCGGACTATACGGAAGCTTCAGCTGGTGCAAAATGCAGCCGCACAGGCGTTGATGGGAGCAGCCCAATTCTCCCATGTGACACCCCGCCTGCGCAGTCTGCATTGCTTGCCGGTTGCCCTCAGTGTAAGAGTCAAGGTGCTGGTGCTAACCGGTCCAGGGTACTTGCAGGAGCGCCTCCTACCAGCATCGAGGTCCAATTGCCCAGTACGCTCCCACAGGCAGGCCCTCCTGGGGGTGCCGTTGGCCAGACAATGTCGGTTGGCGGTCCCCCGGGGGAGGGCCTTCTCTGTGGGGGCGCCCACCCTGTGGAACCAGCTGCCCTGGGGCTGTGGTTGGCCCCGACCTACATTCCTTCCGCCGCGATCTAAAGATCTGGCTGTTTTTACAGGCCGGCGTGGATTGAGAGGGATTGGGGATTTTAATGGGGTATTTTAGTATTTTATTATACATTTGGATTGGATAATATTTTTATCTGTTTTGTATATATATATCTGTTGTGGCCCCGCCTCGTGAGCCTGTGCTGACAGAGGAAGAGGACCTGGATGATGAAGAAGAAGAAGAGGAGGAAGCGGGTAATGCCTCCTCCCAGGGCCTTCCTCCCAGGATCTTCCTCCCTGGCAAGGTCTCCCTCCCCAGGACCTTCCTCCCTGGCAAGGCCCCCCTCCCCAGGACCTTCCTCCCTGGCAGAACCCACTCCCAGGACCTTCCTCCCTGGCAATGCCTCAGGTTCCTCGGAAAGCCAAGAGGAACTGCCTGAGAGCTGTATCAGTAAGGCCATGGCGAGAGGGAGGATGAGGGTTCCTGGCTTGATCCCAGGCAGCGTCGGAGGGAGAAAGCGTCAGCAGCAGCGTAGGGGCGTGGGAGGGCCAGAGATTGAGCTGGACCACACCCCACCAGGTATAAAAGTGGGTGTGCCTACGCTGCAGACTCTGTTTGTGACAAAGTGTAATATGAATCAGAATTCCGTCTGTGTGTTTGATTTAGTTTTGGACTCTGAAAATAAATCAGCCTTCTGTGAGTACTACATTCTTTGTTAACTTTGAATTTGGCAGTGAGAGCCTGGGTGACTGCCAACACTCTTGTCGGGAGAGATAACTGGGATTTTGGAGACAGGCCAGCGTGACTCTTCTGTGTTAGCTAACGTTCCTTACCTTCTGGGGAAGGGAAGGTGAAACAGAACATATATCTTTGTGTGAGTTGCCCTGAGTCCTCCCTGGAGATGGGGTGGCATATAAATCCAAATATTATTATTATAATAATAATAATAATAATAATAATAATAATAATAATCAACTTGTAGGTGGAGAGAAAAGTAAAATGGAAAATGGCTAACTACTAGTTTCTGGCTATCAGCAGAAGCTTCTGGATATTTCCTTTTCCAGAAGTAGTAGACTTCCTTAAAAAGCAATTTTGGGTGGAGCTTTTTTGTATGTTGATTATGTAATTCCCACATTTGGAGTTTCATCTTCTACCTTGGTTTTGTCCAGATTTTGAGCCCCAAATTCAGCCAGCATAAAAGTAGTCTTCAAGATACAACTATTATGGGCCTTGAATTCTGTTGCATGTTGCAATGACTGTTGAGTGAGACTGCTTTCCTTAAGTACTGGAATCCCCCTGCTCTCCCTGAGGCAGCCATTAATCAAATGTGCAAGTTGCTAAGCAGAGTACTGGCTACCTCAGGGCTGGGGAAAACACTTGGAGGCCTAGAGCAGGGCCAGGCTTGCCTGCCACAGGCATCCCTGGGGCTCCCCCACCCTCCAAGACACCCTATGTTCTGTTTCCCATCCCTGCCCCTTCGCTCAGCTCCCCAGGGTCCCCACAGGATTTTTCCCACTCCTGTTGCATCCCTGCAGTCCTCAGGCCTAATTGCCACCCCACCAGGCCTCATACCCTCCTCTTCCTTTTTACCTTTGGAAGATCTCTGATCCTCATGTTGGGGAGGGAGGGAAGGACACGCATCTTTGGGCCTCATGACTGTGTCCTGGAAGCAGCCACCATTATCAATGGGCTCTGGATTCAGCACTGCTGTGAACGGCAGCACTGCCGTGATGTGCCCCATGGCGTCCTGCCGCAAGCAGCAGCATACCATACGCATACTTGGCTCACATTTCTCTCTGCCTTCTCAGAATGGACGCAAGAGTGAAAGAAAATGCAGTCAAGTCGAAATGTGCACTTAGAGGAGTTTAGCCAAAAGAAAAAGGATAGCTGGTGATGGCTTTTTATACATTATTTCCTAAAAAAACCCTGCAGAAGTTAAAAGAGTTTTAATCAGCTGAGAAACAGCTTGGATACAGCTTGCATGGGCTGCGTGACAAGCTATGTGGTGTCTGGCTGCGAGCAGGTGCAGAAGAAGTCAGGCAGCAATGCAACAGATATCAGGGCATGGAGGCCTAGCTACAGTGGTACTAAGTTAAGTGGGTAAGACATTCCCAAAACTAAGACCTGGTGCTTATTTCGGGGCCCAACAGACCGGGTCTTATTTTTTGGGAAACACAGTTTGCGTATATGTATAATTTGTCCCCAGCATTTCCAGATATATTTGATGATCAGGAAGTTCAAACTGCCCAAGGAGCTGCTGATACAGTTTGTTGAAAGAAATATCCTTCTGGGTTCAGTTCCAAGTGGGGAAAAAGACACTGGAAACATGGAGGCTGCTTGGAAAGTTTAATGGTGAACAGGACCACATGGTCTGGAGCTCCAGAGAAAGATGATCACATGCTTGAAGGAGAAGATCAAGAAAAAGGGCTGAGGTGCTGAGAGTATCTGGGTTTTATAACCTTTGTTGGGATTTGAATTGAAGCTTGTTTCTAATTGGTTGTCAGACTCCCATGAGGGGCAACTCTGTAGGCTGTCCTGAGTTCCAAGCTTGGTTGACCCTTGCTGGATGATCTATGCCCTTAAAAGGGCTTTTGGCAATTGCTATAGCTTTACCTGGAGACCTTTCTTATGTAAAGTATTCTGGCTCAGGCCTTAATGGCCCACCCATTAACAAAGGTGGGGTGAGATTCTGCTTCTGGGGTTCTACTCTTTTTAGAAGAAATATTCTGCCTTTTAAATATCTACCAGAATACTTCATTTTCTAGGAGAGTTGGGTGCCAACTTCCTACAATCCCTCATTTTTTTTCAAAACATGAGAGTTTTGACAAAAGATAAAAGGTGATCAGATCAGGGAGACTTGATGGGTGCTTTTAATTTTTTCTGATGCAAAGGAAAGGCATTGGAAAAAAAGGCAACAGAAAAGGATTCCTTCAGTGGCTCCCAAAAGCTTTCAAAGTCTGGGAAAACTCCTGGTTTTTTTTTTTCAAAACAGTATCCAATTTTTCATGCCAATTAATTTTCAGGTGTTTTGATGTACTTTTTGTGAGCTTACAGTCAGGTTATAAGCACAAGCCTCTACATTCTTCACAGCCTTTAAATTACAGGCTGCCCATTTCCAAGGTTATGGTTACTACCTGCCTAGCTCTTAGTTTCCAGGGTTTGTGAGGCCAAATTGAGATTAGCCAGTGTGCAATCCAGGCTATTTAGTATTTTTAAAGTTACACACAATGAGCCCTGGGACTTGTACTCATGAGGCCCCAGTGCAACATATCTTGCTTTACTGGACAACTGGGCAGCATCATTTGTGAGTCACAGTCAGGACTTGGGGTTTGGAGATCTCTTTTCTGCTATCTCTTCAGAAATTGCCTGAGGGGTGCCCCTCCCCATGGAATTAGAAGGGAGTTTTGCTTGGGCCTTAGTGCCTCAGAGCAGCAAAACAAAACAAAAAAACATTTTCTTTTTAAAAAGAAGCAAGGGACAGCTTTGTGTGGAAGCAGGTGAAAGAGATAACCTATCTAATTCTAAATGGGTGTCTCTGTGTATGTGCCTGTGTATGCAGCTAGGTTTACAATACAGATAATACAAACATGCTGGACAATTTCCCTCCCACCAGACAGAAGTATAAGGTGTTCAGAACTTGCTGGGCCAGCTACTCTCAAATACAATCATGGGTACATCAAATTGGTTACAATATAAATGATACAAGAAAGAAAACATTACAATGGGTTTCACATTACAATGAATTTTCAGTTACAATGAATTTCCACCCTCCCCATAGTCTTTCTAACTGTCTTCTGGGGATTGAAAAGAGTCTTTTAGTCTTTTACTGGTCCATCTCAGGATCCTTTCCTTCATGTCTCTGGATGGCATAGGCTTGGCCTGGTGGTATGGGTGGTCAGTCAGGCTTGGGAAGGTCTGCCCCACTCTGGTTTGTTGTAATGACCTTCAGTGGAGGCTGGATCCAAACCCAGTTACTGGTTCCAATGGATAGAATGTCTCTAGGGAGTAGCATCTGCTTCCACATGTGGCAGGGCTGAAAGACAAAGAACAAGGGGTCCCTTCCCCTTTTGCTGGTAATTCTACCAGGAAAGGCATTGTAAAAGGATTAGAGAGGGGTTTGGAGATGGCTTGCAGGTATGGTTTCAGGAGAAAGAAAAATAACACATCAGTATTGCAGTTACTAAACAGATAAATCAGTTTCAACAAAGTGGAGACACACAGATGAGAAAGGAAAAACTGGATTCAAATGCTTCAGGAAAAGGATGAACAGGTAAAATCATTTAAACACACAGTAAATGCAAGGATGAAACTTTTCTTGTAAATGAACTTAGAACATTCGTTAATAACCTTGGGTTTTCTTAAAAGCACAGAGAGGAGAGAAAATTTAACTCTGTTCCTCATCCAGTCTAATTGGCCAGATCAGACTGGGAGAAGACAATCTCTCGGTGTTTTTAATTCTTAACAATTTAAAATTAATATCCGAAGGGATCAGAGACACTTAACAGTTGCAACAGTTACCTCTAGGACACACAAAGTCTTAGACACACACACGTGCGCGCGCACATACCCACACACAAAGACACAGAGGAAAACAAAACTCTGAGGTTTACACACACACACTGATCATTCCCACAATAAATCTCTCAGTTAAATTGGGGAAGGCATAAATCTTAAGGAACAAACCACGTGGTAGCATAGAAGATAGAAAAAGAGACACAGAAAGAAAGATTTTTTAAAAAAAATCCCATGTGATCCTGTTTTTATATTTTGCCCTTTTAAGTACCTTTATTTAGCACATTGGTCTTCCTGTATCCCTCAGCAAAGCCCATTCCCTATCTATACATTTTGGTTTTTCTTGCTCATGCCAGCTAGGGTCGGCATCTGCCGCTCATCCCAAGCCTCCAATAGCTCTCCCAGGGGGTTCAGGACCCTCGAACTACCGCTTCCCATGTTTCCCGTCCGATGTGGGGTTTCACACTTTGGCTTAGTCGGGTCAGCGACCAGTTTCAGACACAAGAACTTCAAGAGCAAGAAAAAGAAAAAGGTGTCTGAGGGAGACTTTGGTCGTTGCACCTTATGCAACGAAATGAGACACTTAAAAAACTCTCTCTATTCTACAGAATATTTCACAAAGTATGCGCTCCCCTTTTTAAAAACCACGAGAGACTCTCTCTCTCTCTCTTTTCGCCAAGGTTTTCGGACTGGGGTATGCTGCCTGTGCAGACTTCTTTCCTCTCCCCAAAAACAGTCCGTGAGACTCTCTGCCCCCGCAGATAAGTACTGGTACTCCGTGCCTCTTTCCTTCAGGCCCGTTTAGCGGATTTGGAAGAGCTCAAATCCGGGAAAACTTGCTTTTCTGTAAGCAAGTACTGGTACTCCGATTTAGCATCCAAATTACACAACTACCTAAACCCCTGGGGTTTGCTTTTGGGATACACTGGACAAAAACCAAATTTTTCTTCCCTCCCTTCAATCATAACCAGCTCGGCTTTTCCTCTTATATACAGAAGGTCTCACACTCTGATGACCTCTCCTTGCTTTTCCTGTCCTGATGGTCATGGCTCTGTAGAGCTAGCAACAGACAAGAGGGGGCTAGAGGCCAAACAAAGGAATGAGATCCAGCTGCTGTCCAAGGGTGTAGCAGCTCACACACACACACTCTTCCTCCTTCTCTAACAAAAGGTCCTGTGCTCTGAAACTGTTAAACATAACTTTTCTTTTCAGACAGGAACTTTTTTTAATTGAGAATAATAAAACCCTCAAAACGACTCTATAGAGCACTCCACACTAGAACAAGTAGACACAAGGACAGTTTTTCCCGACGCCATCAATCTGCTAAACAAATAATTTCCTCAACACCGTCCAACCATTTACAAAGTCTGCACTACTATTACTATTAATCTTCTCATCACTCCCCATCACCCATCCCTCCCACTTGTGACTGTATGTTGTAACTTTGTCGCTTGTATCCTTACGATTTACATTCACTGCTTCCTAGTATAATTTGATTGCTTATTGTACCCTATGACTATCATTAAGTGTTGTACGTTATGATTCTTGATTCTTAATGAATGTATCTTTCCTTTTATGTAGACTGAGAGCATATGCACCAAAGACAACTTCCTTGTAAGTCAAATCATGCTTGGCCAATAAAGAGTTATATCTAAGGGAGATTGTGCTAAGACAAATATATCATTTTACATATAATAACTGCCCAGAATTGTGTATGCACAGTACTGGAAACAGGATAATATACCATCTGAGGGGACAGTGATAAGAAAGATTTTGAACTGCGTGGAGATGGACAGGCTGACATTAGAGTTAAAAGATAGAGGTGAAACCAGTATTGTTGGGAAATATTTAATAAAAGTATTTTTTAAAAAAATGGCCAAGGATTAGAATGCAAATAAGCCAGAAGATGAGAAAGGAACTTTATACTACCAAAATGAGAATAAAAATGATAATTCAAGATTGTTATGAAAAGCTATGAGCAAGAAAAGTTTCAGAAGAGAAAATTAAACAATATTTGGAAAAAGCGGAATTACCTAAAGTACCAGAAAAGGTAAAACTATGTTAAATGAATGAATATCAATGATGGAATTATCAGAAGTGATCAAGAGACAAAAGAATAATAAACACCAGGACCAGTTGGGCTGCAGGCAGAATTTTACAAATGGTTACAAGATACTTTAGGCCCATCAATGTTAGAAGTCCATAATGAAGTATTGATTGATGCAAAGGTACCAAATTCGTGGATGAAAGCAAATATTACTTTGATTCCAAAGATTCAGATTTAATGCAGATAAAAACTATAGGCTCATATCTTGACTGAACACTGACTATAAAACATATGCTTCAATAATGGCAGAGAGTAAAAATTTCTAAATGAATTTATATATTCAGATCAAAATGGCTTTTTTGCCTAAGAAGTAGATTAAAACACCATGACAATAATTTTAACTTTAAAGGCAATTTGCCATAAACAAATGGCAAAGGTGATAGAAAATGGAAGTAGGACAGAGAATTTTAATATAAAAGGCACAAGAAAAGGATGTCCACTATCTCCTGTACTATTCATATTGATATTAGAATTGCTAAATATAGATATTAGACAAGAGATAGAAATTAAAGCTATGGAAATAAAAAGGGAACAATATAAATTATAGGCATTTGTAGAAGATTTGCTCTTTATCTTGGAAGACCCACAATAAAATGGACTCAAACTACTTAGGAAAATAGAAGAGTATGGTGAAGTTGCAGGACTGAAAGGTAAAAAAATCAAAATAATTGTTTACAGATATATAGAAAAGGAACTAACAAGGAAAATAGGTATACAGATAGTCAAGAAAGTTATAAATTGGCCAACAAATGAAACAAATTTGGTTAAGTGGAAAAATCTACAACTATCATTGATGGAAAGAGTAGCTACCATAAAATTGAATATCCTGCCAAGATTACTATATTTATTCCAAGCAATACCAATAAAACTAGAAAAAAATTTTTCTTGGGACTCATCAATGGCTAGCAGACAAACAGGGAAAAAGGAAATATATGAAAGGATTTGTGATATAAGTAATACATAAGTTGGTTAAACAAACAGCATGAATATTATTGTTATAAACAGTAATATAATTGATACTAGCTCTCTTGGTAGAACACACAGAGGAAGAAAGATCTCTTTCTCACACACACACAAAGGCATAAACACATTTCCCACATTTTTCTGTGCTTTAAATTTAGAATTTGGAGGTACTCACCTTCTTTCCAAGCAGCCTTTGAGCTCAACACTCAAAACCCCTTTAAAACCTTTGTTCCAACTGGCCCAGGTCCAGGAAAACCCACCCACAGACTCAATGGGTCTGTTTGCCGGCAAGGGAATCTTACCTGGGCCTAGTCCATTGGTTAGGTTAGCTTGGAGTCCCATCTGCTTGGGTGCCAATTGTTGAAAGAAATATCCTTCTGGGTTCAGTTCCAAGTGGGGAAAAAGACACTGAAAACATGGAGGCTGCTTGGAAAGTTTAATGGTGAACAGGACCACATGGTCTGGAGCTCCAGAGAAAGATGATCACATGCTTGAAGGAGAAGATCAAGAAAAAGGGCTGAGGTGCTGAGAGTATCTGGGTTTTATAACCTTTGATGGGATTTGAATTGAAGCTTGTTTCTAATTGGTTGTCAGACTCCCATGAGGGGCAACTCTGTAGGCTGTCCTGAGTTCCAAGCTTGGTTGACCCTTGCTGGATGATCTATGCCCCCAAAAGGGCCCTTGGCAATTGCTATAGCTTTACCTGGAGACCTTTCTTATGTAAAGTATTCTGGCTCAGGCCTTAATGGCCCACCCATTAACAAAGGTGGGGGTGAGATTCTGCTTCTGGGGTTCTACTCTTTTTAGAAGAAATATTCTGCCTTTTAAATATCTACCAGAATACTTCATTTTCCTAGGAGAGTTGGGTGCCAACTTCCTACAAGTTCTACAGAGGAATGATTGAGTCTGTCATCTGCACCTCTATAACTATCTGGTTTGGTTCTGCAACCCAACAGGACAGACACAGACTCCAGAGAGTAATTAGGACTGCAGAAAAAACAATTACTACCAACCTGCCTTCAATCGAGGACCTGTATACTGCATGAGTCAAAAAGAGCACTGTGAAAATATTTACAGACCCCTCATATCCCAGACATAAACTGTTTCAACTCCTTCCCTCAAAACGACGCTATAGAGCATTGCACACCAGAACAATTAGACACAACAGTTTTTTCCCAAAAGCCATCACTCTGCTAAACAAATAATTCCCTCAACCCTGTTCAACTATTACAAAGTCTGCACTACTATTACTGTTAATCTTGTCATCACTCCTTATCACCCATCCACTCCCACTTGTGACTGTGTGACTGTAACTTTGTCGCTTGTATACTTACGTTTTATATTGACTGTTTCCTATGATGATTGATAGCTTATTGTACCTATGACTATCATTAAGTGTTGCACCTTATGATTCTTGATTCCTGATGAATGTATCTTTTCTTTTATGTATACTGAGAGTATTTACACAGACAAGTTCCCTGTGTGTCCAATCACACTTGGCCAATAAAGTATTCTACTCTACTCTATTCTGTGATAACTCTTTGCAATTCTATGAACTCTTGATTGACCCAGGTCAACAAATACATTTCATAACTGAATGGGTATTTGAGATTGGATCTCACTAGACATGTAGATTGATAATGAATCATAATTAATGTAAGAGCTTAAGTTACCATTTTGCCATCTTTGATTTTTATTGGAATATATGCCTTTGGATTTGTTTTTCAAAAAAATGTTGTGTAGCCATTTTATGAACCATAATTAAACTAACCCTTTTATGTGAATCTAACAGGCAAAAGAATGTCAAAGAGAGCACCGTGGAGAACGGAGAATCACAAGCAGCATTAAAATGCAAAGGAAACCAAGGCAGCAATAAAAATCTTATTAGTTCCTCTGGAAAACCCCAAAACTCTTCTTCCCCAGCAGCCTACAGACAAGGAAGAAAAAACCAGGAAAAGAGTTTTGAGCTGGAGAAAATAGAGTTTGTGGAAAAAAACATATCAAAATATCAAGGGGGATTATTTCCTAGTTCAAAAGAAGAGGGAAATATCTGGAAGTCAGTGGGAAGGAAAAGGTCATTTGGACAGTAGACCATAATGCAGGCCTTGCCCTGTGAGGAAGGAAATAGTAGCTTGAATCAGCGCTCCATCCAAGAAGGGATTCAGAGTATTTTTGATGTCCTTGAGAATCCAGGAACGTCAGTGGTGGAAAAGATCCATAGATCTGCCTATTGTGGGAAAAGCAACGATTGTAGATCATAGCTGATTATGCCCGAGAGGGTCCACACTGGAGTAAAGCTGTATCAGTGTTCCCAATGCAGCAGAAGCTTTAGTCAGAACAGCTTCCTGGTTGTTCATGGAAAGACTCACACCAGAGAAAAGCCCTACCAGTTGTCTCTGTTGATAACTTTTAATGGATCTAGCCAAAATTAATCTTCAAAAATATTTATGATCAGAATAATCCTTTTATTGTAGAAATATAAACTTACATCATGTCTATGTTTTCTCTTAGGTACATCATTCTTTCAGGAGAGGGAGGAGAGAGCTCAAAACCAGAAATCAGTAGTACCTTTTTATACTTAGTGGGAGGGGAATATGCAGTGATGCATCATGGAACTTGTATGCTTAATATTAGGAACAACAATGAACATTTTTTCTTATATGAATAAAGCAGTTTGGCATTTTACCTTAACAGTCTCAGTGTGGCTAAAGCTATAGCAAGCAGGCCAAACTGATAATATATCAGAGGACTCACATAGGAGAGAAACCGTACAAATGTCAAGATTGTGAGAAATGTTTCAGTTAGAATTCCAATCTGGGGATACACCAGACAACATACACAGAGAGAAACCATATGACTCTCTGGTTTGTGGGAAAAGTTTTTGTCAGAATTCCCATCTGGTGATAGTTTAAAAGACAGGAGAGAAACCTTTTGCGTGTCCAGATTGTAGAATACGTTTTAATCAGAATTCTGATTTGGTGACACACCAGAGGACTCACACAGGAGAGAAACCATATGAAGGTCCAGATTGTAAGAAAAATTTCAGTTTGGCAACACACCGGAGGATTCACACAGGAGAAAGACCCTTTGTCCTGATTGTGAGAAAAAGTTCAGTTGTAATTTTGTACTAGTGATACACCAGAGGACTCACAGGAGAGAAATCCATGTAAATGTCCTGACTGTGGAAAAAGGGACAGCATTCTGGAATGGTTGGCAAGTCTTCGGACTTCTGTCAGGAGGAAGGGAGAATGATCAAGAATGTTTGTACTACCTGTCTTGTAGGAGTAGCTGCACACCCACACTATTCAAAGGCACACAGGTTATTCCCTTCACCTACCTCCACATAAAGCTTCCCCTGGCTGGTTCTTGCTCTGTGGCACTAAGGCCCAAGCAGTCATACTTGCTGCCTATTCCATGGGGAGAGGGCAAGCCCCTTCAGTCAATTTCCTCACTGAAGAGGTAGCAGAAAAGAGATCTCCAAACCCCAAGTCCTGATTGTGACTCAAATGATACTGCCCAGCTGCCCAGTAAGACAGAATATGTTGAACTGGTGGTCTCATTACTAGGAGTCGCAGGACTCATTGTGCGGAACTTATATTCATAGCCTGGCTTGCACACTGGCTAATCTTAATTTGGCCTCACAAATCCTGGATGCAATAAACTAAGGCAGGTTCAGGAAGCAATCCTTGGAAATGAGCAACCTTTGATTATCTATTAAGACACAATCGTGACTCAGTTGCAGTCTGCCTAAAGTGTGAAGCCATCTACACTTTTGGACAATCCTTTTTTTTAAATATAAATTTTATTCAACAGAAAAAATTAAAAACATACACACACAGACAAAACAACAGAAATATATATGTACATATATACATTTTACAACCTATTTGAGCATTAGTTGTACTCTTCATCATATAATATAACGTGATCTACCTTGTCAAAGTAGCTTCTTCGTTCTTTTAGTAGATAAATTTCTCTATATCATTACTATCAGTTACACGTCTATCTCTTCCTTATCTCCTCTGAATATCATATATTACTTTTCCTTTATCCATTTGTACCATATGTTCCATATTTCGTAGTATTCACTGTCTTGTTTGTTTTTTAATATCTTGGTTAAACTGTCCATTTCGGCACATTCATGGATCTTTTTTTAAATTAATTAATTAATTAATTAATTAATTTTATTGGACTTGTATGCTGCCCCCTCTTCACAAGGCCTCGGGGCGGCTCACAATAAAAACACCACAACAATAAATATATAAAAAACAATTAAACCTGACAAGCCCAATCAATAAAATAGTTAAAAAATACATTAAACCCCCCCCCAGGAGGTCAGTCCAGCCCAGCCTGTTCAAACAGCCAGGTCTTCAGACCGCGGCGGAAGGAGCAAAGATCAGGGGCCAAACAGAGCTCCAAAGGAAGTTGATTCCACAAGGCGGGGGCTGCAACAGAGTAGGCCCTCCCCCGAGGCACCGCCAGCTGACATTGTCAAGCCGACGGTACCCCAAGGAGTCCCCGTCTGTGCGCATGCACAGGGCGATCGGTATTTGATGTTGGCAGGAGACGGTCCCGCAAGTACCCCGGACCCAAATCGTAAAGGACTTTGAATGTTAAAACCAACACCTTGAATCTCACCCAGAAGGCAACCGGCAACCAATGCAGCTCACACAGGAGGGGTGTAACATGGGAGTATCAGGAAGCTCCCATCACAACCCGCGCATTCTGCACCAGCTGAAACCTCCGGATGGTATGCAAGGGCAGTCCTAGATAGACAGCGTTGCAGTAGTCAAGTCGGGACGTCACAAGTGCATGAGTGACCATGCAAAGGGCATCTTGGTCCAGATATGGGCACAGCTGATGAACCAGTCGGACCTGGGCAAAAGCCCCCCTGGTCACGGCCCTCACCTGCTCCTCCAAACTAAGCCATGAATCCAGGAGGACCCCCAGGTTCCGAGCCCTGTCCACAGGGGGCAACACCTCTCCCCCTATGACCAAAGTTGGAATCGATTGACTGGGCCGAGATGCCTGTACTCACAACCACTCAGTCTTGGCCGGATTGAGCTGCAGTCTGTTCCTGCACATCCAGATCCGTACCGCATCCAGACACCGGGCCATCACAGAGAGGGCATCACTGATTTGGTTTGGGGTGGAGATATACAGCTGGGTATCATCAGCGTACTGGTGATACCTCACCCAAAGCCATGGATGATCTCGCCCAGCGGCTTCATATAGATGTTGAACAGGAGGGGAGAGAGGACTGACCCCTGAGGAACCCCACAAGTGAGTGCCCTTGGGGCTGACCTCTGCCCTCCTGCCAACACCAATTGCGAACGCCCCGAGAGGTAGGAGGAGAACCACTGCAAAACAGTGCCCCCTGCTCCCAACCCCCCGAGGCGCCGCAATAAGATACCATAGTCAATGGTATCGAAAGCCGCTGAGCGATCTATAGGACTAGGACAGAGGAAAATCCCCTGTCCCATGCCCTCCAGAGATCATCCATCAGCGCGACCAATGCCATCTCCATGCTGAACCCGGGCCGGAAGCCCGACTGATACGGAACTAGATAGTCCACTTCCTCCAGGAAAAGCGGAAACTGCTGAGCCACCACACTCTTGACAACCTTCACCAAAAAACGAAGGTTGGAGACTGGACGGAAGTTGTTTAAAACGACTGGGTCCAGAGCAGACTTCTTCAGGAGGGGCCTCACCACCGCCTCTTTCAAGGTGGTAGGAAAAGACCCCTTCCTCAGCGAGGTGTTAACAACTGCCCAGAGCCAGCCGCACGTGGTCTCCCTGGAAGCATACACCATCCAGGAAGGACACGGGTCCAATAAACATGTGCTGGAACTCAGTTGTCGCATAATCCTGTGCACCTCATCCTCAGAAACAGGATCGAACTCAGCCCAGATGACATCGGCCAGACTCTCTGTAACCCCTTCCTCAGACCACTGCAAATCAGAGTTCAACCCGTCCCAGATCCGAGTGATCTTATCTGACAGATATTGTCCAAATTCCTCAGCCCTACCCTGAAGAGGGTCCACCTCTGGCTCCCGATGTAGAAGGGAGCATGTGACCCTGAACAGGGCGGCTGGGTGTTATTCTGCGATCTATGAGGGCGGAGAGGTAAGCCCTCTCAGCCCCCAGAGCTCCCAGGTAAGTCCTAATATAGGCTCTTAGCTGGGTCGGCCGGATTCGAACAGGTCGACCTCCATCTGTGCCTCTAAACCTCTCCTATGCCGCTTCATCTTCCGGAGCTCCTCCTCAGTAAACCAGGAGCTACCTGGGATCTGCGGCGAGTGAGGGGATGTAAGGGGACAACCCAGTTGAGGGCCTCTGCAGCAGCATGTTGCCATGCAGCTGCGAGCACCTCGGCCAAGCTGTGGACAAAGGAAGCTGGCAGAAACCCCAGCTCTGCCTGGAACCTCTCAGGGTCCATCAGGCATCTGGGGCGGAACCATCTTGGCAGTTCCTCATCCCAGCGGGGCAAGTGCCTGTTGGAAGACCAGCGATAGGAGATAGTGATCTGACCATGCAAAGGGCTGGACATTAACACTGCCAGTCCCCAGATCACTACACCATTGCTCCAAGACAAAAATAAGGTCAAGCATGTTGCCTCGCGTGGGACCCTGCATTATCTGGGTCAGCCCATAGCGCCATGGAAGCCATGAACTCCTGGGTCAAACCCCATGCCCCTACCCCAGGGAGGGCAGGTTGAAGTCACCCAAGACCAAAAGGCCCGGGAACTCCACCGCCACTCCCGAGATGGCATCAAGGAACCCAGGCAGGGTCACTGCTACACAGCTGGGCGAAAGGTATGCAAGCAGCAGGCCCAACCACTCCAGGCCCCAAACGCAGGAGGAGGGCCTCACACCCGCCTGTCGGTGGAACAGAGGCCTCCCTTGGAATCAAGGTCTCCCGAATAACAACGGCCACACCACCACCCCTACCCTGGGCTCTAGGCTGGTGCAAAACCCAAAACTGGGGGCATAAATCCACCAGAGGAACTGCAACCTCTGGCCCCAATCAGGTTTCAGTGATGCCAGGTCCAAGGCCTCCTCACTCAATTTTTTAAAATTACATGGCGCTTTCACCTCTGAAGAAGGGCTTACAATTTTTGGGATACAACCCAGTGTGCTCAGCAATAGCCTTCATTCCATTGTATATGCCTGCTTATTACTAGCGCATTTTACAAAGTCAGCTTATTGCCCCCAACAATCTTGGGTCCTCAATTTACCTACCCCGAGAGGATGGAAGGCTGAGTCAACCTTGAGCCTGGTGGGATTCGAGCCTACAGTAATTGTAGACAGCTGGATCTTAAGTGCAGGCATTTAACAGCCTGAGCCGGAGCCGGAGCCACTTCCTGGAGGGATGCCTTATTAGCCACGGACCTGGCATTAAAGTACACCAGCCGGAGCCCAGGGGCTCCGGGTCCAGTATCCCCAGGGGAGCAGAGGCATGGGGGTCGGAGCACACCACAGCTCGCAAACAGCGGCAGCGCGCTCCCTGTTCACGATATGGCCCCCCGCCTCTCCATCCCCTGCCAAGTCAGATCACCCTGGGAATTGCCATTCCCGCCTTCCCGGGGACCCCCTTCCCCCCCCACACCATGATCCACAGCCAGGCTGGACTGAGTTCCCGCTGATCCGGGCGGTAATTCAACAGATATCCACCCAGACCCCCTCCCTGAACCCCTTAAAAATTTAATTAAGAAATTTAACAAAGAGGTCTTGGCACCCCTCTTTCCCTTTCACCCCAGACCCCCACACTTATCCGCGCAATGCGACCTCTTGGGATTCCAAAATCCATCATCGAGGAAGGCCGATGGAAGTCCAGCAGGCCATATCCCGGACAGAGGGGAGTCCCTTAAGGCCTGCAATTCCATGGGAAGATAAGTCCGCATAGTACAACAGATGGTCCGTGTTTTGGGGAAAGATGGTAAGTGTCCCGATGGAATACCCAGTCCAAGTAGGATGTACCAGCCAGTTAAAATTGTCCAACCCCAGCTGTCCTCTCATGACAACCGGGGGGAGGAGATGGCAAACCTCCATGGAACAACCCCCACGCTCTCACCATTGGTGGAGGTTCCAATGGCTGGGGCCCAGATGGTAAGGCCAGTTGGTACAGCCTGCCAGCCTATAAAGGGGAGCGCCCCACCCCTGCTGTCCTCACACCACAGCAGGGTGGGTGCACTCCCCAGATGCTCAACAGCATCCGCTCACCACGGCGGAGAGCATCCCAAGGCCACATCGGGACTGAGAAGGAGAGAACATTACAGAAAAGAAGTACAAAAGAAGGGGGGGAAATCCCCATCCATATCAACCAGCAAATCCCCAGGTCTGGGCAAAGTCCAATCCGGCAGCTCTCACCACGCCGGATGCCATGGGTTGGCAACCTTGAGGCTGCCGGGACACCAATAAAGTTGTTAATAACCACCAGTCCCGGAACCAGCACAGGGAGAGGATCAGATGGTAAGCAGAGGGGCAAAGTTGACGAAGTGTCAAGGGCAGGAACAGGGAGGGAAGGCATAGCAGGTGGCCAAGGGTCAGCCACAACCAGCATAACAGCTGGCGGCCACCCAGTAGAAAAATCGGCAGACGACTCCAGGCTCCAGGTTCTCAGTCCCCAGTGGGTCTCCAGCAGCCTCCAGGCCTCCAGGCCCCCAGGCCCCGCCTCCAGACCTCCAAACCTCTGAGTTTTTGGCCTCTGCCATCGCCACCGCCAAGTCCTCTTCGGGTGTCGCACTGCCACCCCCATCGACACCGTCGCCACCCTCACCGTGCTCCAGCTGCTCCGGACCCCCACTGGGCCCAGCAGCCATCGTCGCCGTCCTCCCAGCCGGCGCTGCGTCCAAGTGCCGGCTATGACGCCAATGGTGAGGTAAAACCCCCACCGTTGCTTATCGAGGCCGCCGCCACCTCCGCACTCAACAGATGCGACTCTGGGTCCAAACGCTGTTACAGCCCAGCGTCGCGTTCACTGGCGCTGGCCAAAGAAACCACAGCCAAACGCCAGGAGCCTTCTCCTTTCAGTCCCTGGGTCCAGTGGGGTGATTACAATATTATCTGAGGGGGGTGACGACAATTTCCAGTTCTGTGCATAGGCTATCCTAGCCGCAGTTATAATATGAAGAATTAGATAATAATATTTCTTTTCCATTTTTAAATTAATCATACCTAAGAGAAATATCTCAGGGTCTAGTTTTAAATTTTGTTTTGTCATGTCTAATATCCAATTTTTTTATTTTTCGCCAGTATTCCATAGCAAATGGACATGTCCACCAAATATGAAAATATGTTCCTTGTGGGTGGTTGCATTTCCAACATTTGGGCGATAAATTGGTACACATCTTTGCCAGTCTGGCTGGGGGTAGATGCCAACGATATGTCATTTTATATAAATTTTCTTTATATGCTACAGATAGAGTCAATTTGTAATTTGTTTGCCAATTATGTTCCCATTTATCTGTTTGAATGGTATGGGCCATATTCTTGGCCCATTTTATCTTCATATCCGTAATTGTTTCTTCTTTTAATTTATGATTTAAAAAATATCTATATATTTTGCTAATTGATTTCTTTTCTTCCCCCAACCATATTTTATCGAATTCTTGAGTAGTCGTATTAAAGCCAAATTGTTGTCTATCTTTTTATAGTGTGTTTGGATTTGTAAAAAGGGCCACCAAGATATCTCTTTCCCTGGTATTTTTATTGATTTTTTATTCTCAATTTGAAGCTTCAATGGTAGGGACAGTAGTTCCCCCACCTAATGATTGTTAGATCCCAATTGTTTTTTTAATGCTAATATTCTCCTTTTTTCTTTCTAATTTAGCCCAATCCCTAAGCCAATTCGCTATTACTGTAATAGAGTTCAAAACCTGAGGCCAAACCTCCTTTCTTCCTAGCATCTTGCAATATTTTAGATTTGATTCTGGTTTTTTCTTTGCCATATAAATTTTAAAATATGTTTGTTTAAATTCTACAAAAATTTTCTCCAACCTGACTGGCACAGTTTGAAATAGAAACAACAATTTGTAAAATGTTCATTTTATTGTTGAGATGCGCCCCAGCAATGATAATTGTAATTTTGACCCGTTATCTAAATCTTTAACTATTTGTGATATTAGTTTGTCATAATTGTCTTTTCTTATTGATGAGCACTCAGTCAAGTAGCAGACTTAAATATTTTACTTTATTAGCTGTCTGAATACCTAATAAGTTTGTTAATTCTTCCTTAAATTCCTTTGTACAGTTTTTTGTCAAGATTTTTGTCTTGTCTTTGTTAACTTTTAATCCTGCGACCTTTCCATATTCTTCTATTGCCCGTAGTAATTTGGGGCCAGTCTGTATCGGTTCTTCCACTATAAACACCATGTCATCAGCAAACGCCTGGAGTTTGTATTCCTCTTTTTTAATTTTTAACCCTCTAATTTCCTGGTTTTGCCTTATTTTTGTTAAAAGTATTTCTTCTGCCAGTATATACAGTAGTGGAGCTAGAGGGAATCCTTGCCTAACCCCTTTGTTTATCATTACATCTTCTGTACTTTCCCCATTTATTAATACCTTTGCTGTTTGAGTATTATATATTTGTTTAATAAATCCTATAAAATTTTTACTGCATTTCATACCTATTAGTTGTTTTATAAGGAAATTCCAATTCAAATTGTCAAATGCTTTCTGGGCATCGACGAAGATCAGTGCCACCGGTCGGGTTGTATATACTTCATAATATTCTAGTATATCTATAATTATTCTCGTATTTGTTTTTATCTGCCTGTGTGGCAGAAAGCCATTCTGGTCCATATGGATTATTCTGCTTAATATCCTTTTTAATCTTTGCGTTATAATTGAGGCCATTATTTTATAGTCAACGTTTAATAAAGATATTGGCCTATAATTTTGTATTTTTTGGGGGGTCTGATTGTTAAGTCTGCATGAAGAGTCAGACGCAAAGAGTTCCAGCAAAGAGTTTATTCAGTGACTACAGCTCGAATGGACCCGAGTTGGCTGGCTACAAGGTTTAGCCTGCAGTCATAGTTGCCAGCCAATGGGAGTGCAGGGTTTCTTCCCGCAATACCATTTGACATTTTACAAGAACAGTTCAAATAAACCAATAACATTCAAACCTACATACATAACACCCTCTCCCACTAGGTTCAGTCCATACCAAACCCCAACCTATCTAATGTATTCCTTTAAATAGGTGGGGCTCTTAATGTAATGCTTGAGACTTTCGTGGTTCAGAAGTTTTAACGTTCTCACCCAGTGAGAGGGAAATGTGTCTGCTGACATTTCCCTGTTGGGACTTCCTGTGAAAGGAGACCCTGTTAGACTGTTAGAATCTGGTCTCTTCCCAACCCATCTCCATTCCAATGTCAGCACCCAAGTCAGGTAGTGATGTGCAATCTTCCACTTCTAAGGATGGATCTTGGCATTGTGACAGGGTTCGGATGGTTCCTGTCGTAATGGCTCGTTACACGGGGTTGATTCTTGCTTGCTGATTTTCCTCCTGTTCCTCCCCTTCCCCCTAGAAGTGACATCAGGTGAGACCCAGAGAGAGACAGGGCTGATGTTCCTGAGGGAACCTGGATCTAAGTTGGTCAATGTGCCTGCTCCAGAGGAGTCCATCCTCTGTTTGTACCCTTAAGAACGAGGGCCAGTGATGTGAGTTATTTCAGCAGGAATCCACAAGGTTCACCTATAAGGTTCTTAGCATATACAGAATCACCCACACTGAAAGAACGAACTTTGGAAGTGGAATCCAGTGGTGCGTTAGTAAGTGGGATGAAGGCAGTCAGGGAAGACCTAAGTTTCCTACCCATCAACAACTCTGCTGGGGATAAGTTATTTGATGGGCTAGAGTGATGTGCTGAACACAAGAAGTTTTTCAAGCTCTCAGTGATGTCCCCAGGACCCAGCTGCTGGAGCTCTTTGGTAAAGCACCATGCTCAGCCCGCCATTAGTCAAGGGTGCCCAGGGCAGTGAGGGCATGTCTGATACCCTGTTGTGCTAGAAAGGATTCAAAAATGTTAGATGTGAATTGAGGGCCATTGTCAGAGACAAGGACATCTGGTAACCCATGGGTTACAAACAGTTTTCTGAGCTGCTTGATGACAGCATCAGTTGTGGTGGATGTCATGGGAATTACCTCGAGCCATTTGGAATATGCATCTACTATAACCAGAAAAGTGTGCCCTCTAGTAGGGCCTGAAATCAATGTGGATCCTAGACCACGGGCCCCTAGGACATTCCCATTCCTGTGTGGGGCTGAGGTGGGGCAGGCCTGACTACCTGGCAATTGGGACAAGATGCAACCCAGTTTTCAACCATTTTGTCAATACCTGGCCACCATACATAACTCCTGGCCAATCCCTTCATCCTTACAATGGATGACCCTCATGTAACATTTCCAAAACCTCTTTTGCAGTTTTGCAGGAATAACCACCCTGTTACCCCACAAAATACATCCTCTTAATACAGATAATTCAGTTTGTCTGGACTTAAAAGGTTGGGCAAGGTGAGGTAGATCTTGAAGAGGCCAACCTTTCTTAATCCAGCCTATAACAGGAGCCAACACAGTGTCTTTGGCAGTCTCTCTGGCAATCTCAGCAGCATGAACTGGAAGCTTAGCAACAGTCTCTAGGAAAAAGGTGTGTGTTTCAGGTTCAAAGTCCACCCCTTGTGGCAAGGCAGTGGGCAACGACTCAGTGCATCAGCATGTCCAATGTCCTTGCCAGGCCTGTGAATCAGTTTGTATGAATAGGCTGCAAGAAATTCAGTCCACCTCAGCATTCTTGGTGACAGGATAGTAGGCTAGGTTTGTCTCCTGCCACAATGCCTAATAAAGGTTTGTGATCTGTAACAATGGTAAATGACCTGCCATACAGATATTCATAAATTTCTTGACAGCTGCAACAACTGCCAATGCCTCCTTGTCCAGTTGGCTATAATTCCTCTCTGCTTTGGTCAAAGTGCAGAGTAAAATGCAACAGGGGCCCTTCCACTGGGAAGCTGTGGCTCAAACCCCCCCACTCCAAAAGGGGATGCATCACAAGTCAGTACAACAGGCAAATTCTCAGAGAATTGTATCAATACAGCATCAGATGTGATTAGTCTCTTAATACTGTTAAATGCTGATTGTTCCTTCCTCCCCAGATCCAAACAGCTTTTTTATCAACCAAACGGTGCAAAGGTTCAGCAATGGATGCCTTTTGAGGTAGAAACATGTGATAAAAGTTAATGAGTCCAAGGAAGGCTTGCAAATCTGTTTTGCATTTAGGTTTAGGGGCTTCTTTGATTGCTTTAACCTTGGCATCAGTAGGGTGGATGCCATGCTTGTCAATCATGTAGCCCAGGAACTCAACCCTGTCTGTTTTAAGTGTGCATTTGTCTTCCTTGACTTTCAACCCCGCTTTTCTGAATCTGGTAAGGACTTCTCTGAGTCTTTCTTGAAGCTGAGTGTCATTTTCAGCAGAGATTAACATATCATCAAAGGCACTACCCCTGGCAGTCCTTGCAGCATTCTTTCCATAAGACTTTGAAAAATGCCAGGTGCCACGCCATCCAAATTGTAACCTTTACATTTGAAGGCACCTCTGTGAGTCACAATTGTTTGGGCCTCTGCAGTGGCATCATCAATTGTTAGTTGTTGATATGCCTGGGCCAACCAATGGCAAGACTGTACCCTGCCAAGTGAATGCAGATGATCACAATGGACTGTATGCGCCTGCTGCCATGGTTCAGTGACCTTATAGTCTCCACAGATTCTACTACCCATCAGCCTTGACTGGTGTGACTATGGTGTTCCCATCTGAGTGATCAGGCTCTAAACCCCTTGAGAATTAATTTATCTAATTGTGCATCAATTCCTTTAAAGCAAATGGAACCCTCCTGGGCTTTAACGAATTGGGGCACCTGATCTAGGTTGAAAGTGATAGGGTCCCCATATACTTGCCAGTCCTTCGCTGAAGACCTCTGAAACTCAGACTCAAGGCCTCCTCATTCAGAGTTGCTCGTGATTGATGCCAGTCACCTGATGTCTAGTGGCTTGAACCACTCAAGTCCAGCAAGCTTGGGCAATTTGTCCACGATGGTCAGAGGCAAACGTTTGGTATGGCCTTAAACTGCACGTTGAAATCTCGCCCAACTACAATCTTGTTCCTTTGGTAGTTTTAAGAGTCAGTGCTTCTTTTTTTTTTTTTTTTTATAAGAAGTTTTATTTTTCCAAAACACAAACATAACAAACAAACATACAACACATAGATCCATATCAATTTCAAATATGTCGGTCGGTCAAAAATCACAGTGCCTACCCTCATTATTCATACTCAATATTACAAAAAGAAAAGCTATAATCATTATTATTAATCCTTTATCATATTATAATCTCTATATTATTTCAACAGTTCTATCTATCTTTATATTCCCAAGAATACATTACCAAACTTTTTGTCTAACCATTGATAGAACATATTCCATATCTTATAAAACTGCTTTTCTTCTTGATCCCTAATTTCAAATGTTAATCTACTCATTTCGGCACAGTCCAAAATCTTCTTAATCACTTCCTCCTAGGTGTCTTATCATTTCTCCAGTTTTAGCAAATACAATTTATGGCGGCTGTCAGTACATTAACAATCAGATATTTCAGTTCTTTGTTAAATGTCTCTGGTACAATTCCCAACAGGAATATCTCAGGTTTCAAGTCTATATGTTGTTGTGTCATTTTTTCCAACCACATATGGATTTTAGTCCAGTATCTTTTAGCATCAATGCAAGTCCACCACATGTGGTAGTAGGAGCCAGGTATCTGATGACATTTCCAACACTTATCCGATTTATCCTTAAACATTCTTGCAATCCTTCTCGGGGATAGGTGCCACCTGTAAAACATCTTATACAAATTTTCTTTATATGCAGTTGACATTGTCATTTTATAATTCTGATCCCACAGTATTTGCCATCTCTAAATCTATCCCATAACCAAAATTTTTCCCCAAGCAATCATTGTTTCCTTAACCTGCTCCTCTTCCATTCTAACTTCTAATAGATAACCATAAAGTTTTTAATCATTTTTTCGTTCGTGCCCATCAAGATTTTATCTAATTCAGTTTGCTTTTATAAATCCCTTCAGTCTTAACATCCTCATCATATCTAGATTGTACTTGCAAATATGAAAACCAATTCATTTTTATACCTTGTTCTTGTAGTGTTTGCATCGATTTGAGTTCACCCTTTTCATTTAAAATCTCTTCATATCTAACTGTTTGTTCCTTCTTGTATATTATTGCATATGAAAAAGCTTCAATAGTAGATACCCATAATGGAATTTGTATATAATGTTGTTTTCTGGTTTTTCCCAATTTAAAACAAAGCTTCTCGAACATAGTGTCTTCTAAAATATCCTTGTTTTTTAGTTCCTTATACCATAAGAAAGCATGCCATCCTAGTAATAGATCATGACCCTCTAAAGTTAACAATCTATTGTTTCTCAATGTTATCCATTCTTTCACCCACATCAGGCTTGCAGCTTGATAATACAATTCCCAATTTGGTAGTGCGAATCCCCTCTTGACCTTGCATCTTGTAATAGCTTAAATTTGATTCTTGGCTTTTTGCCCTGCCATATGAATTTTGATGTGATTTTATTTAAATCTTCAAAGTATTCTTTCCCAAGTCTAATTGGAATTGTCTGAAATAAATATAAGATTCTGGGTAAAACATTCATCTTAACTGTCGATATTCTGCCAATAAGAGATAATTGCATATTTTCCCATCTTTCAAGATCTGTCGCTATCTGCTGTTTGAGTTTTATATAATTATCTTCTTTCAATGTACTGCATCTTTCAAATGATAGAAGAAATGAATATTAAAGACATATGGAGAGAGAGAAATATTGGAAATAAAGAATTTACTTTTTATTCAAATAGACATGAATCATGGTCAAGAATAGATATGGTATGGGCATCTGCAGATATGCTCCCCGATATACAGAAAATTCAAATTGAAAGTGGGACCTGGATCACAATCCATTGACAGTTGCCTGGAAAGGACAGAGGAGAAGATCTAGATGGACATTAAATAATATGATTTTGAAAGAAGAAGAATTTAAAAAGAGAATTGAGACAGAACTTATCTTTTTTTTCAAGGAAAATAGAAAAGAAGATACATCACTACAAACTCGTTGGGATGCGATGAAGGCTTATACAAGAGGTTTGATAATTGACTATATAAGGAAAAGAAATATTAAACGGAAGAAGACACTCAAAATTTTGGAAGATGATTTCAGGAAATTGGAAGAAGAATTACAACAATCACCGCAAGGGAAAGATATTAAAAGGAAAATGGATGTGATTAAACATAAAATGGCTTTAATGGACAAGGAAGAAATCGCTCAAAAGATTAAAGCGCTAAACAAAATTACTTTGAAAACGGTAATAAGCCAGGAAGGTGGTTAGCGATAAAATTAGAAAGGAAAGAGAAATAAAGAAAATTAGCCAATTAATAGATGGAAAAGGAATATACAGCATGGGAACGATGAAAAGAAAAAATTATTCGAGACTACTATGAAAAACTGTACTCTCAAGAAGATATTCTAGAAGAAAAAATTGAACAGTATCTACAAAAGACAAGACTACCACAGATACCTGAAGACATTGAGACAATGTTAGAAGGGAATATAACCATGATGGAATTAACAGAAGCCTTGAAGAAACAAAATACAGGAAAAGCACCAGGCCCAGATGGTCTACGAATTTTACAGGACCTTCCAGGAAGTGTTAAGCACTCCCTTCTAGAAGTGATGAATGAAGTCTTATTAAAAAGAGAATACCTGAGACATGGTTGGAAGCTTATATTACCCTAATACCTAAAGAAGAAATGGATCTACAACAAGTTAAAAATTATAGACCTATCTCATTGTTGAATTCAGATTATAAAATTTTTGCTTCAATCTTGGCAGAAAGAATGAAAAGATACTTAAATGAATTTATCCACACGGATCAAAATGGATTTTTGCCAAAACGACAAATTAAGCAAAATGTGAGAATAATTTTAGATACTTTGGAGTATTATGAAGCACACCCTGAAAACAGATGGCACTGATGTTTTTAGCTCAAAAGCATTTGACAATGTGAACTGGCGGTTTATGATATTGCAAATGATGCAAATGGGCTTTGGAAAAACTTTATACAAGCTATTGAGGCAATATATAATAATCAAACAGCAAAGATATTGGTAAATGGAGAGCTGACAGAATCTATAGGGATAAGAAAAGGAACCAGACAAGGTTGTCCTCTGTCGCCCCTACTGTTTGTTTTAACACTAGAAGTACTGAATAAGTTAACAATCTATTGTTTCTCAATGTTATCCATTCTTTCACCCACATCAGGCCACTCTCTTTTTACATTGCGCCAATGATGTAAATAGCTTTCCTAACTTTCTTTGCCTTAATACATATTCATTTTGCTTTTTAATATGGACCTCTTGCAGACAAATTATATCAAATTTTAATTTCTCTAATTTATGAAATATTTTCCTTCTTTTAGCAATTGAGTTGAGTCCATTTATATTCATTGAGATCAATTTTTTCCCTTCCATTTAAGTCTTATATATAGGTTGTTTTGCTCTAGTCGTTCTAACTTCTTTTTGTTCTCTAGGTAGACCGCCTACTGCTCCAAGTTGTTCTTCTTCTTCACTTATCATTGCACCTTCCTTTGGAAGTTCCACAATCAGTTCTTCATATCCTCCGTTTCCCTCTTTTCCTCTAAAATAGCTCTCATAGAATGACTCTGTCTTCTCCACTGTGTCGATTCTATGTCTTTGTTCCCGCCAGACAAACAAGAGGCCTTCTGGTATTAGCCATCTATAATTTATTCCTCTCTTCAATAATTCTCTGGATAAAAATGCATATTCTCCTCTCCTCTCTCTTATTCTTCTTGGTATCTGTTTCAATACCGTGACATCTTTATTGTTGTGCTTCAGCGTCTTATCTCTGACTGTTTGCAAAATTTGTGATTTAATACTCTTCTTAGTAAATCTAATATGAATTCCTCTTAGAAGCTTATTCCTCGTTGCATATCTTGTAAAGACACGAAATGTTTCATCTATTCCATCCCTCATCTTCTCTTCCGTTATTTCTAACAGTTCTGCCAAAATCTGTGTCATTTTCTCCAGTAAATTTTCACCCTTCTCTTCCTCGACATTTTGGAATCTCAAATAGAATTCGATCTATCAACTTCACTTCGCAGAGATTCGTTATGGTCGCTCTCAACTTCCCTTAATCTGGTATTGAAACTCTTCATTTCCTTGTCTCTTTGTTCTTGCTGCTCTTCAATTTTCTTCATCCTCTCACCGTATTTCTCCATTGTTTGCTGTAAAACCTTTATACTTTCATCTGTCTTGTCTAGCTTTTCATCTGTCTTGTCTAGCTTTTTATCTGTCTTGTCTAGCTTTTTATCTGTCTTGTCTAGCTTCTGTTCAATTATCTCTGTTCTTTTTCCAATCTCACCTACTACTTGTAATATCTTCTGTATTGCCTCTTCTGTTGTGGGAGCCGTTACTTGTGGAATTGAAGGTCTTCTACTCATTGTTGCAGAGGTTGTCAGAACCAATTCCAAAAAGAAGGAAGGAAAAAATGAAGGCCAATAACAAAAATAAAAATAAAAATTAGTGTTATAAAAGGAGAAGAACAATCCTTTTTAACAAGAAAAAAAGGAAAAAGAATAGTAAAGGGAAAAAGGGGTTCAATTACATATCAATAATACATCAATAATTTGAAAAAAGGCAAAAATTTAAAAACTTGAATTTAAAAAGGAAAAAAGATTAAAAAAGGTCCAATAATTAACTATCTTGTTTCCAATACGCAGAGTTAAAAAAAAACCAACTCTCAAAAGAAAAAAGGCTAAGAGTTAAAAAATAGGAAGGTATCAATAAAAAAAAGGATAAAAAATAGTAAAGTAATAGAATTCCCTTTAGGAATAACATATTATTATTAATATATTTTTAGGGGCTCCAATTATAAAAAATTAAATTCCAAACAATAAAAAGCCTTGGCAGGAAGCAATATCACTCTTTATTCCACTGCCACTATGCAGAGTCCAGAGCTTAACTGGTGAAAGCGGGAAGATAGCAGCTCCTCTGTTTTTGCCTCTCGAAGAAATCCAATTCTTTTATTTTAAAAAGCTCTCCAAGGTCACTTTATTCTTCAGTTCCAAACTGAAGGCTCAGAGATATTCCAAAAGCACCTATCCGGCACTTTCTAATCAACGGAGCCTTGGATACAGTCCTTGCAAGTGTATATGTTTATATAAGATAACAGGTCTCTAGTAGCAATATTGTATCTCACAACCAACTTTCACTTCCTTGCCAAGTGAGTTCCAAAATGTATCACTTCCTGTCTTATTCAAAACAAGAAGGACAGTAAAAATCTCGGTGGCCATTTCTTATATGCAAAAATAAAAGTAACCAGATCAAAATAACCAAATTACATTAGAGCCCCTGGTGCCAAAAAGGAAAAAAGAGACAAGATTCAATAAAATATAAAAGGTATTCAAGGGCTCCCAAGAGGAAAAAGTAAAAGGAAAGTCTTTAAAGCCATAAAAAGAAAGAAGAAACAAAGCTCTTTACTTTCAAACACAATCTCTTCGCCTATTCCATATCACTCTCAATTTCACACCATTGAGTTGCTAGGGTGTTCCCAAAGGGTTAAAAACAAGATGATCTCACCGACCGACAAACTTCTTCCGATCTCATTCCTCGAGCTGTCACAGCTTCTTCAGCCCGATGGCTGCCTCAGCGGGTAAAGGGGCTGTCCTGGATCAACCAGGGACTTTGCGACATCCCTGGGATCAACAGGAGGCCCCAACTTTCACCAACCCTACGAGTCAGTTTAGATCCCGGGGACCGTCCCAGCGGCAGTATCAGAGGTGATCTCAGGAGTCAAGATCACCTCCGTCTCGCGGCGACTCCAGCTCCACCCATCTCCCGTTGTGGAAATGTTTCTTCTGAATGTTGGGAAGTAGCCTGTGAATAGTGTCCCATGACACCATAGATAAATAAGAGCCTAAGTCCACTTCCATTTGGCAAGGCCTTCCTTCAATGAACACCTTCACGTGTACTTTTCTGCTTCTCAAGGGTGAAGAATGACCAATGGTGATTGTTTGGTGAGTTTCATTCTTCCCATTTGCTTCTGAATTGCGCCCCATCTTTTCAATGAAGTTGTTGGGCTTAAAATCCTTTTCAGGAAATTTCTTCCTACTAGGTGGAGTTCTGGATGATTTGCAGACTCTGGCTAGGTGACCCCTTTTCTCACAACGTAGGCAGATGGTGTCTAAGAACTTGCATTCAGTGCGGGGTGGCCCCCACAGCCTCTGCAATAATATTCTTGCCTCTTTCTCCCAGGGTCTTTCCTTTTCTTCTCCATTCTGAGTCTAAAAATCCCTTCCTCCACCTCACTGCAATCTGAATCAGAGTCTATTTGTTCACAATTGGCTGTTGTGGATTTTTCCACATCAGAGTGGCTTGAGGCCTGGCTTGAGGCCTTGTTAATCTTTTCATGGCGCTGCTGAGGACTTGGTGGCTTCCGCTGAAACAGCTTCTTCAATGGCCTCTTTAAACGTGATTTTAGGTTTCATTAACAGTTTGCTTTGTAAGACCTTATCTTTGAGGCCTAAAACAAACCAATCATGCATGGCCTCTTCTAAGTTGGTAAATCACAAGCACCCCAATGTCCCTTAAACTTGCCGAAGTCATTAACATTCTTGCTTTCCTCTTGATCCCGACGGTAAAATTCGTGTCTCTTAATGAGGCACGATACTTGTGGGGCGTAATGGGCTCTTAAAAGCTTCTCCAATTCAGGCCATTCCATTACCTTCAGTTCTGCAGCTCCCGCTAACGCCTTCGCCATCTTGAAGACTGCCGGACCGCAGTGCGTGAGAAATACCGCCCTCTTCCGTCTCTCGGGAATGTCGGCGAGGTCGTTTCCTTCCAGGTACATCTGGAAGCGATCCGCATACGATTCCCAGTCTTCAGCCGCCGGATCGAACGGGGCTGGGGGGTGTGTTCAGCGCAGCCATCTTGCTCTTCTGCTTGTCTTTTGCATCGTCTTCTCTTCAGGGAAATCCCACCTTCATCGCCAGTGTTAAGTCTGCATGAAGAGTCAGACATGAAGAGTTCCAGCAAAGAGTTTATTCAGTGACTACAGCTCGAATGGACCCGAAGTTATTGGGCTACGGCTGCCTCTTATAGCCTGCAGCCGTAGTTGCCAGCCAATGGGAGTGCAGGGTTTCTTCCCACACTATTTAAACCAATACCATTTGACATTTTACAAGAACAGTTCAAATAAACCAATAACATTCAAACCTACATACATAATAGTGTATAAGTGTAATGTAGGCTTCCGTACACGTTTTTAGGTATCTTAGCGCTTTCCAGCGCCTCATTATAGAGATTGACCAGTAACTCCTCTAACACTTCTTGAAATTCCTTATAAAATTCTGAAGGAATTCCATCTGGTCCAGGGGCCTTATTTGTCTTTTGTATTCCAATTGCTTTTCTGACCTCCTCTATGGTAATTTTATTGTTTAGATACTGGTTTTCTTCATCTAGAATTTCTGGTAAGTTCTTTTCATCTAAATATCGGTCAATAATATTCCCTGGTACTTCCTCCTGTTTGTATAATTTGGTTAAGAATTCCTTTGCTATTTCTTTCTTTTTGGGGGGGTTGGGTATATGGATTCCCTTCTTGATCTTGTAGGGTTGTGATTGTTCTTTTTTCCTGCTCTTTTTTGATTTTATGAGCTAACCATCTTCCAGGCTTATTCGCGTTTTCGAAATAATTCTGTTTCGTCAATTTAATTTTTCGAGCTAAATCTTCCTGTGTACTTAAATTTATTTTATGTTTTAAAATATCAATTTCTTTTTTAATCCTCGGGTTGTTCAAATCTTTTTGTCTAGCTAATTCTAGTTCTTTTAGTTTCTCCCTCCATAAACTTTGTTGGTACCTCATTTCTTTATTCTTTCTTATATGCTATGGTTAGGCCTCTCACATAGGCCTTGGTCGTATCCCACAGATTTTGTAGAGAGGTCTGTTCTCTTTTATTTATTTCAAAGAATATACTTAATTCCTTCTTTATCATTTCAATATATGTTTTATCCCTTAATATGGCATTGTTAAAAATCCATCTTCCTAGTTTCTTTTTTTCCTTCCATTGAATGTGTATAGGATTGTGGTCCACCCATATGTTTATCCCAATCTCCACTTTTTAATATTTTCCATTAGGCCAGAGCCCATCCATACTTGATCTATTCTAGACCATGATTTTTGGGAATTTGAAAAAAAGGTGTATTGTTTTTTGTTTAGGTTTATTTCTCTCCATGCGTCTTTGAGATTTAACTCCTTTACCATATTTTGAATTGACGTGGGGAGAGTACTCCTTTCTTTTTTTCCCCTCCACTTCCGTTGTTGCTGCTTTTCCTCTTCTAGTGGCTGGACTGAACTTAACCAGGAATCCTGGTCCCATTGAGTTCTATCAGGTTCCTGGTTTTATTGGATGTTGGCTGGGTCGGGTGGGCTGTGATCTGCCTAGCGGGGGATGGGACAGTCATTCCCCTGCGGTTGGCTATTTTCTGTGGCCCTGGACCCTGCCTTTGGTGAGGAGCCCGATGTTCAGGCTCCTCTGGATTTCCCGCCTATCGAACTGGTGCTATGCTGGCTCACTGCTGCCGTTTATGCAAACTCGACCGCCTGGCCCCTTTCCTCCCTATTTCTACGGATTTTCGGGGAGGTATCCATCTTTTTCTCCAATGGCCACGGTCCTTAATTATCACCTCGAACTCTCCTTTTTACCAGGACTTGATTGGACAGGTCCCATTGTTGTGTGAGGACGATGGAGGACTATCCTCTACTGTGAGAGAGTAGAGGATTTAACATCGGACCCTACAGTTTTTCGAGTTGTTTGGTTTACCGCAGTGAGAGAGCGGTTGCCATTTATTACCATCTCCGGCCCCTGAACGGGAGTGAGAGACCGTTTATGAGACTGGAACGCTTGATTACTGTTGCCTGTACCTTTCTTCTCCATTGGATATTTTAACATCACCTGGCTGCCATACTTTACTCTGACCCCTTATGAATTTTTGTCAACTGTTATGGGACCTTACTCGCGCTCGGAACTGTGGGCACTCAGGACTGCGCCTTGTCTTTGAGTTGGCCCAGTGGACTGTCGACAGCTTACCTTGATGCGGATCTTGGGATCCGAGAGGTGGCATGCTGCAATCAATGGGTTAAATTTTAAATTAAGGGTTAAGGGTCGAGTTTTAAAATTTTAATTCGTTGTTTTAAAGGGTTAGGAGGGGGTGGGGGTGGAGGGGTCATCTTGCAGCCGGCGGCGGGAGTGTGTGGGGGTTGGGGCGGTGGGGCTCGGGCCGAGGATGGGGCGCGATTCCCAGGGTGGTCGGGATTGGAAGAGGACGGCGAGGCATAGGGCCATATCGGTTTAGGGATCACGCCCGACATTTAAAGCGGTTCGGCGCCGACCCTATGACCTCCTCCCGAGGGGCGTTGGGATTAGGATCCCTGGGCTCAGGTTGGTGTATTTTAATGCCAGGTCTGTGGCTAAGTCCCTCCTCCTCGGGAGACCATTGAGGAGGAGGCTGCGGACCTGGCCTGCATCACTGAGACCTGGTTGGGCCCAGAGGGTGTCCCTCTGGTTGATTTATGCCCACCAGGTTTTGGGTTTTGCACGCCACGGGCCCAGGGTAGGGGTGGTGGGGTGGCCGTGGTTGTTCGGGAGACCTTGTTTCCAAGGGAGGTCTCTGTTGCAGAGATGGCGGGAGTGAGATTCTCCTCCTGAGGTGGGGGCCTAATGGGGGGTGGGTCTGCTGCTAGCATACCTTTCCCCAGCTGTGTGGCAGCAGCCTGCCTGGGCTTCTCGATCTCCTCTCTGGGGTGGCGGTGGAGCTCCCGGACCTTATGGTTCTGGGGACTTTAATCTGCCGTCCCTGGGGTGGGGTCGGTTTGGCCCAGGAATTCATGGCTTCCATGGAGGCCATGGGCCTGACCCAATTGATTCAAGGCCCTACTCATGGAGGAAATACTCTTGACCTAGTTTTTGTCTCTGAACAGTGGCGGAGTGACAGAGGGCAGGTCACTATTACGACTTTGCCTGTTCCATGGTCTGATCACTATCTCCTACGGCTGGTCTTCCAACAGGCCGTCCCCACTGCTGGGATGAGGAGCCACTTAGATGGTTCCCCAGAGCCTGATGGACCCTGAGAGGTTCCAGGCAGAACTGGGGTTTTTCCTTCTTCCCTTGCCCACAGCTCTGCGAGGATCTGGCAGTGGCCTGGCAGCGGGCTGCGTCAGAGGCTCTTGACAGGGTTGTCCCCATCGTCCCCTTACGCGCCGTGGATCGGTTTGCCCCTTGGTATACTGAGGAGCTCCGGAGATGAAGCGCCGTCGGAGGGTTAGAGAGCAGGTGGAGGTCCACCCGTTCCCAGTCCGACCGATCCCAGCTAAGAGCCTTTATTGGGACTTACCTGGTAGCTATGAGAGGCGAGAAGATCTTATCTCTCCACTCTCATAGCGTCCAGACTCGCCCGGCCGCCCTGTTTGGGTTTCGTTCCCTCCTTCATTCAGAGGGGCTGGACCCGTGCGGTAAGGCTGAGGCATTTGTTCAACATCTGTCGGATAAGATTGCTATTGGGGCGGGTTGTCCTCTGATTTGCAGTGGTCTGGGGAAGGGGTGCAGGGAGTCTGGCTATTGTTATCTGGGATGAGTTGATCCGGTTTCCGAGGATGAAGTGGACAGGATTATGCGGCGAATGAGTTCCACCACATGTTTATTGGACCCGTGTCCCTCCTGGCTGGCTTATGCCGCCAGGGAGGTCACCTGCGGTTGGCTCGGCAGTTATCAACGCTTCCTTAAGGGAGGGTGTCTTTCCGCGCCTTGAAAGAGGCGGTGGTGAGACCCTCCTGAAGAAGCCTGCCCTGACCCGACTGTGTTAGACAACTTCGTCCAGTCTCCAACCTTCGTTTTTGGCTAAGGTTGTTGAGAGTGTGGTGGCTCAGCAGGTTCGCTTTTCCTGGATGAAGCGGACTACCTAGATCCGTATCAATCGGGCTTCCGACCGGTATAGCACGGAGACGGCATTGGTCAGCTGATGGATGATCTCTGGAGGGCTCGGGATAGGGTTTTTCCTCTGTCCTGGTCCTATTAGACCTCTCAGCTGCTTTCGATACCATCGACCATGGTATCCTTTTGCGCCTTGAGGGGTTGGGAGTGGGGGCACCGTTCTTCGGTGGTTCTCCTCCTACTCGGGCGGTCGCAATCGGTGTTGGCGGGGGTCAGGTCGCCCCTAGGGTGCTCTCTTGTGGGGTCCTCAGGGTCGGTCCTTTCCCCTTTGTTTAACATCTACATGAAGCCGCTGGGTGAGATCATCCGTGGTTTTGGGGTGAAATTTCATCAGTACGCTGATGATACTCAGCTGTACATTTCCACCCCAGACCAGATCAGTGATGCCCTCTCCCTGATGACTCGGTGTTTGGATGCGGTACGGAGCTGGATGAGCGGGAACATGCTTCGACTCAACCCGCCAAGACTGAGTGGCTGTGCATACCGGCCCCGCCCAGTTTAGATTATCCATCTTTGGCCATAGGGGAGGTGTTACCCCTGTGGATAGGGGCTGAATCTGGGGTCCTCCTGGATGTACGGCCCGCCTGGAGGAGCAGGTGGGGGCTGTTGCCAGGGGGCCTTTGCCCAGCTCCGCTTGGTTCGACAACCGCCCTTTTCTGGACCGGACGCCTGCGCAAGACGGTCACTCATGCCCTTGTTACCTCTAGGCTCGACTACTGCAACGCTCTCTATTTGGGACTGCCCTTGCATACCATCCGAGATTGCAGCTGGTGCAGAATGCGGCGGCGCTGGTGGTGATGGGAGTTACCCGTTCTCCCATACCCCCTCGCTGCCTGCATTGGTTGCCGGTTGCGCCCGGTGAGATTCAAGGTTTTGGTGTTAACATATAAAGTCCTTCATGACATGGGTCCTCAATACTTAAGGGAGCGCCTTCTTCCAATATCAAATACCGGTCGCCCTGTGCAGCTCATAGGCAAGGACTCCTCGGGGTCCCGGGCGGTCAATGCCGCCTGGCGGTTCCCCGACGACGAGCCTTTTCTGTCATGCTCCTGACCTCTGGAACCAACTGCCTTTGGGCTCCGCCTGGCCCCCGATCTCCGCACCTTTCGCCGTGAGTTAAAGACCTGGTTGTTTGACCAACCCGGCTGTGACCCTTTGGGTGAGGGGTGGTTTTAGGGTTGTACAATGTTTGAACTTATAGTTTAATTTAATTGTTTTTTAACTATTTATTGTTCCTGTTTTAGCTGTAAGCCGCCCCGAGTCTTCGGAGATGGGGCGGCATATAAGTTCAAATAATAAATAAATAAATAATAATCTTTACTTTTATCTAAAATTACATTAAAGTCCCCTATAATACATACATTACCATATTTGAATTCTATTATCTTTTGGTGAAGTTTATAATAAAAATCTCTCTGATTAGTATTTGGGGCATATGTTATAACTAGTAGTATTTTTTCTGATGTATAAATACTTCCATAAATAACATTCTTCCCTCTTGGTCTTTATATACTAGTTTATGTTGGAGCCAATCTTTTATACCGTGTTTCCCCGAAAATAAGACACTGTCTTATATTTTTTTTGGCTCCCAAAAACACACTAGGTCTTATTTTTGGGGTAGGTCTTATATATTTATGGTGCCAAATAGTGGGTGTGAGTGTGCAGGGGGTGTTTTATGGGTGCAGTTGCTCCCTGAAAAGTCTTCCTGGAACTGGAGATTTACAGTAGGTCTTATTTAGGTAGGTCTTATATTAGGGCAGGTTTAGAAAATAGTGCTAGGTCTTACTTTTGGGGTAGGTCTTATTTTCGGGGAAACACGGTATATACAACAGTGACCACATAGTGACTGTTCAAACTTACAATGGCACTGAAAAAGTGACTTATGACCATTGTGCGGAACTTCAAAAATATTCATAGCCTGGCTTGCACACTGGCTAATCTTAATTTGGCCTCACAAATCCTGGATGCAATAAACTAAGGCAGGTTCAGGAAGCAATCCTTGGAAATGGGCAGCCTTTGATTATCTATTAAGGCACAGTCATGACTCAGTTGCAGTCTGCCTAAAGTGTGAAGCCATCTGCACTTTTGGACAATCCTATCGGGCCTAGACCTAAGCAAGAAAGGGCAGAAACCATTTGACTTGACTGACTTGAAGGCACCAAACTCAAACATCTAGTGTAAGACTCAAGGATGCTGGATGGAAAGCTACAAATTGTAATTCAGTGTTAGCTTAAGCATAAAGACGCTTTCCATGAGCTATGGAATATCAAGAGGGAAAAGATATGTCATGGTAGGTAGGGAGGCTGTCTGGGGTACATTTACCCTGTAAATCGGCCCAACCGGGCGAGAAAATTTTGGTGGTCCGCAGAGAAATGTCACCCCCAGAGCACCACCCAAAGCAATTAATCCAGGTTGCAGAGAAACACAAGGCTGCATGGCCCATATGGCCCGGGAACCCTCCGCCCACTCACTCCTTACCCGCAAACTTGCCTGCTAAATTGCTATTTTTCCTTCTTTTTCCAGACCATCAGCTGCTCTGCTGTGCCAGATTTAGATTAGCTAGGAAGCAGGAAATGGTTGGATTTCTTGCTTTCTAGCTAGTCTTTAGATCTTGGGCTCTGCTTTTAAGCACAGCCGAACCTCCCTTAGGACTGAAGGTTCTATTATTCAGTGCAGACTCACTGCAAGCAAATTTTATGTGACAGACTGAGTTAGCTGATGGCAGATAGATAGATCACTGAATGATTCTATGAGCAACTCAATCTGCCTGCCTGCTTTGCCTAATTTTGGGTAAAAGTTGCTCTTTTTTTAATAAAAAAATTAATATTTACATACACGGTGTGTTGTGAGTTAATTTTGTGAGTTTGCTTGCTAGCAAATTTTATGAGTTTGCTTGCAAGCAAATTTTATGTGACAGACTGAGCTAGCCGATGGCAGATAGATCTCTGAATCTGTGATTCTGTGAGCAACTCAATCTGCCTACCTGCTTTGCCTGATTTTGGGTAAAAGTTGTTATTTTTTAATAAAAAATCAATATTTATATAAATATTGATAATATTTACATATAAGCCATGCCCAGCCAGTCAAATGACCACCAAGCCACACCCATAAATTAGGCCACACCCACAGAACACCCAGTGGTCCCTGGGATTTAAAATTATGAGTTTGGTGGTCCCTGAGGTCCAAAAGGTTGGCGACCACTGCTGTAAATTACAGCATGCTACCCAGGAAGTGCTTTGTATGCCATCTTGAGTACCTGAATGAAAAGGAAATCAACAAAAGTTTGAGGTTATTTGATTGCAGATTCCTCCATACAACAGAGCCCAGAACCAATAGCCACTATCCTCACCATCCATACCTTATTAAATCTGCATTAAAAATGTCATTGCAGGGTGGTTTGCATGTGCTGCCATGTCCTAAAACCTTGGTTGCCACAGGAATTCAGTCATAAAGGTTTGGGGTGTAGAGAGGCTTTGATCTCCACTGAGAGTCACCCCTAATTCTATAAAACCTTCACGAGCTTTTAGGGCTCAACATGTAGCTAATCTTCGTTAAGCTAAGCAGCATCACATTTCACTAGGCTAAGTTGCAAAAGTCGGTTGGTAGAAGTCAAAAACGACGTAATAGCTTTTAATCAGTGGAAATATGTTGCAACCGCCTTATCTGGAGATAGTGGTCAAACAGGGAACATCTGTGCCTAGAAAGCCGACAGTACAGCGGGAGGTTTCTGTGATTGACCTTAAAGGAGTTAAAACCACAGAGTACTGCTAGAAAGGTTGGAAGGCGACGGGAAGAGTAGAAGAAAGAAAGTCCAGTTGCCTTTTGAAAAAGCATCTTTGGGATAGCCGAACTTCCTCTTCCGGATGACTCATGGCAGGAAGGTGGTGTGCGGAGCGGCTTCTGTGCTGTTCCCAGGATGGAAGCAGAAGCTGGCAGGTGAGTTGAGGGCAGCAGGTGGGAGGAGAATTGGCTGTTCGGTTCCCTCTACGGCCTGGAAGCAGAGAAGCAACTGGGCTGAAGCGTATCTTCTGCTGCTGCTTCCGCTGGCTGCTTCCTTCGCTCCCCAGATCGGAGCCAGCTGGGGCTGCACGCTGTGAAACCGGTGGCTGCAATTTTCTGCTGGGGGGAAGATTTAAAAAGCCTCTTTCAAGTGACGGTGGATCCTTTAGGAATGGCTCCCCTCCGGAGGTTGTGGCGGCTCCGTCACTGGAGGTTTGTATCAGGGTTGGGAGGAACCTGGCAGGTCTTCTGTTCCTCCGCCCTGCTCAAGCAGGAGACCCAGTACTAGTTCAGACAAATGTCTGTCCTGTGTGTTTAAAAGCCACCAGTGATGGAGCCCCCACAATTTCTGAAGGCAAACCCTCCCACTGGTTAATTGTTCTCAGTGTCAGGAAATTTCTCCCTAGTTCTAGGCTGCTTCTCTCCTTCATTACTTTCCATCCAGTTTGTAGTCTTGCCTTCAGGTGCTTTGGAGAATAGGTTGACCCCTCTTCTATGTGGCAACTCCTCAAGTATTGGAAGACTGCTATCATGTCACCCTAGTTCTTCTTTTCCTTAGACTAGACATACCCAATTCCTGCAACTATTCTTCATATGCTTGCGCCTCTAGCCCCTAATCATCTTTATTCATCTTTTCTTCATTCATTTCAGAGTCTCAACATCTTTTTTAATGATATGGTGACTACACCTTGTATGCAATTTTCTAAGTGTGGTCCTACTTTTATAAAGTGGTACTAGTACTTCACATGATCTTGATTCTATCCCTCTCTAAATGCAGCCTAGCATTGTATTGGCTATTTTGTCGCTGCAATACACTGCTGGCTCATATCTAAATGATTGTCCACTAGGACTTCAAGGTCCCTCTCATAGTTACTGCTTGAGCCAGGTTCTACCTATTCTGTACTAGTACATTTGGTTTTTCTTGCATAAGTGTAAAACCCTATTTTTTTCCTCCATCAAATTTCATTTTGTTAGGTAGGGCCCAGTGTTCAAATCTATCGAGATTCTCTATCTTGACCCTATCTTGTGAGGTGTTGGCTATTCTTGCCAACTTCGTGTCATTTGCAAATTTAATGAGTTCCTGTTCGATTCCTTCATCGCAAAAAGAAATTATAGCCCAACCTACCAAAAACATAACTGTAAAAGACAGACTAGAAATAAAAATTAAAATAAGCAAAAATTAGTAAAGAACACCTGTCTGATCTCGATGAACACTAATCACCGGGACCTGACAGATTACATCCCAGAGTATTAAAGAAGCTGGCAGAGGTCATCTCGGAACTACTGCACCACATCTTTTAAAAATCCTGGAGCACCGGGGAACTACCAGAGGACTGGAAAAGAGCTGATGTGGTTCCCATCTTCAAAAAAGGGAAAAAGACCCAGGAAACTACAGACTAATTAGCCTAACATCAATACCCAGGAAGATACTGGAAAGGATAATAAAAAACAGATCTGCCAACATCTAGAAACAAGTAAAATAATAACTAGCAGTCAGCACGAGTTTGTTAAAAATAGATCATGCCAAACCAATCTTATTTCATTTTTAACATAGTGGCTAAATTAGTAGACCAGTGAAATACTGTGGACATAATATACTTAGGACTTCAGCAAAGCATTCGAGAAAGTAGACAACAACCTACTTCTTGGTAAGCTACAAAAAAATGGGATAGATAGCACCATCACCAAATGGATTCGCAACTGGCTGACAAACTGTACTCAACAAGTAATCCTTAATGAATCTACATCTACATGGAAGGAAGGAAGGAACCCACTGCTTACTTCTCTACATATAGATATAGTCCCATTAAGGAGTACACTTTGAGTGTGGTTTGTCAGCCAGTTGTGAATCCATCTGTGTGGATGGATGTAGCTATCCCACATTTTTCTAATTTATCAACAAGTACCAGTAGATTATGGTCTACTTTGTCAATTGCCTTACTGAAATCCAATTATACTATGTATTTGACTGGTCCACTAATTTAGTTACTTTGTGTAAGAATGAAATAACATTTGTTTGGAATGATCTGTTTTTGACAAACGCATGTTGATTTCTGGTTATAACTTTGCAGATCTCTTGCTTCATTATCTTTTTGCACGATCTTCCCAGGTACTAATATCAGACTAATTGGCCTGTAGTTTTGTGAATCCATTCCCCCACCCTTTTTAGAACCTTTTTAGTACCTTTTGATTGTTGTTTGTTGTTGGATTTGAAAGCATCAAGAAAATAATTTTTATATAGTATGGGAAAAATAAATAACAGATACTTTCAAAGACATTATATTAGAAATGCTCTGCTTTTAGTATGGGAAAGAATTAAAGAGAAACTACATGAAAATACCAGTCTGGCTATCCACAATGGAAGTACTAATACATCCAAATATTCTTGATCTGGAAAAAATTACAAGATATAAAGATATCTTAAATGAACAAGGGGAATTAAAATTGAAACAACTGAAAAATCAAGAAATTGATTTGGCTTGGTGGCCATTTATACAAATGCAATCACGATATAAGAAAGATGCAGAAATGTACGGATTTTGCAAAGATCTGGTAGAATTGGACCAGATATTTTTAGGGACGGATGATAAATTAGTAAAAAAATATACAGCGATTTATTGAATTTTAAAATGGAAAAAGAACAAGTAAGAGAAACTATGATAGTATGGTCCAAAATTTTTGGATATTCTATAGAACTAGACAAATGGCAAAAACTCTGGGAAGGAAACTATAAATTGACAATGTCAACAGCCTATAAAGAAAATCTTTATAAAATGTTTTATAGGTGGCATTTACCACCAGCAAGAATGGCAAAGATGTTTCAAAACGTATCTCCCAGATGTTGGAAATGTTATCATATGTGGTGGACTTGTCCTATGGTAAAAAAGAATTGGTTAAAAATAAAAAGGTGGTTAGAAGAAATGATAAAACAACAATAGACTTAAAACGAGATGTTCTTGTTGGGTATTTTACCGGAGAAATATAATAAAAGAAATACATATTTAATCTTACATGTGGTCACAGCAGCAAGAATTGTATATGCACAAAATTGGAAAAATGAAAATATGCCTATAGAGGAAAATGTAATAAAGAAAATATTAGAATATGCTGAAATGGATAGATTGACACTGCAAATTAAGGATAAGGAAGAAACAGAATACTTTTTAACTTGGGAACTATTTTATCAATGGTTAGAAAATAGAAGCAGAAGTTAGAAACTTAGAATGGAGGTAGATATGTAAACAAAAGATAAAATAAATGTGTAACTAAATAATGCAGTATCGAATAATTAGGCTAAATAAACATGATGATTAACAGAGGATAATGATTATAAATGTGATATTCATATGATATTCATAATGTTTGATTTTAACCGATTATAGATAAAGCTGAATAGAGGGGGAATAATGGGAAATGTTTAATAAGGATAAGTGAAGATGGTGAATAGATTTTGAGAATAATAGTTATAGTTATTGTATGTATAAGATTTATTACTTGTATTTAAAAGAGATTGTACCCAAACAGCACACTGTCATTGTAGATACGGAAATTTTATATGTAACAAAGAAAATTGCATAATAAAAAATGATAATATTAAAAAAAAGATGGTAGTGGTGTCCCACAGACTTTCCATTTGGAACATACACAACTGACTCCTAACAAACAAAATCAATTGGAAATTGACAAGTCACAGTCACGTTACATTGCACAGTGATTCACTTAATGACCCCAGCCAGGATTTTGTAAGTGGGCATAGTTGAGTGATATCAAACTTAATGACCTCACCATTTAGGAATGGAATTGCCAGTCCCAATGGCTTTTGGTAAGTGCGGACTAGCTGAATTGGGATGTCATCAGCATAATTGTAGACAATATTTCCTGCCTTTTTCTTATTTGGAGTGGTGAACTTCCATGGGGAAAAATGATCCTTTAAATCTCGCTGCGGATCTTGGAATCATTTCATCAATTAAAACCCCCCATCACACTTAAAATTAGGCCACACATATGTATCTATGCATAATTTGTCCCCAGCAATTCCTCATATATTTGATAATAACTCTTTGGAATTCTATGAACTCATGATTGATCCAAGTCAACAAATACATTTCATAACTGAATGGGTATTTGAGCTTGGATCTCACTAGACATGTAGATTGATAATGAATCATAATTAATGTAAGAGGTTAAGTTACCATTTTGCCATCTTTGATTTTTATTGGAATGTATGCCTTTGGATTTGTGTTTTAATAAATGTTATGTAGCCATTTTATGAACCATATTTAAACCAACCCTTTTATGTGAATCTAACAGGCAAAAGAATGTCAAAGAGAGCACCGTGGAGAAATGAATCACAAGCAGCATTAAAATGCAAAGGAAACCAAGGCAGCAATAAAAATCTTATTAGTTCCTCTGAAAACCCCAAAACTCTTCTCCCCCAGCAGCTTACAGACGAGGAAGAGAAAACCAGGAAAAGAGTTTTGAGCTGGAGAAAATAGAGTTTGTGGAAAAACATATCAAAATATCAAGGGGGATTATTTCCTAGTTCAAAAGAAGAGGGAAATATCTGGAAGTCAGTGGGAAGGAAAAGGTCATTTGGACAGTAGACCATAATGCAGGCCTTGCCCTGTGAGGAAGGAAATAGTAGCTTGAATCAATGCTCCATCCAAGAAGGGATTCAGAGTATTTTGATGTCCTAGAGAATCCAGGAATGTCAGTGGTGGAAAAGATCCACAGATCTGCCTATTGTGGGAAAAGCAAAGATTGTAGAATTATGCCAGAGAGGATCCATACTGGAGAAAAGCCATATCAGTGTTCCCAGTGCAGCAAAAGCTTTAGTCAGAACAGCTTTCTAGTTGTTCATGAAAAGACTCACACCAGAGAAAAGCCCTACCAGTTGTCTCAGTGTGGCAAAAGCTATAGCAAGCAGGTCAAGCTGATAATTCCAGCCTGATGAGACACCAGAGGACTCACACAGGAGAGAAACCGAATGTCCAGACTGTGGGAAATGTTTCAGTCAGAATTCCAGCCATTTGGTAACTCATCAGAGGACTCACACAGGAGAGAAACCCTTTGAATGTCCAGACTGTGGGATAATGTTTCAGAGATAAACTTTTGAATGTCCAGTTTGTGGTAAAACTACATCAGAGAGAACTCACACAGGAAAGAAACCCTTTGAATGTTCTGATTGTGGAAACAGTTTCAGTAACAATTCCAACCTTATTACCCACCAGAGGATTCACACAGGAGAGAAACCCTTTGAATGTCCTATCTGTGGGAAATGTTTCAGTCAGTATTCCAGCCTGATTAGACACCAGAGGATTCACACAGGAGAGAAACCCTTTCAGTGTCCTCATTGTGAGAAATGTTTCAGTGATAATTCCAGCCTGGTTAGACACCAGAGGACTCACACAGGTGAGAAACCCTTTGAATGTCCAGTTTGTGGTAAAAGTTTCAGTAGGAATTCCAAATTGGTGGAACACCAGAGAACTCACACAGGGGAAAAATCTTTTGAATGTTCTGATTGTGGAAAGAGTTTCAGTAAGAATTCCAACCTTATTAGCCACCAGAGGATTCACACAGGAGAGAAACCCTTTGAATGTCCCTATTGTGGGAAAGGTTTCAGTCAGAATTGCAGCCTGGTGACACACCAGAGGATTCACACAGGAGAGAAACCCTTTGAATGTCCTGATTGTGAGAAGTGTTTCGGTGATAATTCCAGCCTGGTTAGACACCAGAGGACTCACACAGGAGAGAAACCCTTTGAATGTCCAATTTGTGGTAAAAGTTTTGGTAGGAATTCCATACTGGTGGAACACCAGAGGGCTCACACAGGAGAGAAACCCTTTCAATGTCCTTATTGTGAGAAATGTTTCAGTGATAATTCCAACCTGGTTAGGCACCAGAGGACTCACACAGGAGAGAAACCCTTTGAATCTCCAGTTTGTGGTAAAAGTTTCAGTAGGAATTCCAAACTGGTGGAACACCAGAGAACTCACACAGGAAAGAAACCCTTTGAATGTTCTGATTGTGGAAACAGTTTCAGTAACAATTCCAACCTTATTAGCCACCAGAGGATTCACACAGGAGAGAAACCCTTTGAATGTCCAGTTTGTGGAAAAAGTTTCAGTAGGAATTCCAGCCTGGTGACACACCAGAGGGCTCACACAGGAGAAAAACCCTTTGAATGTCCTGATTGTGGGAAATGTTTCAGTGATAATTCCAGCCTGGTTAGACACCAGAGGATTCACACAGGAGAGAAACCCTTTGAATGTCCAATTTGTGGTAAAAGTTTTGGTAGGAATTCCAAACTGGTGGAACACCAGAGAACTCACACAGGAGAGAAACCCTTTGAATGTTCTGATTGTGGAAATAGTTTCAATAGCAATTCCAACCTTATTACCCACCAGAGAATTCACACAGGAGAGAAACCCTTTAAATGTCCCTATTGTGGGAAATGTTTCAGTCAGACTTGCAATCTGGTGACACACCAGAGGATTCACACAGGAGAGAAACCCTTTCTATGTCCTATCTGTGGGAAAAGTTTCAGTCAGAATTCCAGCCTGGTGACACACCAGAGGATTCACACAGGAGAGAAACCCTTTGAATGTCCTGACTGTGGGAAATGTTTCAGTGAGTATTCCAGCCTGGCGAGACATCAGAGGACTCAACACAGGAGAGAAACCCTTTGAATGTCCAATTTGTGGTAAAAGTTTTGGTAGGAATTCCAAACTGGTGGAACACCAGAGAACTCACACAGGAGAGAAACCCTTTGAATGTTCTGATTGTGGAAACAGTTTCAATAGCAATTCCAACCTTATTACCCACCAGAGAATTCACACAGGAGAGAAACCCTTTAAATGTCCCTATTGTGGGAAATGTTTCAGTCAGAATTCCAGCCTGATGAGACATCAGGACTCACACAGGACTGAAACCCTTTGAATGTCTTATCTGTGGGAAAGGTTTTAATGAAAATTCCCACCTTATGAGACACCAGAGTATTCACACAGGAGAGAAACCCTTTGAATGTCCTGACTGTGGGAAAAGTTTCTGTCAGAATTCTCACTTAGTGATACACCAGAGGATTCACACTGTGGAGAAATCTTTGAAATTCAAGTCTGCAGACATTACTTCAAGTATAAATCATCCCTTATTGCACACAAGATAATGCATATGATCAAAAATTTATGGGTTTAGAGAAGCGTTGAATTTCATGTGTAATCTCCATTGAAAGTGTAGGTAAGAAATTGATTGTTTGAATTTTGGCTTGATTTATTTTACTCAAACATTTCTGAGGATTAGACTTGTAGGTGGAGAGAAAAGGAAAATGGAAAATCGCTAACTACTGTTTTCTGGTTATCAGCAGAAGCTTCTGGATATTTCCTTTTCCAGAAGTAATAGACTTCCTCAAAAAGGAATTTTGGGTGGAGCTTTTTTGCACGTTGATTATGTAATTCCCACATTTGGTTTTGCATTTTCCCACTTGGTTTTGCACAGATTTTGAGCCCCAGAATTCCGCAGCCAGCATAAAAGTAGTCTTCAGGATACAACTATTATGGGCCTTGAATTATGGTTGAATGCACAGGGATCCCTGGGGCTCCCCCACCCTCCAAGACACCATATGTTCTGTTTCCCATCCCTGCTGTTTCCCTCGACTCACCAGGTCTCCACAGGATTTTCCCCACTCCTGCTGCGTCCCTGCAGTCCTCAGGCCTGCTTGCCACCCCACCAGGCCTCACACCCTCCTCTTCCTTCTTACCTTTGGAAGATCTCTGATCCTCATGTTGGGGAGGGAGGGAAGGACACGCATCATTGGGCCTCATGACTGTGTGTTGGAAGCAGCCGCCATTACCAGTGGGCCCTGGATTTGTCCCTGCTGTGAACAGCAGCACTGGCATGATGCGCCCCATAGTGTCCTGCTGCAAGCAGCCGCATACCATACGCATACTTGGCTCACATTTCTCTCTGCCTTCTCAGAATGGACGCAAGAGTGAAAGAAAATGCAGTCAAATGGAAATGGTTGGAGGGCGCTTAGAGGAGTTTAGCCAAAAGGAAAAGGATAGGTGGTGATGGTGTTTTATACATTATTTCCTTAAAAAAATCCTACAGAAGTTAAAAGTGTTTTAATCGGCTGAAAAACAGCTTGGATACAGCTTGCATGGGCTGTGTGACAAGTTATGTGGTGTCTGGCTGCGAGCAGGCGCAGGAGAAGTCAGGCGGCAATGCAACAGGTGTCAGGGCGTGGGAGGCCTAGCTACAGTGGTACTAAGTTAAGTGAGTAAGACATCCCCAAAACTAAGAACTGGTGCTTATTTCAGGGCCCAACAGACCGGGTCTTATTTTTGGGGAAACACAGTTTGTGTATATGTATAATTTGTCCCCAGCATTTCCAGATATATTTGATGATCAGGAAGCTCAAACTGCCCAAGGAGCTGCTGATCCAGTTCTACAGAGAATTGATTGAGTCTGTTATCTGCACCTCTATCACTGTCTGGTTTGGTTCTGCAACCCAACAGGACAGACACAGACTTCAGAGAGTAATTAGGACTGCAGAAAAAACAATTACTACCAACCTGCCTTCAGTTGAGGACCTGTATAATCCTGGGCATAAACAAAATACCTTCACCTCCAGGTGATGGGATTAAGGACAGGACATGACCTTAACTGCATGCATTGAAAAAAGGGGAAGCAATATTGGCATCATCTCATAAAATATTTCTATGCCTGTTTTATAGTTGTCAACAGAAAAGGTGGGGGAAGGAGTTTGAAAGAGTAGTGCAGCAGTTTGGAATCGAAAGTGCATTCCATTCATATTTTTTCAGAGATTTTATCTAGGCAACTTAAGTTTCTGCCATGCAAAAATCTAATTTTAGAACATGATTGATGACTCTTGACTATGGATGTGTTTTGTTGGAGAATATGAATTATGATACACCCAGAGGGGTGGGGGGAAACCAGGGTCAAGGGTGACAGTGAACTACATGTCTCAGAGTCGGCTACATCCAGGTTATGACAACATGTTAACTCCCAATAAATCCTTTGTAGTTTTGGAAGTTTGGCTCAAGACTCATGATTTAATTATGGTAACTGCCGGAATCCTGACAACTGGTCCATTAAGAAAGACAGGCTAGAAACAATAGATAACAGGATAATGAATTACACATGGCTGACAGGATTAGGACCAAGGATGTGATAATTGAGACCCATCATGAGCCTTTGGAAAACAAGTAAAACTAATCAAATAATAAAAGCACACAAAGCAAACCTCAAAATTACAGAATATTGCAAACTGTATAAAAATCCTTGCACTCAGTAAGCTAATTTGTCAGCTGTCCCAGAACTGCATGCTGTGGTTCTGCTCATCGATAAACAGACCTTTCCTAAGCAGCTAGCCTCCATTTTATTTCCAGAGCCTCTCTCCGGGCTTGGAACTGAACCAGATGGATTTTTCTTCCAACACTCTGCTGTGATCTTGTTTTCTTGGAGGTGCCTGCTTGTTACCCCAGTGGTAGCAACAGTGGTGGGCTTCAAAAAATTTAGCAACTGCTTCTCTGCCTGGTTGCTAGCTGGGCGTGGCCATGGTGGGTGTGGCTTAGTTAGCCTCCTGCACTATGGCGGGGGGTGCATTTTCACCCTCTCTGGGCTCTGGAGCCTTTCCTCGAGCCTCCAGGAGGGCAAAAATGGTCTACCCAGGCTCTGGAGGCCAGAAACGAACCCATTTCCACCTTCTGAAGGCCCGTTTCCCCCCTCCCCAGGCTCCGGAGCCTCAGGGAGGCCTGTTTTTCAACCTCCCCAAGCCTCTGTGGGGGCCCTGCAATTACCTGGGATCCAAAATGGGCTGCATGGAGACTCCAGGGAAGGGAGGGGTGGGCGGGGCCAGCCAGTCATTTCAACTACCGGTTTAGCAAACTACATGTAAAATTAGCATCCGGTTTACCCGCACTGGTGCAAACCAGTAGCAGCCTACCCCTGGGTAGCAGTGCCAAGATGCTGTCAAATTTGTTGTAACTGGCTTGGTGGTGGAGCTGTGAGAAAGAAATATGTTAGGAAATGTTTCATTTCTTAAAAAAAGCATTGTGTTCCGCTTTAAATAGCTTTTGAGAATGAAGAAAATTGTCAGCATTGCCCTGAATGTGAGAGTAAGATAATGTAAAGCTGTCTTCCCAACACACGGGAGATGTTTCCATTTCTTTCGTTCCTCTCCCAGGGCTTCTTTTTAAAATCTTCCAAATTATCCCTACCAAGAGCCTTGGTGGTGCAGGCTGTTAAACGCCTAGCACTTAGTTCCAGCTGCCTGCAATTAATGGAGGCTCGAATCCCACCAGGCTCAAGGTTGACTCAGCCTTCCATCCTCTTGGGGTAGGTAAAGTGAGGACCCAAGATTGTTGGGGGCAATAAACTGACTTTGTAAAAATGTTGCTTGGGGGGGGGGCAAAAAAAGCCCTAGTAATAAGCAGGCATATACAATGGAATGAAGACTATTGCTAAGCACATTGGGTTGTGTCCCAAAAATTGTAAGCCGCCCTGAGTCTTCAGAGAAGGGTGGCATATAAATGTAATTTTAAAAAAGAGAAGAACAATAATTGGAGCAGAGAACTGGAATTTTAGCTATGCAAATGAATCATCCTGATTTTGCTGAGTTTAGAAGACACCAAGGAATTGCAGGTTTGTTCATTTCACAAACACAATTCAGAGGACTGGTTATATATATTTTTTCTAGTGGATCACATTGCATATGATCTCTCTGCAAAAGGACGGCCATAACCATGCCATCCTGAGTACCTGAATGAAAAGGAAATCAATAAAAGTTTGAGGTTATTTGATTCCAAATTTCGCCATACAACAGAGCCCAGAACCAATAGCCACTATCCTCACCATCCATACCTTATTAAATCTGCATTAAAAATGGCATTGCAGGGTGGTTTGCATGTGGTTTCCAGGGCTATTCTATTTTGCCTTTTTTTTTACAATTTTTTTTGGGGAAGGGGGACATTTCTTCTACCATAGGCAGTCAGGCCCTCTTTCTTGGGCTCCATTTTCAAGGCCCTGCTACATGTTTCTCTCTGTAACCTAATGGAGACTTCAGTGAAAGCGAATTTACAGAATTTATACATGGCATTTAGCAGATATAAAATTTCCTCCTTCAAGAATGAAACTTCATGGTTGATGCTCTTGGTTGCAACCCTCGCCAGCAGGAGTGGAGCTGGCTCCTTTGGAGAGTCTTGGGCTGATGGTGCTGCCATGTCCTAAAATCTTGGGAGCCACAGGAAATCAGTCATAAAGGTTTGAGGTTTACTTTGATCTCCACTGAGTCACCCCTAATTCTATAAAACCTTCACGAACTTTTAGGGCTCAACATGTAGCTAATCTTCGTTAAGCTAAGCAGCATCACATTTCACTGGGCTAAGTTGGAAAGGTCGGTTGGTAGTAGTCAAAAACGACTTAATAGCTTTTAATTAGTGGAAATATGTTGCAAACGCCTTAGGTGGAGACGGGACATGCGTGTTTTTCTGCCTATCTGGAGATAGTAGGCAAACAGGCAAAGCCGATAATACAGCGGGCGGTTTCTGTGGTTGAATTTAAAGGAGTTAAAACCATCGAGTACTGTACTGCTAGAACGGTTTGGAAGGCGACGGGAAGAGTAGAAGAAAGAAAGTCCAGTTGCCTTTTGAAAAATCATCTTTGGGATAGCCGAACTTCCTCTTCCGGATGACTCATGGGAGGAAGGTGGTGTGCAGAGCGACTTCTATGCTCTTCCCAGGATGGAAGCAGCAGCTGGCAGGTGAGTTGGGGGCAGCAGGTGGGAGGAGAATTGGGATGTTCGGTTTCCTCCACGGCCTGGAAGCAGAGAAGCATCTGGGCTGAACCATGTCAGCTGCTGCTGCTGCTAGTTCTTTCCCTCCCCAAATCGAAGCCCGCTGGGGCTTCAGGCTGTGATACTGGTGGCTGCTGATTTCTGCTGGTGGGAAGATTTAAAAAGTGGGCCCAAATTGTTGGGGACAATATGCTGACTCTGTAAACCGCTTAGACAGGGCTGTAAAGCAATATATAAGTCTAAATGCTATTGCTTAGCTTGATTCTTTGGGAATGGCTTCCCTCCAGAGGTTGTGGGGCCTCCGTCACTGGAATGAGCTGAAACTTCTGTCCCAATCTCCTGTTCATTTCAGACAGTCTCTTTCTAAAATCCAGCAGTGGAAGAGCACCTACAACTCCTGAAGGCAACTGTTCCACTAGTTAATTGTTCTCACTGTTAGGAAGTTTCTCCTAACAGGAAGTTCTACGTTGCTTCCCTCCTTGATTAGTTCCATCCATTGCTTGCCTTGTCTTGTCTTCTGGTGCTTTGGAAACTAAGGTTAAAACCGTCTTCTTTATGAACTCCTCAAGTACTGGAACACTGTTCATCCATACAGTGTTTGTAGTTTTACTTCCATGTCTTGCCAGTAAGTATGGTATTTCCTCCTATCACCCATGTATTAACCACAGAATAGAATAAAATTCTTTATTGGCCAAGTGTGATTGGACACACAAGGAATTTGTCTTGGTGCAAATGCTCTCAGTGTACATAAAAGAAAAGATACATTCATCAAGAGTCAAGAATCATAAGGTACAACAATTAATAATAGTCATAGGGTACAAAAAGCAATCAAATACTAGGAAACAGTCAATATAGATGGTAAGGATACAAGTGACAAAGTTACAGTCATACAGTCAGAAGTGGAAGGGAATTGGTGATAAGGAGTGATGAGAAGATTAATAGTAATAGTAGTGCAGACTTGTAAATAGTTGGACAGTGTTGAGGGAATTATTTGTTAATTAGAGTGATGGTGTTCAGGGGAAAACTGCCCTTGTGTCTAGTTGTTCTGTTGTGTAGTAGTGTCATTTTGAGGGAAGGAGTTGAAACCGTTTAGTCCGGGATGTGAGGGGTCTGTAAATATTTTCAGAGCCCTCTTTTTGGCTCGTGCAGTATACAGATCCTCGATTGAAGGCAGATTAGTAGTAATTGTTTTTTCTGCAGTCCTAATTACTCTCTGAAGTCTGTGTCTGTCCTGTTGGGTTGCAGAACCAAACCAGACAGTTATAGAGGTGCAGATGACAGACTCAATAACTCCTCTGTAGAATCGTATCAGGAGCTTCTTGGGCAGTTTGAGCTTTCTGAGTTGGTGCAGAAAGAACATTCTTTGTTGTGCTTTTTTGTTGACGTCTGTGATGTTAGGTGTCCATTTTAGGTCTTGTGATATGATAGAATCTACAGATTTGAAGGTCTCTACTGTTGATACTGAGTTGTCTAGTATTGTAAGAGGTGGTAGTATGGGAGGGTTTTTCCTAAAGTTTACCACCATTTCTATGGTTTTGAGTGTGTTCAGTTCCAGATTGTCCCGGTTACACCACAAGGCAAGTTGTACAACCTCCCATCTGTATGCGGATTCATCATCATCTCGAATGAAACCAATCACTGTTGTATCATCGGCAAACTTCAGTATTTTAACAGATGGATTGTTTGAGATGCAGTCATTGGTATATAGGGAGAAGAGAAGTGGAGAAAGCACACAGCCTTGGGGGGCCCCTGTGCTAATTGTACAGGTATCAGATGTGATTCTGTCTAGCTTCACCTGCTGCTTCCTCTCTGTTAGGAAGCTTATGATCCACTTACAAGTGCGTTCAGGTACTGCTAGCTAGTTTAGTGCTGAACTGAAGTCTACAGAGGACCCTTGAGAAGGTATTTGGAGATTCAAGGTGTTGTAGGATATACAGGTGAAACTCGAAAAATTAGATATAGGGCAAAAGTTCATTTATTTCAGTAATGCAACTTAAAAGGTGAAACTAATATATGAGATAGACTCATTACATGCAAAGCAAGATAGTTCAAGCCATGATTTGCCATAATTGTGATAATTATGGCTTACAGTTCATGAAAACCCCCAATCCACAATCTCAGAAACTTAGAATATTACATGCAATCAATAAAACAAGGATTGTACATAGAACAATATCGATCTTCTGAAAAGTGTAAGCATGCATTTGTACTCAGTACTTGGTTTGGGCCCCTTTTGCAGCAATTACTGCCTCAATGTGGCATGGCATGGAAGCTATCAGCCTGTGGCACTGCTGAGGTATTATGGAAGACCAGGATGCTTCAATAGCGGCCTTCAGCTCTTCTGCATTGTTCAGTCTCATGTCTCTCATCTTTCTCTTGCAATGCCCCATAGATTCTATATGGGGTTCAGGTCAGGCGAGTTTGCTGGTTAATCAAGCACAGTAATCCCACAGTCATTGAACCAGGTTTTGGTGCTTTTGGCAGTGTGGGCAGGTGCCAAGTCCTGCTGGAAAATGAAGTCAGCATCCCCATAAAGCTCGTCTGCAGAAGGAAGCATGAAGTGCTCCAAAATCTTCTGATAGATGGCTGCGTTGACCTTGGAGTTAATGAAGCACAGTGGACCAACACCAGCAGATGACATGGCTCCTCAAATCAACACAGACTGTGGAAACTTCACACTGAACTTCAAGCATTTTGCAGTGTGCGCCTCTCCATAATCTGGGTCCTTGGTTTCCAAATGAGATGCAAAAGTTGCTCTCATCAGAAAAGAGGACTTTGAACCACTGAGCAACAGACCAGGTCTGTTTTTCTTTAGCCCAGGTAAGACGCTTCTGATGATATTTGAAGCCCATGTCCAGGATCCGTCTGTGTGTGGTGGCTCTTGATGCACTGATTTCAGCCTCAGTCCACTCCTTGTGAAAGTCCCCAACACTTTTGAATGGCCTTTTCCTGACAATCCTCTCCAGGCTGCAGTCATCCCTGCTGCTTGTGCACCTTTTTCTTCCATGCTCTTCCCTTCCACATAACTTTCTATTAATGTGCTTTGATACAGCACTTTGGGAACATCCAACTTCTTTTGCAATTACCTTTTCAGGCTTTCCCTCCTTATGGAGGGTGTCAGTGATGGTTTTCTGCACAACTATCAGGTCAGCAGTCTTTCCCATGATTGTGATTCCTACTGAAACAGACTGAGAGACCATTTAAAGGCTCAGGAACCCTTTGTAGGTGTTATGGCTTACTTAGCTGATTAGAGTGGGACACTGAGCCTAGAATATTGCACCTTTTCGCAATATTCTAATTTTCTGAGATTGTGGATTTGGGTGTTTTTTTTTTTAATTACATTTATATGCCGCCCTTCTCCGAAGACTCAGGGCGGCTTACAATTTCTGGGATACAACCCAGTGTGCTCAGCAATAGCCTTCATTCCATTGTATATGCCTGCTTATTACTAAGCGGCATTTTTACAAGGTCAGCTAATTGCCCCCAACAATCTTGGGTCCTCAATTTACCTACCCTGAGAGGATGGAAGGCTGAGTCAACCTTGAGCCTGGTGGGATTTGAGCCTACAATAATTGTAGGCAGCTGGATCTTAAGAGCAGGCATTTAACAGCCTGAGCTACCAAGGCTCCATGAGCTACCAAGGTTTTCATGAGCTGTAAGCCATAATTATCACAATTATGGCAAATCATGGCTTGAACTATATTGCTTTGCATGTAATGAGTCTATCTCATATATTAGTTTCACCTTTTAAGTTGAATTACTGAAATACATGAACTTTTGCACGATATTCTAATTTTTTGAGTTTCACCTGTAGTGCAGAGCCATATTAACAGCATCATCTGTCGATCTATTTGCTCAGTATGCAAACTGCATGGGATCTAACAGCAGATCCATGATGGTTTTCAGGTAGGACAGCACTAACCTTTCAAAGGTTTTCATAACTACAGATGTTACACCAACTGATGTGTAATCATTCAGTTCTCTGATGGAGGGCTTCTTTGGCACTGGGATGATAGTGGAGTGTTTGAAGCAAGAAGGAACATAGCACATCTCTAGTGATTTATTGAAGATTGGTCAGCACAGGTTCAATTGTTCTTAATCCAGCACTTTCTAAAAAAAATAGCTATTGAGGACCATTTGCCATCTTTGGTTACACAGGTAGTCCTCACTTATCACTTATTCCTTGAGCTTCCAAAGTTACTATGGCATGGGGATGTCACCACAGTTCAAAACATTGTGGAAATGTTTTCTCCTTTTACTTGCAGCTGAGGACTTCCATGAGCAAAAGTGGTCGTTCAAATCTTGTAGAGACTTTAGGCATCATTTCATCAGTTAAAGACCCCACATCTCTAAATTTAGCTCAGAAGGTTTGACTGTAACCATATTGGGACATTTTGTCAGGCTTGAAAGACATAGATTTTATCCATGTATATATGTGTAGGTGGATGTATCTGTATTTCTCTCTGTAAGGATATGTCTGCAATTATATAATCTGTCCATAGCACAGATATAATTGATGATAATCCTTTGCATTGCTAAGAATTTGTGATTGACCCAACTGAACAACTGAATTTGATTGAAGGGCTTTTTGAACCTGGATCTCAATAGCCCTCCATGTTTCAAATGAATCATAAATAATGTAAGTGGCTATTCTAGTATTGGGGCATGTTTGCTTTTTCATTGTAATATATACTTCTTTTCTTTTTTCACATCATCTCTAACTATTTTATAAACAATGTTATACTTTTCTTTGAATCTTACAGACAAAGAGGATGGCAAATAAGAGCACTCAGGACAACTGTAAATAACAAGCAACATTGAAAAGGGAAGTAAATCAAGCTAGAAATCAAAATACTTTCCATTTCCTTCAGAAAACCCTACAATTCTGCTCATCCTCCAGCAGCTGTTGGACAAAAGAGAAAATCAAGAAAGAATAAGCAGATTATGCAGAACTCAAGGATAAATTACATGAAAAGTCAAGGGAGTTTACTTTTCATTCAGCAAAAGAGATAAATATCTGGAAGTCAGTGGGGAAGAAAAGGTCAATAACAAAAGTTACGTAGAACACACAGGAATGCAGGCCTCTCCCTTTGAGGAAGAAAACTGCTTGAATGAAAGCACCACTAAACAAGGCATTGTCCATATTTTTGGCCTCCTCAAGAATATCACCTATGGAAAAGCTCCATAGATTTGCCTACTGTGGGAAAAGCCTAGGTTGCAAATCACAGCTGATTATGTACTAGAGGAGCCAGAAAGGAGAAAAGCCATGAAAATTACCTGAATGTGGCAAAAGCTTCAGTCAGAACAGCTCCCTTGTGGTTCATAGAAGCACCCACGCACAAGAAGGAAGCCACAAAAGTGCTCCCAATGCGGTAAATGCTTCAGTGAGCATGGCGATGTGGTTATACATCGGAGAACTCACAGGAGGGAGAAAACGTATGATTGTGTGAAAGTTTCATTAGAAATTTCCAGGTGATGAGACACTGAAGGCTTCACACACAGGAAAAAAAACCATTTGAATGTCCTTTCTGTGGGAAAAGTTTCAGTGAGAAGATTGTTCTGGTGAAGCACCGAGGATTCACAGAAGTGAAACCTCTTGAATGTCCTGATTGTGGAAAAAGTTTCAGTCACAATTCCATTCTGGTGATCCATCAGTGGATTGACTCCAGGGGGAAACTGTACGTGTCTAGATTGTGGGGAAAGGTTCATTAGAAATTTCCATTTCATAAAACATGAGATAACACACAGAAGAGAAATCCTTTGAATGTCCTGATTATGGTAAAGTCACAATTCCAACCTGGTGATACACCAGAAGACTCACATAGGAGAGAAATGCTTTGAATGTCCTGATTGTTGGAAAGCTTTCAGTTATAATTCCAACTTTGTAATAAACCAGAGTAATCACAAAGGAGAAAACTCATTTCAATGTCCTATGGCAGAAGTTCCAGTCGTAATTCCCGCTTGGTAATACATGAGAGGATTCACTCCATGGAGAAACATTATGAGAGTTGAGATTGTGGGAAAGTTTTCATTAGAAATACCCACATCCTGAGACACAAGACCATGCACAGAGGAGAGAAACCCTTCAAATGTCCTGACTGTGGGAAAACTTTCAGTCAGAGTTCCAGCCTGACGACACACCACAGGACTCATACAGGAGACAAACCCTTTGAATGTCCTGATTGTGGGAAAGGTTTTAGTTACAATTACACACTGGTGCTACACCAGAGGACTCACACAGGAGAGAAACCCTTTGAATGTCCTGATTGTGGGAAAACTTTCAGTCAGAGTTCCACCTTGATGAGACACCAGAGGACTCACACAGGAGAGAAACCCTTTGAATGTCCTATCTGTGGGAAAAGTTTCAGTGATAATTACAGCCTGGTGACACACCAGAGGATTCACACAGGAGAGAAACCCTTTGAATGTTCTATCTGTGGGAAACGTTTTAGGGATAATTCCAGCCTTGTGAAACACCAAAGGACTCACACAGGAGAGAAACCCTTTGAATGTCCAAACTGTAGGAAAAGTTTTAGTGATACTTCCAGCCTGGTGACACACCAGAGGACTCACACAGGAGAGAAACCCTTTGAATGTCCTGATTGTGGGAAAACTTTCAGTCATAATTTCAGCTTGATGAGACACCAGAGGACTCACACAGGAGAGAAACCCTTTGAATGTCCTATCTGTGGGAAACGTTTTAGTGATAATTCCAGCCTTGTGAAACACCAAAGGACTCACACAGGAGAGAAACCCTTTGAATGTCCTATCTGTGGGAAAGGTTTAGTGAGGTACAGCTGGTGCTACACCAGAGGACTCACACAGGAGAGAAACCCTTTGAATGTCCTGATTGTGGGAAAACTTTCAGTCATAGTTCCACCTTGATGAGACACCAGAGGACTCACACAGGAGAGAAACCCTTTGAATGTCCTATCTGTGGGAAAAGTTTTAGTCGCAATTACACGCAGGTGCTACACCAGAGGACTCACACAGGAGAGAAACCCTTTGAATGTCATATCTGTGGGAAAGGTTTTAGTTGCAATTACACGCTGGTGCTACACCAGAGGACTCACACAGGAGAGAAACCCTTTGAATGTCCTATCTGTGGGAAAAGTTTCAGTGATAATTCCAGCCTGGTGAGACACCAGAGGACTCACACAGGAGAGAAACCCTTTGAATGTCCTGACTGTGGGAAAAGTTTCTGTCGGAATTCTCACCTAGTGATACATCAGAAGATTCACACTGTGGAGAAATCTTTGAAATTCAAGTCTGCAGACGTTACTTCAAGTATGAATCATCCCTTATTGCACACAAGGTAATGCATATGATGAAAAGTTTATGGGTTTAGAGAAGCATTGAATTTCATGTGTAATCTCCTTTTGAATGTAGGTAAGAAATTGATTGTTTGACTTTTGGCCTGATTTATTTTACTCAAACATTTCTCAGGATTAAACTTGTAGGTGGAGAGAAAAGGAAAATGGAAAATCGCTAACTACTATTTTCTGGTTATCAGCAGAAGTTTCTGGATATTTCCTTTTCCAGAAGTAATGGACTTTCTCAAAAAGCAATTTTGGGTGGAGCTTTTTTGTATGTTGATTATATAATTCCCACATTTGGAGTTTCATCTTCTACCTTGGTTTTGCCCAGATTTTGAGCCCCAGAATTCTGCAGCCAGCATAAAAATAGTCCTCAAGATACGACTATTATGGGCCTTGAATTACGGTTGCATGTTGCAACGACTGTTGAGTGAGACTGCTTTCCTTAAGTACCGAATCCCCTGCTCTCCTGAGGCAGCCATTAATTGAATGTGCGACGTGCTAAGCAGAACACTGGTTACTTCAGAGCTGGGGAAAAGTCTTGGAGGCCTAGAACAGGGCCAGGCTTGCCTGCCACAGGCCTCCCTGGGGCTCCCCCACCCTCCAAGACACCCTATGTTCTGTTTCCCATCCCTGCCCCTTCGCTCAGCTCCCCAGGGTCCCCACAGGATTTTCTCCACTCCTGCTGTGTCCCTGCAGTCCTCAGGCCTGACTGCCACCCCACCAGGCTTCATGCCCTCCTCCTCCTCCTTACCTTTGGAAGGTCTCTGATCCTCAGTTGGGGAGGGAGGGAAGTATACGCATCCTTGGGCCTCATGACTGTGTCCTGGAAGCAGCCACCATTTTCAGTGGGCCCTGGATTCATCGTTGCTGTGAATGGCATCCTGCCGCAAGTAGCAACATACCACACGCATACTTGGCTCACATTTCTCTCTGCCTTCTCAGAATGGACGCAAGAGTGAAAGAAAATGCAGTCAAGTAGAAATGTTCGGAGGAGCTTAGCCAAAAGGAAAATTATTTAATTATTTAATTATTTAATTATTTAAACATTATTTCCTCAAAAAAAAAAATCCTCCAGCAGTTAAAAGTGTTTTGATCAGCTCAGAAACAGCTTGGATACAGCTTGCATGGGCTGCGTGACAAGCTACGTGGTTTCTGGCTACAAGCAGGCACAGAAGTCAGGCAGCAATGCAACAGGTGTCGGGGTGTGGGTGGCCTAGCTACAGTGGTACTAAGTTAAGTGTGTAAGACATCCCCGAAACTTAAGGCCTGGTGCTTATTTTAAAAGACCGGGTCTTATTTTTGGGGAAACACAGTTTATGTATATGCATAATTTGTCCCCAGTATTTCCAGATATATTTGATGATAGCTCTTTGCAATTCTATGAACTCTTGATTGACCCAAGTCAACAAATACATTTCATAACTGAATGGGTATTTGAGCTTGGATCTCACTAGACTTGTAGATAGATAATGAAACTTAATTAATGTAAGTGGTCAAGTTACCATTTTGTCATCTTTGATTTTTATTGGAATGTATGCCTTTGGATCTGTTTTTTAAAAAATGTGTAGCCATTTTATGAACCACAATTAAAATAACCCTTTTATGTGAATCTTAACAGGCAAAAGAATGTCAAAGAGAGCACCGTGGAGAACTGAATCACAAGCAGCATTAAAATGCAGAGGAAACCAAGGCAGCAATCAAAATCTGACAAGTTCCTCTGGAAAACCCCAAAACTCTTCTTCCCCGGTAGCAACAAGGAAGAAAAAACCAGGAAAAGAGTTTTGAACTGGAGAAAATAGAATATGTTGAAAAACATATCAAAATATCAAGGGGATAATCTCCTAGTTCAGAAAAAGAGGGAAATATCTGGAAGTCAGTGGGAAGGAAAAAGTCAATTGGACAGCCACATAAGGCAGACCGTAATGCAAACCTTGCTCTGTGAGGAAGGAAATAGTAGCTTGAATCAACGCTCCATCCAAGAAGGGATTCAGGGTATTTTTGACGTCCCTGAGAATTCAGGAATGTCAGTGGTGGAAAAGATCCACAGATCTGCCTATTGTGGGAAAAACAAAGATTTTAGAATTATGCCCGAGAGGATCCATACTGGAGAAAAGCCATATCAGTGTACCCAGTGCAGCAAAAGCTTTAGTCAGAACAGCTTTGCAGTTGTTCATGAAAAGACTCACACCAGAGAAAAGCCCTACCAGTTGTCTCGATGTGGCAAAAGCTATAGCAAGGAGGCCAAGCTGATAACACACCAGAGGACTCATATAGGAGAGAAACCGTACAAATGTCCAGATTGTGGGAATTCTAATCTGGTGATACACCAGACAACACACACAGGAGAGAAACCATATGAATCTCTGGTTTTTGGAAAAACTTTTTGTTAGAATTCCCATCTGGTGATAGTTCAAAAGACTCAGACAGGAGAGAAACCTTTGAGTGTCCAGATTGTAGAATACGTTTTAGTCAGAATTCTGATTTGGTGAGACACCAGAGGACTCAGACAGGAGAGAAACCATATGAATGTCCAGATTGTAAGAAAAATTTCAGTCGAAATTCCAGTTTGGCAATACACCGGAGGATTCACACAGGAGAAAGACCCTTTGAATGTCCTGACTGTGAGAAAAAGTTCAGTCATAATTTTGAACTGGTGATACACCAGAAGACTCACACAGGAGATGAACCATATGAGTGTCCAGATTGTGGAGTAAGTTTCATTCAGAATTCTGACTTGGTGAGACACCAGAGGACTCACACAGGGAAGAAACCTTTCAAATGTTCAGTCCGCAGACGTTCCTTCAGACATAAATCATCCCTTGATTGAAGGGCCTTGGTGGTGCAGGCTGTTAATAGCCTAGCACGTAGCTCCAGCTGCCTGTAATTATTGCAGGCTCGAATCCCACCAGGCTCCAGGTTGACTCAGCCTTCCATCCTCTCGGGGTAGGTAAAGTGAGGACCCAAGATTGTTGGGGGCAATAAGCTGACTTTGTAAAAAATGCCGCTTAGTAATAAGCAGGCATATACAATGGAATGAAGGCTATTGCTGAGCGCATTGGGTTGTATCCCAAAACTGTAAGCGCCCTGAGTCTCTGGAGAAGGGGGATATAAATATGAATAAAAATAAATTTAAAAAATCCCTTATTGCACACAAAAAAATACATATGAGGCAAGAATAGATGAGTTTAGAGAAGGCTTTTCATTTGTAATCTCCCATTGAAAGTGTAGGTGAGAAATTGACTATTTGAATTCTGGCCTGATACTTTTTACTGAAACATGTCTCATGATTAGATTTATAGATGGAGACAAAAGGAAAATGCAAAAAGCCTAATTTTTCTGGTTCTCAACAGAAAGTTTTGTTTCTGGTTCTCAGCAGCAGTTTCTGGATACTTCCTTTTGCAGAAATAGTGAAATTCTTCAAAATGGCTTCTGGGTGATATTTTTGTATATTGGTTAGGTAACTCCCATATGTAGAGTTTCAGTCTTCTACTTTGGTTTTTTCCAGATTTTTAGTCCCAGAATTCCCCATCCCACATATAAGTAGTCCTCAAGATACAACTATTATGGGCCTTCCAATTACGGTTGCATGTTGCTGTTTGATGCAGCCATTAATCAAATGTGTGAGTTGCTAAGCAGAATACAGGCTACCTCAGGGCTGAGGAAAACTCTTGGAGGCCTAGAGCAGGGCCAGGCTTGCCTGCCACAGGCATCTCTGGTGCTCCACCACCCTTCAAGGTACCCTATGTTCTGTTTCCCATCCCTGCTCCCTCCCTCAGCTCCCCAGGGTCCCCACAGGATTTTCTCCACTCCCGCTGGGTCCCTGCAGTCCTCAGGCCTGACTGCCACCCCACCAGGCCTCATACCCTCCTGCTCCTCCCCCTTTCCTTTGGAAGATCTCTGATCCTCATGTTGTGGAGGGAGGGAAGGACACGCATCCTTGGGCTTCATGACTGTGTCCTGAAAGCAGCCACCATTTTCAGTGGGGCCAGGATTCGTCCCTGGTCCATGCGGTGGACTTGGGGAAGCGGCTGCCATTTTGCCACACTGTCCACACTGATAATGCAGAAGAGGGACAAACCTCTCTGTTTTGCTACCTTAACCTGAGGGGGGAAATGTACCATTGAAAATGTTTCATTTTAAAAAATGCATTATGTTAGAATTGTCAGTAGGTTTTCTCAAGGCAAAAACGGGCAGGACAAGACCCTCAGAGTGGCCTCAAACTGCGAGATGGACAGTGGTTAAGTTTAATAATAAATGAATTTAATAATAAAAAGATAATGTAAAGCTCAGTTCTTGCTCAATGTTGGGGACTCCACACATATAATGTGTTTCTAACGCACTACAATCGTTACCTTGTAATGTTTCTCTTGTGCATTCTGCATCTCTATGATCACTCTGTCCTCCTTGGCTTCCCTTCCCTCCTCATTACAAATTTAAATTTTCAGTTTCAATCCTACATCAATTCAGTCACTTTGTGCCTCTCATGATTTGAGCTGCAATTAGGCTTCTGCTTCTTAATTTCTTGTGGCACTGATATCTGCCAGAGTCTTAAATTCTACGAAAGTCCTACATTTCATTAGGCACAGTTAAAAAATTTGAGTGGTTAAGCCGGATCTATTTTGACTGGCATTCTTCTCAGATTCAGGGATGATCTCCATCACAGCCAGTCTGAGAAAATGAACTTAGGATGTTTCAGACTGGACGATTAAGGTACTGTTCCCCTTGTAACTTTACAACCTCTAAAGCAGCCATTCGTGGTGCCAGTGGGTTTATAGTCTTTGAAAATCATAGCCTTATAGAGGATCTAATGCAGTCCTAAATTACATCAACAGAGTGATAGTGTCAAGACAACAAGAAGTGATAATACCACTTTACACCATGCTGGTGAGACCACACTTAGAATACTGTCTCTAGTTTTGGTCACAATACAAAAGAGGTGTCGAGACCCTGGAAAATGTGCAGAGAAGACTGGTTCCCATTTTTTTCCCTAGTGGACCACATTATTGGTAGGTAGTGCAGGTTGTCTGGGGGTACATTTACCCTGTAAATTACAGTATGCTACACAGGAAGTGCTTTGTATGTCATCTTGATTTCCTGAATGAAAAGGAAATCAATAAAATATACCTTGCAGTTATTTTATTTCAGATTTCTCCATGCAACAGAGCTCAGATCAGGTCGCTAAAAGACCACTATCACCATCCAAACCTTACTGGCTCTGCATTGAAAATGACAGTGCAGGCCGTCCCTCTAAAAAAGTTAGCCTGCTGATCAGTCGGCCATATGCTTTGGTGGGATATTCTATTCTTCCCTTTTGTTTTCTTTTTAAAACATATTTGAAAAATATTTCTCCTATTACCGGTATATATTGACAATCAGCCCCCATTTTCTAAGCCCTGCTGCATATTTTTCTCTCTCTGACCTAATGGAGACTTCCCTGCAAGTAAATTTACAGAATTTACACATGGCATTTAACATTTAGCAGATAATGACTGTCAGGCTAAGGCTACAGAACTTTTCCCATTCAATTAACCAGAATGAACTTTTGAAAACCAAACGTATCAAAAGGAATCCTTTATTGAGATGAGACAATTCATGTAGGGATTTAAAGCAGCGTCTAAGGTCTCTCAGGCATGCAGAGATAGATAAGGGAATTTAAAACCCCTCCCCTTATCTTGATGTGTATTTAGTAAAACAAAGACCCAACATGTTAATTCCCCACCACCTTTTTAGAACAATCTTTTTCAGGGTTTCCCAGGACACATCTGACTGTGAAATTTTTATGGTCTCTTCATCCCCTGGCTGTCTCTCCCAGAGGTGATAGGTTCCGGCCACCTGGTATTCGTCCCTCCATTGTATCATGTGTAGGTTATACAAATTCAATATAAGATTAAATATATTCAGGTTACATCAAAAAGGATTTATCAGTTCCCCCCCCTTTCTTTTTCCATTGAAGAAATGACATACACAGATCTGACACTGACTCCCCTGGAGCATTTTATTTTTATTTTATTTTTATGTATTTATTTTGTCAAGCATACATTTGATAATATATATAAGTATAAACATGATTATTAATACATGAAATAGATACAAATAAAAGGGAACATTAAGACAGGGACGGTAGACACATTGGTGCACTTATTTAGACCCCTTACAAACCTCTTAGGAATGGGGTGAGGTCAACAGTAGACAGTCTGAGGTTAAAGTGTTTTGGGGTTAGTGGAAGAAACCACAGAGTCAGGTAGAGTATTGCAGGCATTGTCCACTGTTGCTGAAGTATTTCCTGCAATTGAGTTTTGTGGTGCTGCCATTTCTTAAATCCTTGGCAGCCACAGGAAAATCAGTCATAAAGTTTTGGGGTATAAGAGGTTTTTATATATTTACTTATAAAATTGAATTTTATTAGATATATTTAAAAACATTGAATGTGGTGGGCTTCTTTGACATACATTTTTGTTGTTACATATGTTAAATACGAATTTTATACATATATATACATATATACATTTAATCTTTATACATTTTAAATCCTTTCCATTACCTTTCAGTTACATTTTGCGAACTCCCTTTCATTTCCCTCCAATGGTAAAATGTATTCCATATTATATAGTATTCTGACTCATCTTTATCCTTCAATTCCAGTGTCAACCTATTCATTTCGGCTCATTGTAGAATCTATCACCTCATCTTCCCTAGGGATATCTCTAGCCTTCCAGTTTTGGGCAAATATCCTTGCCGCTGTAATTACCTGGATTATTAGGTAGGTGTCGGTTTATAAGAGAGGTTTTGATCTCCACTAAAAGTCACAACTAAGAAAGCTGATTGTGTAATTCTCTAAAACCTTCATGAACTTTCAGGGCTGAGCACGTAGCTACAGTAATCTTCGTCAGCTAAGCAGCCTCACATTTCACTATTTCACGCACAAAGCAGCTGAGGTTGAAAAAGCAGGAAATAAAGGACAGGTAAGAGCCCTGGCGGGTGTGTGGGCCAAAACAGCAGGAGACAGAACCGGTTCGATGTCTGCTGTTCTTCAGAGCTACCAGTTCTACAGAGCCGGACAGAACCGGTAGAATCCCACCCCTGGGTTGAAACTGGCAGACCTGATTTCAGAATCACTGAACCATAACTTTCAAACATCCTTGAGCACCTGGGAACTACCAGTGGACTGGAAAAGAGTTGATTGTCACAGCTTTATCAGATCCCAGTTTTGAGGAGGAGTAGGAACCAGGATTATCCTATGGGAAAGGCGCGGTCCTCTCTGAATCAGTGGAGAGTCCAGGGGCTTAGGATAAGGTAGTCCCAAGGCTGTCTGGCAGTGGTGGGAGGCGGCTGACCAGACAGGGAGCTTTCTGGAGTGGGTAGAGGGTGGAGGAGACCAGGAGGCGCACCCGTCACAGCTTTCGCTTGCCGGCACGGCACACAGGATGTCACATAAGCGTGGACGTCGTGCCGCACTCGAGGCCACCAAAAAGTCCGAGTCACGAGATGGAGGGTCTTGAAGTAGCCAAAATGGCCAGCTGCCGGGTTGTCGTGACACTGAGTCAAGAGAAGGGCCCGAAGCAGCCCTGTGGGCACGTACAGCCGTCCCTGATGCTTGAGTAGGCCCTCCTCCAAAGTCTATGGGGAGTCGGGGCCGACCTCCGCCTTCCTCTGCTGCGACGAAGTGTCCAAGCACTGCGCCTCTCGCACCCGAGCCCGGAAGTCTACCGGTTCCTGGACTGCAGCCAAGGCTTCTGCTGGCAGCACCATCCGCAGAAGAGGCGAGTCTTTGGGGCACAGGTACTCGGGCTTGCGGGATAGGGCATCCGCCCTCCGATTGTGACCGCTGGGAATGTAGGTCACACGAAAGTTGAACCGGGCAAAAAACAACGACCACTGGATCTGCCGCTGGTTCAACTTCCTGGCCGTTGTCAGATGTTCCAGATTCCGATGATCTGTGCGGACCTCTATCTGGTGCCGGGCCCCCTCGAGATGATGCCGCCAAGCCTCAAAGGCAGCTTTGATAGCCAGCAGCTCTTTTTCCCAGATGGTGTAGTTGCGCTCGGAAGGATTGAGTTTCCGCAAATAGTAAGCGCAGGGGAAAAGAGTGCCGCCAGCCACCAGGGCCTGTAACAGCACTGCTCCAATAGCCACGTTGGACGCGTCCGTCTCCACCACAAAAGGACGGTGCGGGTCAGGGTGCCTCAAGGCGGGTTCTGTGACAAAGGCTTTCTTGAGGGCCTCAAACGCCTGTTGCTGCGAGGGACCCCACTGGAATGGAACCTTCTTGCGAAGGAGCTGGGTTAGCGGGAAGGTCAACGTGGCAAAGCCCGGGATGAAGGTCCGGTAATAGTTGGCGAACCCCAGCAGGCGCTGGACGTCTTTCACGTGACGAGGGGGTTCCCAACTGCACAAAGCCTCCACCTTCCGTGGGTCCATAGCGATGCCTTCGGGAGCGATGATGTGCCCCAGGAACTCTATGGAAGTCTGGAAGAAGAGACATTTTTCCAGCTTCGCATAAAGTTGGTGCTTCTGAAGGCATTGCAGCACCAGACAGACCTGTTGAAGGTGGCTTTCCCTGGACCTGGAGTAGATCAAGATGTCGTCCAGGTAGACCACCACAAACTTATCCAACATGTCCCTGAACACGTTGTTCATGAAGTGCTGGAAGACCGCAGGAGCGTTGGTCAACCTGAACGGCATCACTGTGTACTCGAAATGGCCGTAACGGGTGCCAAACGCCGTCTTCCATTCGTCCCCCTCTCGTATCCGCACCAGGTTGTAAGCCCCCTCGGAGGTCGAGCTTGGTGAAGATGGTGGCCTCCCTCAAGCGCTCCATCAACTCCGGAATGAGAGAATGGATAACATTGAGAAATAATAGATTATTAACTTTAGAGGGTCATGATTTATTATTAGGATGGCATGCTTTCTTATGGTATAAGGGAACAAAAAAAAACAAGGATATTTTAGAAGACACTATGTTCGAGAAGCTTTATTTTTAAATTGGCAAAAAACTAGAAAACAACATTATATACAAATTCCATTATGGGTATCTACTATTGAAGCTTTTTCATATGCAATAATATACAAGAAGGAACAAACAGATAGATATGGAGAGATTTTAAATGAAAAGGGTGAACTCAAATCGATGCAAACACTACAAGAACAAGGTATAAAATGAATTGGTTTTCATATTTGCAAATACAATCTAGATATGATGAGGATGTTAGGACTGAAGGGATTTATAAAAACCAACTGAATTAGATAAAATCTTGATGGGCACGAACGAAAAAATGATTAAAAACTTTATGGTTATCTATTAGAAGTTAGAATGGAAGAGGAGCAGGTTAAGGAAACAATGATTGCTTGGGGAAAAATTTCGGTTATGGGATAGATCTAGAGAGATAGCAAACACTGTGGGATCAGAATTATAAAATGACAATGTCAACTGCATATAAAGAAAATTTGTATAAGATGTTTTACAGGTGGCACCTATCCCGAGAAGGATTGCAAGAATGTTCAAGGATAAATCGGATAAGTGTTGGAAATGTCATCAGATACCTGGCCCTACTACCACATGTGGTGGACTTGCGTTGAAGCTAAAAGATACTGGACTAAAATCCACATGTGGTTGGAAAAATGACACAACAACATATAGACTTGAAACCTGAGATATTCCTGTTGGGAATTGTACCAGAGACATTTAACAAAGAACTGAAATATTTGATTGTTAATGTACTGACAGCGCTAGAATTGTATTTGCTAAAAACTGGAGAAATGATAAGACACCTACGCAGGAGGAAGTGATTAAGAAGATCTTGGATTGTGCCGAAATGAGTAGATTAACATTTGAAATTAGGGACCAAGAAGAAAAGCAGTTTTATAAGATATGGAATATGTTCTATCAATGGTTAGACAAAAAGTTTGGTAATATATTTTGGGAATATAAAGATAGATAGAACTGTTAGAAACAATATAGAGATTATAATATGATAAAGGATTAATAATAATGATTATAGTTTTTCCTTTTTGTAATATTGAGTATGAATAATGAGGGGAAGGCACTGTGATTTTTGACCGACCGACATACTTGAAATTGATATGGATCTATGTGTTGTATGTTTGTTATGTTTGTGTTTTTGGAAAAATAAAACCTCTCATTATAAAAAAAAAACTCCGGAATGAGAGGCAGGCGGTAGCGATTCCATACCGTGATGGCGTTGAGCCGGCGGTAATCGCAACACAAGCGTAGGTCCCCCGTCTTCTTCTTGACAAAGAGGACTGGTGCTGCGAGAGGGGACGACGAAGGCCGGATGAACCCTCGGGCCAGGTTTTTGTCCAGAAAGTCCCATAGGGCGGCCAACTCAGGCTCGGACATGGAGTACAGACGTCCCACGGGCAGCGACGCATTGGGCAGAAGGTCCATGGGGCAATCGTAGGGCCGATGCAGGGGTAAACGGTCCGCCTCCTTCTCGCTGAACACATCTGCAAAGTCCCTCAGTTCAGGAGGTAGGGAGACGAGTGGGGTAGAGACGCCCTGGCCGGCACAGGTGTGGCGGATGTGGTCGACGCACTGCAGACTCGGGAAAGAGATGGGGTTCTGCGACCATGCCACCTGAGGATCGTGAGTCTGAAGCCAGGCCATACCCAGGACCATTGGGAAATGAAGGTCCGCGGTGACATAGAAGCGGATTGCTTCCTCATGTGTCCCAATGGTTAGACGCAAAGGCTGGGTGGCGAACTTAATGGATCCTGTGATCAGTTCCCGCCCATCAATTGTCTCCACCCTCAGCGGAGGGTCCACCGGTTCCAAAGGGACCTTAAAATGCGCCACGAAGGCCTGGTCCATAAAGTTAGTCGTGGCCCCCGAGTCCACCAGCACATGCGCCTGGATCCCCTTTGACTGGTTGGACAGGAAAACCTGAGTGTCCAATATCAGATGCTGAGGGGGCCCAGAGTCCACAGCCGCGCAGTCAGGCGGAGATACTTGCCCGGCCTAGGGTTTCCCCCAGGTCAGGCCCGCCCCGTTTCCCAGCTTGGTCATGCCAAGATTCAGGCATGGGCTTGAGCGCCCCATGTTGCTTTCGGGGACAGGAAGCAGCGAAATGTCCCGGTTCCCCACAATACAAACACAAACCCACTTGCCGTCGCCGTGTTCGCTCCTGGGTTGACAAGCGAGTTCCAGCCGCTCCCAGCTCCATGGGCTTCGCAGCCGTTGTCACAGAACTCGGGGCGACCTGGGGCACAGCCAGCGCAGGGCGTGGAGGTACAGACGCGGAGGGTGACTCCTGGACGGGGCATCGGGTCTTTCGCCGCTGGAGACATGCGTCGATGCGCAGACATTGCACCACCAGGGTGTCGAGAGTCGGAGGGGCCTCCACCCGAACCAGTTCGTCCTGCAGTTCCTCCGACAGGCCATCCTGGAAGGCATCCAGCAGCGCCGCATCATTCCAGGTGGAGTCCATGCAGAGCAGATGAAATTCGGCAATATAGTCCTGCAGGGGGCGCTTCCCTTGGCAGAGGTCCTTAATGCGCCTGGCTGCCGTCTGGGTGCGGATGGGGTCCTTGTACATGAGGTGCATGTGTTGCCAAAAGCCCCGGCAGTCTGTTAATAGTGGGCTATTCTGAACCAACAAGGGTGTGGCCCACCGGGCTGCAGAGCCAGAAAGGAGGCTTATCACAAACCCCACCCGAGTCTGGTTATCAGGAAAATCCTCCGGCCTCATAGCCATAAATAACTGGCACTGTCCCATGAAAGCCGGAAACATTTCTGGCTGCCCAGAAAACTTATCTGGCACAGCTACCGGGCATTTCCGACGGGGAGGGGGAGGAGGTGCTGCAGGAGCATTCAGCGAAGCAAGTTGAGCTGCTAATTGCACCACCTGTTGTTGCAAGCCCTGATTCTAGGCTTGTAACTGGTGTAGCTGCTGCTGCTGCTGGTCCATCTTGGTTTGAAGATGGTTAGAGTCTTTCAGGTACATGACAAAAATGTTCTGTCTCCCCTTCCCTTCCCCAGAAGGTAAGGAACTTGACAGCAACACTCCCACAGAGAGTCACGCTGGCCTGTCTCCAAAAGTCAATTACTACAGTCTTGGCAATCACACACGCTCTGACTGCTGAGTTCAGAGCTGACAAGGAACGGACTGCTACAAGTCAGAAGGGAGGATTCATTCCCAAAGTCCATAAACCAAAGCAGGCACCACAACACAGACGGATTCCTCGGCTTGTTCCACACTTTGTCACGTACAGAGTTTGTAACGTAGGCACACCCACTTTTATACCTGGTGGGGTGTGGTCCAGCTCAATCTCTGGCCCTCCCACGCCCCCTACGTTGCTGCTGATGTTTCTCCCTCCGATGTTGCCTGGGATCAAGCCAGGAATCCTCCTCCTCACTCCCCAGCTGTGGCCGTACCGATATGCGTCTCTCAGGCTGTTCCTCTTGGCTTTCCGAAGAAACCTGAGGCATTGCTAGGGAGGAAGGTCCTGGAGAGGAAGGTCCTGGGGAGGGAGGCATTGTCAGGGAGGAAGGTCCTGGAGAGGAAGGTCCTGAGGAGGGAGGCATTGCCAGGGAGGAAGGTCCTGGGGAGAAAGGCATTGCCTGTTCCTCCTCTTTATCATCCAGGTCCTCTTCCTCTGTCAACACAGGCTCAAGAGGCGGGGCCACAACAGGTCTGTATGGATAATCACTGGGGACTTTCCATGACAGTGGAGAACACAAAGTATCTCTGTACTCTTAGCCCAGCACTATATCCACCCTATCCTATGCCCTCCCTATGCTCAGACAGAAAAAATGGCCTTGGGAGATATGCAAACTCCATTATTAAAGAGGTGAGGTGGAAACATCTCCCAAGTCTGCAGCACACAGATCCTATTTGGAAGAGGCTCAGACAGACACCTCCCTAATTCTCAGGAGTATAAGAAGGGGGGAGAAGGTACAAAGAAGATACTTTACAAGTGTGTTCACCCAAAAAGAAAAAATGACAAAACTTATCAAAAACAGAATCATAATTGCCAGATTAGGAATGCAAATTAAAATATGCAAAAAGAGAATACATGTCGGCTCTAGACCAATTCAAATAACTGGGTCTGGACGGACTGCATCCCAGAGTTCTGAAGGAACCAGCAAAGGTGATTTCAGAACCATTGTAACATATGTTTCAAAGTCCTTGGAGCACAGGGGAACTAGAGTTAGTCCTCAACTTAAAATAGTTAATTTGTGATTGAAGTTATGACGACACTGAAAAAAATGATTTATGACCATTTATCACACTTATGATGGTTGTAGCATCCCCATGGTCATGTGATTTACATTTAGATGCTTGACAACTGACATTTATAATGGTTGCAGTGTCCCGGGGCCATATGAACCCCTTTTGTGACCAGCTAACAAGCAAAATCAATGGGGAAAGCAGATTTACTTAACAACAGTGTTACTAATTTATCAATTGCAATGATTCACTTAACATATGTGGCAAGAAAAGTCATAAAATTGGGAAAACTCAACAAGTTTCTTACTTAACCATGTAAATTTTGGGCTCAATTGTGGTTGTAAGTTCAGGACTATTTTTAACTGAGGACTGGAAAGGAGCTGATGGGGTTCCCATCTTCAAAGCGGGTAAAAAACATGCAGGAATTAAACAGACAAATCAGCCTGACATTAATATCTGATAGTATCTTGGAAAACATAGGCAACAAATCTGTGAACACCTAGAAGCAAAAAAAAAAGTTATAACCAGTAGCCAACAGATCATGCCAAACAAACCTTATTTCATTCTTTGACAAAGTGACTAAATGAGTGGACCGGAGAAATGCTGTGCACATAGTAAGATTTCAGTAAAGCATTTGAAAAAGTAGATCACAACCTACTTCTCTGCAAGCTAGAAAAATGTGAACTTGAACAATGGCCCCTATCTGATATTCAATAAAGATAAAAAGAAAGTTTTACGCTTAGACCAGAAATACCAATTGTATAGTTGCAAACTAGCTGAAACCTGGTTTAATGCCAGTAACTCTGAAAGGGATCTTGGAGTCCTAGTGGACAAACACCTAAATGTGAGCCAACAGTGAGTGGCAGCAGCCAAAATCACTATTACAATCATTGGCTGCATTAATAGATAGAATTAAAATCACATGAAGTTATGGTACTTCTTTACAAAGCCTTACCTGGCATACCACATCCAATAGTACTGCTTTACAAATACTTGGAATACTGCATCCAATTCTAGCCACTACGATATAAAAAGATATTGAGACTCTGGAAAACATGCAGAGAAGGGCAACAAAGATGATTAGGGGACTGGAAGCTAAAACAACAAAGAATGGTTACAGGAATTGGGTATGTCTAGTCCAGGGGTGTCAAACTCAATTTCATTGAGGGCCATGTCAGGGTTGTGTTTGACCTTGGGGGGGGTGCGGTGTGGGCATGGCCAGGGTAAGTGTAGCCAACTCGATGTCGTTCATGTCAGAGGCGCCTGTGGTGGCCCGAGCACTCTGCCAGAGAAAATGGGTTCCCAAGCTCCGTTTTTGGCTGCGATGGTCTCCTGCAACACTCTGCCAGGGAAAACTGAGCAAGACAGGGCTGCATGTGGCTCTCCCGAGCTCTGTTTTCACTTGCAGAGGCACCGTGGGTCACTCATTCATTGTTTCCAGAGCTGACCCGTGGGCCAGATCTAAGCATCCTACAGGCCCCATCTGCCCCCCGGTGCTTGAGTTGGACACCCCTCGTCTAGTCTAATGAAAAGGACAAGGGGAGGCATGACAGCAGTATCCCAGTATTTGAGTGGCTGCCACATAGAGGAGGTGGTCGAGTTATTTTCCAATGTACCAGAGGGCAAGACAAGGAACAATGGATCAAAACTAATGAAGGAGAGAAGCAACCTGGAATTAAGGAGAAACTTCCTGACAATAAGTGCCTTCAGAGGTTGTGGGTGCATCATCACTGGAGGTTTTTAAAAAGAGACTGGATAGTTACTTGTCTGAAATGGTATAGAATCTCCTGCTTGAGCAGGATGGAACAGAAGACCTCCATGGTCCCTTCCAGTTCTATCCTGATTGAATGATTGATCGATCTTGAAAGCTGCAGCCTTGCATTGGATGTTAGAGCAGCAGGAACAGGTCAATGGGTTTATTTTGTGGGGAGGAAGGAGACACTTTGGTGTAGTGGTGAAGGCACCAGGTTAGAGACAGAGAAACGCCCAGTTCCAGTCCCACCTGAAGGGCAAAACCAGCTCTTCAACTTTGGCCAATCCTTTCAGGCCTAGGAAGCAGGAAAAGCGGGGCCGGGGTAAGCCACTTCCCAAAACCCTTGCCAAAAAAACTGCAAGGCCAGGCATCAAGACTGATCCAAAGGCACCAAAAACGAAGCTAAGTAGCGGCACGTTTCACTATTTCACGGGGCTCAGTTGCAAAACTCAGTTATTTATTTATTATTTATTTATTATTTGAACTTATATGCCGCCCCATCTCCGAAGACTCGAGGCTTACAGCAAAACAGGAACAATAAATAGTTAAAAAACAATTAAATTAACTATAAGTTCAAACATTATACAACCCTAAAACCACCCCACACCCAAAGGGGTCACAGCCCGGGTTGTTGAGAGTGTGGTGGCTCAGCAGGTTCCGCTTTTCCTGGATGAAGCGGACTACCTAGATCCGTATCAATCGGGCTTCCGACCCGGGTATAGCACGGAGACGGCATTGGTCGCGCTGATGGATGATCTCTGGAGGGCTCTCTAACCCCCTCCGACGGCGCTTCATCTCCCGGAGCTCCTCAGTATACCAAGGGGCAAACCGGGATCCACGGCGCGTAAGGGGACGCATGGGGACAACCCTGTCAAGAGCCTCTGACGCAGCCCGTTGCCAGGCCACTGCCAGATCCTCGGCAGAGCTGTGGGCAAGGGAAGAAGGAAAAAACCCCAGTTCTGCCTGGAACCTCTCAGGGTCCATCAGGCGCCTGGGGCGGAACCATCTAAGTGGCTCCTCATCCCAGCAGTGGGGGCGGCCTGTTGGAAGACCAGCCGTGGGAGATAGTGATCAGACCATGGAACAGGCAAAGTCGTAATAGTGACCTGCCCTCTGTCACTCCGCCACTGTTCAGAGACAAAAACTAGGTCAAGAGTATTTCCCCCTCCATGAGTAGGGCCTTGAATCAATTGGGTCAGGCCCATGGCCTCCATGGAAGCCATGAATTCCTGGGCCAAACCCGACCCCACCCCCAGGGACGGCAGATTAAAGTCCCCCAGAACCATAAGGTCCGGGAGCTCCACGCCACCCCAGAGAGGAGATCGAGAAGCCCAGGCAGGGCTGCTGCCACACAGCTGGGGAAAGGTATGCTAGCAGCAGACCCACCCGCCCATTAGGCCCCCACCTCAGGAGGAGAATCTCACTCCCGCCTATCTCTGCAACAGAGACCTCCCTTGGAAACAAGGTCTCCCGAACAACCACGGCCACCCCACCACCCTACCCTGGGCCCGTGGCGGTGCAAAACCGAAAACCTGGTGGGCATAAATCAACCAGAGGGACACCCCCCTCTGAGCCCAACCAGGTCTCAGTGATGCAGGCCAGGTCCCAGCCTCCTCCTCAATGGTCTCCCGAAGGAGGAGGGATTTATTAGCCACAGACCTGGCATTAAAATACACCAACCTGAGCCCAGGGTCCTAATCCCAGCGCCCCTCGGGAGGAGGTCATAGGGTGGGCGGCGCAACCGGCTTTAAATGTGGTCGTGATCCCTAAACCCGATATGGCCCTATGCCTCGTCGTCCTCTTCCAATCCCGACCACCCTGGAATCTGGCCCCCATCCCGGGCCGAGCCCACCGGCCCCCAACCCCACACACTCCCCGCGCCCCGGGCTGCAAGATGACCCCCACCCCCACCCCCTCCTAACCCTTTAAAACAACGAATTAAAAATTTTAAAACTTCGACCCTTAACCCTTAATTTAAAATTTAACCCATTGATTGCAGCATGCCACCTCTCGGGATCCCAAGATCCGTCATCAAGGTAAGCTGTCGACAGTCCACTGGGCCAACTCAAAGACAAGGCAGTCCTGAGTGCCCACAGTTCAGCAGTAAGGTCCCATAACAGTTGACAAAAATTCATAAGGGTCAGAGTAAAGTATGGCAGCCAGGTGATGTTAAAATATCCAATGGAGAAGAAAGGTACAGGCAACAGTAATCAAGCGTTCCAGTCTCATAAGCGGTCTCTCACTCCCGTTCAGGGGCGGAGATGGTAATAAATGGCAACTCTCTCACTGCGGCAAACCAAACAACTTCGAAAAACTGTAGGGTCCGATGTTAAATCCCTCTACTCTCTCACAGTAGAGGATAGTCCTCCATCGTCCTCACACAACAATGGGACCTGTCCAATCAAGTCCTGGTAGAGAGAGAGGTCGAGGTGATAATGGGACCGTGGCCATTGGAGAAAAGATGGATACCTCCCGAAAATCCATAGAAATAGGGAGGAAAAGGGCCAGGCGGTCGAGTTTGCATAAGCGCAGCAGTGAGCCAGCATAGCACCAGTTAGATGGCGGAAATCCAGAGGAGCCGAACATGGGGCTCCTCACGAGCAGGGTCAGGGCCACAGAAAATAGCCAACGCGGGGAATGACTGTCCCATCCCCGCTAGGCAGATCACAGCCCACCGACCCAGCCAACATCCAATAAAACCAGGAACCTGATAGAACCCAATGGGACCAGGATTCCTGGTTAAGTTCAATCCAGCCACTAGAAGAGGAGAAGCAGCAACAACGTTTGAGGTCTAAACCTGGACCACCACAAGCGCCCCAGACAGTCCAGACAGTCCAGGGGCTGCGCTGGTTGGCCCAGGAGTCCACAGTGGCAGTCTCCAAACTTGCCACCACTTGAACCACGATTCCAGCTGGTGCAGCCTGCGGCCCCACAAACAGTCAGGCCACAAGGCCACAGAGCTCACCATCACGGCGGAATCCTTCCTCGACCGGCCACTGCCCCCTCTTCTCCGCAGCCTCCGCCATCGATACAGCCACTCCAGCCGGCGAAATCCACAGCGGAGCCTCCACCAGGGCAGCCAGATTCGCTGCCCCGCTGCTCCAGCTGCCGCCGCCAGCGAAGAGGCTGAGGTCCACATCCCGCCGCTCGACTTGCCCTCCGACAGCACCTCAGCATGTCCCTGCAACCGCCCGTAGCCGCCAACAGAGCGTTGTAGCCGCGCAGCGCCAGAAGCCGCCAAGGAAGCCGCCCGGAGCGCCGGGCCACCAAAGTCTCCCAAGCCACCGGCAGCCACCATCTCCAGCCGAGGAGAGTCGGTGAAATTCAAGCGCCCGACCACCCAGCTGACTTCGCCGAGAGAGAGCCGCCGGCCGCCGCCGAAATCCCAAGCCACCGGCAGCCGCCATCTCCAGCCAGCCAGCCAGCCAGGGAAGAGGTCGGCGAGTTCAACAGCCCAAGCGACCCGACCACCCAGCTGACTCGCAATCTGCCCAACTCCACACCCGGACCTTCCCACAAAATCCAGGTGGGAAAGGGCATCCAGGAAGTCCCCATCGGCGCCCCTTTTGCCAACTAAACAAAGACCCCCCCCCCCGGGAGCCATCTCAGCGTTCGTCCTCCATCTTGGACATGCGCAATCAATCAAGTTGCTAGAAGTCGAAAACGATTTTCCACCTCCTGTCGCTAGATGGCACTCAGGCAGCATCTGTGCCTAGAAAGCCATCAATACATTAGTGCCATTCGTGCTTGAGCTTAAAAAATGGGTTTCAAACCATAGAGTATTGCAATGCTAGAAATGTTGGGAGGAAAGGAGAAACGGAGAGCAACTTCCTCTTCCGGATGACTCATGGGAAGAATTTGTTGTGCAGAGCGGCTTTTCTGCTCTTCCCAGAATCGAAGCAGCAGCTGGAAGGTGAGTTGGGGGGTAGCAGGTGGGAGGAGAGTCCGGGAGCAAGTCGGGCTGTTCGGTTCCCTCCACGGCCTGGAAGCAGAGAAGAAACTGGGCTGAAGCGTGTCAGCTGCTGCTGCTGCTGCATGTTCCTTCCCTCCCCAGATCGGAGACGGCTGGGGCTGCACGCTGTGAAACTGGTGGCTGCAATTTTCTGCTGGGGGGGGGAGATCTAAAAAGCCTCCTTCAAGTGAAGGTGGATTCTTTGGGAATGGCTCCCCTCCAGAGGTTGTGGGGGCTCCGTCACTGGAGGGTCTTCAGAGGAGAGTGGACAGCCCTTTGTTCGGAATGGAATAGGGTCTCCTACCTAAACTGGACGGACTAGAAGACCTCCAAGATTCCCCCCCCCAACTCAATTATTCTGTAGTGGACCTGAGGTTTTCCGGGCAACAAGATCGGACCGAGGTGCCTCTTCTGGGTCTTTCCTGGGTTGTTTTACTTCCATTTCTAGCTAACAAGCACCGTGTTTTCTTATTGGTTCCCCCATCCGTGTATTCACCAGGTTCAACTGTGCTTAACCCACCAGTTTTTAAAAAATTGAATGTTTTGAATATTTTTATAAAATTTATTTGCCATCTACCTTACCATGACATTTCTGTAGGTGGCTTAGGGGCAGAAAAATACATACATATTAAAACACATTAAAGTAAGAAGTGTAACTTGGCTCTGTCATGTGACTTCATGCTTCATGATGGGGCCGCTTAGTGACACAGATGCCAGTCCCAATTGCAGTCAGTAAATAAGGACTACTTCAATTGGGATGTCACCAAAGGGATTGTGGAAAGTATTTTCTGCCCTTACTTGGAGCTCATGGCTTCCATGGGCAAAACTGGTGCTTCAAATCTTGCTTTAGGCATCATTTCATCAGTTAAAGCCCCCACATCTGTAAAGCTAGTGTCATGCAGACTGACAGGTGTGGCTCGGTGAAATAAAAGACTGAGTCCAAGTGTGGGTGTTGATAAGCCAATGCATTTATTCATCTGAATAAAGACTGGTCCCTCCTAAGAAGGAAGAAACCCAGAACATAGTGTAAGACAAGTATTTATAATTGTTTTCCTTTTTCTTCATTAAGAGGGAGCTGGCACACAACAGATAAGGTATAGAAATATCAAAATTATACAAATAGCCAAAAATGCCTTCTGTGGTTTTGATCACATGCCTAACCTAGAGGCTAGTGGTTTCCTGAGAAAGTTTCCTTGGCCTCAGAGGCCTGTTGAAGCCTGAATGTCAGCCTTGCCATCTCAACCGATGAGCAATCATCAAATCCATCAGATTCCTGATTAACTTTAGCGCAGAAGGTTTGACTGTAACCATATTTTTCAAGCTTGAAAGACATGGATTTTCCCCATATTGTAGGTGTGTGTATTTTTATTTCTCTCTGAATGTACATATCTCCACACGTATATTCTCTCCCCAGGACTTGCAGATAGGCAGTCATGTGAAGAAAAAAGTACACTTTCCTTGACTTATGATTTTTACATATCAGAACATAGTAATAATCATCTGGTCCTTAGAAGTTCTTCAAAGTAGGTAAATACAACCACAGATAATCCACAGATCATCATTTATTTTATAAAAAGAAAGCCAAAACGTAGAAGTCGTTAGAAGTAGTTCATTTCTGTGTGACTTTATCAGTCTCTTGCAGTGTTGTGGGGGAATTTTGGCTCACTCTTTTTTACAACGTTGCTTCAGTTGCTGATGTGTTTTGCGCCCATCCTCCTGTTGCATAATCCTAAATCAGCCAAGCTTTAGCTATTGGACAGATGGCCTCTGGCCCAATTGAAGTATGGAGACATCTCCACTTTGGTCTGTGCAAAGGAGAAGTGTTTCAGAAGTCCTGTGATTTGTTCAGGTGCACCTTTGCAAACCTCAGCTGTGCTGCTATGACCTTTTTGATATGAAGAGGCTTTCCCCTGGCAGCCCTTCCAAACGAACAGTTCAGTCTTTTTCTAATTGCACTGTCATGAATCTTAACATTTAACATGCTAACTGAAGCTTGCAGAGCAGGGGTATCAAACTTGCGTCATCATGGCATGATCATGTGTCATATCACAAACTTTTTCCCCTTCTCTAAACCGGAGGTGGAGGTGGCCAGCACATGACACATCTAAGCAGGCCACGAGTTTGACAGCCCTGCTGCAGAGTCTGAGATATAACTCTTTGTAATTTCTCTAGCCATTGCACTGTCTAACCTTTCTTGAATTTTCTTGAACGTCCACTCCTGGGAAGATTAGCAACTGTCCTGAATATTTCCCACTTGTGAATAATCTTCCCCACTGTAGAATGATGGGTTTTAAATTGTTTCAAAATGGCCTTTTAAACCTTCTCAAATTGATGGACAGCAACAATTCCTTCTCTAAGTTCATTGCTGATATCTTTATTCTTTGGCATTGTGTTAATGCACAACTCAATGCTGGGGACAAGCAAACTCCTACAACTTTGGCTTTTACAGATGTAGTCATACTTGCTCATGATAAAATTGATCAAAGGCATTTTATTAGCAGTACTTGGCTGCTACTTCTCCTCTTTATACTATGGAACCAGTGAGAAATTTCCTAATGGTGAGAACAAGTAACCAGTAGATTGGCTTCCCTGCAGAAGTTGTGGTGCTCCATCACTGGAGGCTTTTCAGAAGAGACGAGAGCGCCACTTGTGTGAAATGGTACAGAATCTCCTGCTTGAGCAAAGGGTTGAATTAGAAGACCTGCAAAGTCCCTTCCAACTCTGTTATAGTCTTCTGTTCTGTTGCGATGATATTTATAATACCCTGATAAGTAAAATTATAGAAATCAAAGGTGTAGTTTCTTTTTCAATTGACTGTATTTGAAAAGAACCCTTTGCACTGCTAAGAATTTGTGATTAATCCAGTCAACAAGTGAATTTTGTCATTGAATGTATATTCAAACTTGGATCTGGGTAGTCTTAGATGTGTCAAATGAATCATGATTAGTGTAAGAGCTTATTGGAGCATTGTGGCATGCTTGCTTTTTCATTGTAATGTAAACTTTTTTTTCCTCATCTTCTACAACCATTTCATGCAGAATTAAAGATACCCTTTTATTTGAATTTTATAGACAAAGAGGAAGGCAATAAGAGCACTCTGGACAACTGAGAACAAGCAACATTAAAGCAAAGCAAGTCAGTCCAGAAATCAAAATATTTTCCATTTCCTTCAGAGAGCTACACAATTCTTCACCTTCCTCATCAGGTGAGAGAAAAACAAGAGAAAATCAAGAAGAGATTTGTAGCTGGGAAAAGTAGAGTGTGAAATTCAAGCATATGTTACATGAAAAGTCAAGGGAGATTATTTTTCCATTCAACAAAAGAGAGAAATATCTGGAAGTTACTGGGGATCAAAAGGTCAATTGGAAAGTCTCATAGAGCAGGCAGTATTGCAGGCCTACCTCTGGGAGGAAGAAAACGGCTTGAATCAAAGCACAACTAAACAAGGGATCATCCATATTTTTTACTTTCTCAAGAATATCAGTTGTGGAAAAGCTCCATAGACGTGCCTGTTGTGGGGAAAATACAACTTGCAAATCACAGCTGATTATTCCTGAGAGGATTCAGACTGGAGAAAAGCTATACAAATACTCTGAATGTGGCAAAACCTTTCATCAGAACAACTCCATTGTGGTTCATGGAAGGACCCACACAGGAGAGAGGTCCTACGAGTGCTCCCAATGGGGTAAATGTTTTAGCAAGCATGGCAACGTGGACTCACACCAAAGAAAAATTGTTTGAATGTCCTGATTGTGAGAAATGTTTCTGTGATAATTCCAGCCTCGTGAGACACCAGAGAACTCACACAGGAGAGAAACGCTTTGAATGTCCTGACTGTGAAAAAGGTTTCCATCGAAATTCTCACCTCGTTTCACACCAGAGAACTCACACAGGGGAGAAACCTTTTGAATGTCCTGTTTGTGGGAAAAGTTTCAGTAAGAATTCTAGCCTGGTGATACACCAGAGGACTCACACAGGAGAGAAACCTTTTGAATGTCCTGATTGCGGGAAAAGTTTCAGTCAGAATTCCAACCTGGTAACACACCAGAGGACTCACACAGGAGAGAAACCCTTTGAATGTCCTGATTGCGGTAAAAGTTTCAGTCAGAATTTCTGGCTGGTGATACACCAGAGAACTCATACAGGAGAGAAACCCTTTCAGTGTCCTGATTGCGGGAAAAGTTTCAGTCGGAATTCCAACCTGGTTAGACACCAGAGGACTCACACAGGAGAGAAACCATACAGTGTCCAGACTGTGGGAAAGATTTCAGTATTAGGACTAGCCTTCTAAATCATATGCTTATACACACAGGAGAGAAACCATTTGAGTGTTCCAAGTGTAGATGGTGTTTCAGGAAACATTCCAGCCTTATTGCACACATGAAAATCCACACCAGGCCCCAAGTGGTAAATGTAGAGAAGGCTTGAATCTCATTTCTAATGTCCCATTGTAACTGAAGCAGAGATTGTTTAATTTGACTACTAAGGATTGCCTATTTTTTGTAGGTAAATATGTAATGGTATTAGACGGGAAGGAGGAAGGGAAAAATGGCAACGTATTAGTTTGATAATGCCTATCTAGCCATCAACAGCAAAACTTGCTGGATACGGGTAGTCTTCTGGTTACGAATGTAATAGAGTCTGCTCATTCTATCAGTAATTGAGAATTTGTGGGAGTGAATCTCGTACATTGAACGACATCACTCCCTGGTTTAGCCACACATTCATTGATTTCTCACCCCAGATCAGCTTGAAGAGGCCTCTGGCGAGAAAGCAGCCCTGAGAGCTGTGCTCAGTCTCTTGGGGCTGCTTTTTCGTCGGCAAAGCACTTGAGGATTGCGTTCCTGTAGGCTTTGGCAGCCCTTTGCAAAAAGCCTTTGCCTTTAGAAACAGGGCTTCAGAGGGACACACCTGCTCTTCTCAAGCTCTACTGGTGCCACCAAAGGCTTTTTGCTTTTTGCTGCTGAAACCTACAGTAACGCAATCTCCCTGCAGGCTTCAGCAAGGAAACGGCAAACAGAGGGAAGGCTGTGTTTGACCTTGGGGGGGGTGCGGTGTGGGCATGGCCAGGGTAAGTGTAGCCAACTCGATGTCGTTCATGTCAGAGGCGCCTGTGGTGGCCCGAGCACTCTGCCAGAGAAAATGGGTTCCCAAGCTCCGTTTTTGGCTGCGATGGTCTCCTGCAACACTCTGCCAGGGAAAACTGAGCAAGACAGGGCTGCATGTGGCTCTCCCGAGCTCTGTTTTCACTTGCAGAGGCACCGTGGGTCACTCATTCATTGTTTCCAGAGCACACCCGTGGGCCAGATCTAAGCATCCTACAGGCCCCATCTGCCCCCCGGTGCTTGAGTTGGACACCCCTCGTCTAGTCTAATGAAAAGGACAAGGGGAGGCATGACAGCAGTATCCCAGTATTTGAGTGGCTGCCACATAGAGGAGGTGGTCGAGTTATTTTCCAATGTACCAGAGGGCAAGACAAGGAACAATGGATCAAAACTAATGAAGGAGAGAAGCAACCTGGAATTAAGGAGAAACTTCCTGACAATAAGTGCCTTCAGAGGTTGTGGGTGCATCATCACTGGAGGTTTTTAAAAAGAGACTGGATAGTTACTTGTCTGAAATGGTATAGAATCTCCTGCTTGAGCAGGATGGAACAGAAGACCTCCATGGTCCCTTCCAGTTCTATCCTGATTGAATGATTGATCGATCTTGAAAGCTGCAGCCTTGCATTGGATGTTAGAGCAGCAGGAACAGGTCAATGGGTTTATTTTGTGGGGAGGAAGGAGACACTTTGGTGTAGTGGTGAAGGCACCAGGTTAGAGACAGAGAAACGCCCAGTTCCAGTCCCACCTGAAGGGCAAAACCAGCTCTTCAACTTTGGCCAATCCTTTCAGGCCTAGGAAGCAGGAAAAGCGGGGGCGGGGTAAGCCACTTCCCAAAACCCTTGCCAAAAAAACTGCAAGGCCAGGCATCAAGACTGATCCAAAGGCACCAAAAACGAAGCTAAGTAGCGGCACGTTTCACTATTTCACGGGGCTCAGTTGCAAAACTCAGTTGCTAGGAGTCGAAAACGATCTGCTGCCATGTAATCAGTGAAAACATCTTCCAAATGCCATGGTGGACATTGGACAATCCCATTTTTCCACCTCCTGTCGCTAGATGGCACTCAGGCAGCATCTGTGCCTAGAAAGCCATCAATACATTAGTGCCATTCGTGCTTGAGCTTAAAAAAATGGGTTTCAAACCATAGAGTATTACAATGCTAGAAATGTTGGGAGGAAAGGAGAAACGGAGAGCAACTTCCTCTTCCGGATGACTCATGGGAAGAATTTGTTGTGCAGAGCGGCTTTTCTGCTCTTCCCAGAATCGAAGCAGCAGCTGGAAGGTGAGTTGGGGGGTAGCAGGTGGGAGGAGGGTCCGGGTGCAAGTCGGGCTGTTCGGTTCCCTCCACGGCCTGGAAGCAGAGAAGAAACTGGGCTGAAGCGTGTCAGCTGCTGCTGCTGCTGCAGGTTCCTTCCCTCCCCAGATCGGAGACGGCTGGGGCTGCACGCTGTGAAACTGGTGGCTGCAATTTTCTGCTGGGGGGGGAAGATCTAAAAAGCCTCCTTCAAGTGAAGGTGGATTCTTTGGGAATGGCTCCCCTCCAGAGGTTGTGGGGGCTCCGTCACTGGAGGGTCTTCAGAGGAGAGCGGACAGCCCTTTGTTCGGAATGGAATAGGGTCTCCTACCTAAACTGGACGGACTAGAAGACCTCCAAGATTCCCCCCCCCAACTCAATTACTCTGTAGTGGACCTGAGGTTTTCCGGGCAACAAGATCGGACTGAGGTGCCTCTTCTGGGTCTTTCCTGGGTTGTTTTACTTCCATTTCTAGCTAACAAGCACTGTGTTTTCTTATTGGTTCCCCCATCCGTGTATTCACCAGGTTCAACTGTGCTTCACCCACCAGTTTTTAAAAAATTGAATGTTTTGAACTTTTTGATTATTTTTATAAAATTTATTTGCCATCTACCTTACCATGACATTTCTGTAGGTGGCTTAGAGGCAGAAAAAATACATACATATTAAAACACATTAAAGTAAGAAGTGTAACTTGGCTCTGTCATGTGACTTCATGCTTCATGATGGGCTGCATAGTGACACAGATGCCAGTCCCAATTGCAGTCAGTAAATGAGGACTACTTCAATTGGGATGTCACCAAAGGGATTGTGGAAAGTATTTTCTGCCCTTACTTGAAGCTCATGGCTTCCATGGGCAAAACTGGTGCTTCAAATCTTGCTTTAGGCATCATTTCATCAGTTAAAGCCCCCACATCTGTAAAGCTAGTGTCATGCAGACTGACAGGTGTGGCTCGGTGAAATAAAAGACTGAGTCCAAGTGTGGGTGTTGATAAGCCAATGCATTTATTCATCTGAATAAAGACTGGTCCCTCCTAAGAAGGAAGAAACCCAGAACATAGTGTAAGACAAGTATTTATAATTGTTTTCCTTTTTCTTCATTAAGAGGGAGCTGGCACACAACAGATAAGGTATAGAAATATCAAAATTATACAAATAGCCAAAAATGCCTTCTGTGGTTTTGATCACATGCCTAACCTAGAGGCTAGTGGTTTCCTGAGAAAGTTTCCTTGGCCTCAGAGGCCTGTTGAAGCCTGAATGTCAGCCTTGCCATCTCAACCGATGAGCAATCATCAAATCCATCAGATTCCTGATTAACTTTAGCGCAGAAGGTTTGACTGTAACCATATTTTTCAAGCTTGAAAGACATGGATTTTCCCCATATTGTAGGTGTGTGTATTTTTATTTCTCTCTGAATGTACATATCTCCACACGTATATTCTCTCCCCAGGACTTGCAGATAGGCAGTCATGTGAAGAAAAAAGTACACTTTCCTTGACTTATGATTTTTACATATCAGAACATAGTAATAATCATCTGGTCCTTAGAAGTTCTTCAAAGTAGGTAAATACAACCACAGATAATCCACAGATCATCATTTATTTTATAAAAAGAAAGCCAAAACGTAGAAGTCGTTAGAAGTAGTTCATTTCTGTGTGACTTTATCAGTCTCTTGCAGTGTTGTGGGGGAATTTTGGCTCACTCTTTTTTACAACGTTGCTTCAGTTGCTGATGTGTTTTGCGCGCCCATCCTCCTGTTGCATAATCCTAAATCAGCCAAGCTTTAGCTATTGGACAGATGGCCTCTGGCCCAATTGAAGTATGGCCAGACATCTCCACTTTGGTCTGTGCAAAGGAGAAGTGTTTCAGAAGTCCTGTGATTTGTTCAGGTGCACCTTTGCAAACCTCAGCTGTGCTGCTATGACCTTTTTGATATGAAGAGGCTTTCCCCTGGCAGCCCTTCCAAACGAACAGTTCAGTCTTTTCTAATTGCACTGTCATGAATCTTAACATTTAACATGCTAACTGAAGCTTGCAGAGCAGGGGTATCAAACTTGCGTCATCATGGCATGATCATGTGTCATATCACAAACTTTTTCCCCTTCTCTAAACCGGAGGTGGAGGTGGCCAGCACATGACACATCTAAGCAGGCCACGTGTTTGACAGCCCTGCTGCAGAGTCTGAGATATAACTCTTTGTAATTTCTCTAGCCATTGCACTGTCTAACCTTTCTTGAATTTTCTTGAACGTCCACTCCTGGGAAGATTAGCAACTGTCCTGAATATTTCCCACTTGTGAATAATCTTCCCCACTGTAGAATGATGGGTTTTAAATTGTTTCAAAATGGCCTTTTAAACCTTCTCAAATTGATGGACAGCAACAATTCCTTCTCTAAGTTCATTGCTGATATCTTTATTCTTTGGCATTGTGTTAATGCACAACTCAATGCTGGGGACAAGCAAACTCCTACAACTTTGGCTTTTACAGATGTAGTCATACTTGCTCATGATAAAATTGATCAAAGGCATTTTATTAGCAGTACTTGGCTGCTACTTCTCCTCTTTATACTATGGAACCAGTGAGAAATTTCCTAATGGTGAGAACAAGTAACCAGTAGATTGGCTTCCCTGCAGAAGTTGTGGTGCTCCATCACTGGAGGCTTTTCAGAAGAGACGAGAGCGCCACTTGTGTGAAATGGTACAGAATCTCCTGCTTGAGCAAAGGGTTGAATTAGAAGACCTGCAAAGTCCCTTCCAACTCTGTTATAGTCTTCTGTTCTGTTGCGATGATATTTATAATACCCTGATAAGTAAAATTATAGAAATCAAAGGTGTAGTTTCTTTTTCAATTGACTGTATTTGAAAAGAACCCTTTGCACTGCTAAGAATTTGTGATTAATCCAGTCAACAAGTGAATTTTGTCATTGAATGTATATTCAAACTTGGATCTGGGTAGTCTTAGATGTGTCAAATGAATCATGATTAGTGTAAGAGCTTATTGGAGCATTGTGGCATGCTTGCTTTTTCATTGTAATGTAAACTTTTTTTTCCTCATCTTCTACAACCATTTCATGCAGAATTAAAGATACCCTTTTATTTGAATTTTATAGACAAAGAGGAAGGCAATAAGAGCACTCTGGACAACTGAGAACAAGCAACATTAAAGCAAAGCAAGTCAGTCCAGAAATCAAAATATTTTCCATTTCCTTCAGAGAGCTACACAATTCTTCACCTTCCTCATCAGGTGAGAGAAAAACAAGAGAAAATCAAGAAGAGATTTGTAGCTGGGAAAAGTAGAGTGTGAAATTCAAGCATATGTTACATGAAAAGTCAAGGGAGATTATTTTTCCATTCAACAAAAGAGAGAAATATCTGGAAGTTACTGGGGATCAAAAGGTCAATTGGAAAGTCTCATAGAGCAGGCAGTATTGCAGGCCTACCTCTGGGAGGAAGAAAACGGCTTGAATCAAAGCACAACTAAACAAGGGATCATCCATATTTTTTACTTTCTCAAGAATATCAGTTGTGGAAAAGCTCCATAGACGTGCCTGTTGTGGGGAAAATACAACTTGCAAATCACAGCTGATTATTCCTGAGAGGATTCAGACTGGAGAAAAGCTATACAAATACTCTGAATGTGGCAAAACCTTTCATCAGAACAACTCCATTGTGGTTCATGGAAGGACCCACACAGGAGAGAGGTCCTACAAGTGCTCCCAACAGGGTAAATGTTTTAGCAAGCATGGCAACGTGGACTCACACCAAAGAAAAATTGTTTGAATGTCCTGATTGTGAGAAATGTTTCTGTGATAATTCCAGCCTCGTGAGACACCAGAGAACTCACACAGGAGAGAAACGCTTTGAATGTCCTGACTGTGAAAAAGGTTTCAGTCGAAATTCTCACCTGGTTTCACACCAGAGAACTCACACAGGGGAGAAACCTTTTGAATGTCCTGTTTGTGGGAAAAGTTTCAGTAAGAATTCTAGCCTGGTGATACACCAGAGGACTCACACAGGAGAGAAACCTTTTGAATGTCCTGATTTGGGAAAAGTTTCAGTCAGAATTCCAACCTGGTAACACACCAGAGGACTCACACAGGAGAGAAACCCTTTGAATGTCCTGATTGGGTAAAAGTTTCAGTCAGAATTTCTGGCTGGTGATACACCAGAGAACTCATACAGGAGAGAAACCCTTTCAGTGTCCTGATTGCGGGAAAAGTTTCAGTCGGAATTCCAACCTGGTTAGACACCAGAGGACTCACACAGGAGAGAAACCATGAGTGTCCAGACTGTGGGAAAGATTTCAGTATTAGGACTAGCCTTCTAAATCATATGCTTATACACACAGGAGAGAAACCATTTGAGTGTTCCAAGTGTAGTGGTGTTTCAGGAAACATTCCAGCCTTATTGCACACATGAAAATCCACACCAGGCCCCAAGTGGTAAATGTAGAGAAGGCTTGAATCTCATTTCTAATGTCCCATTGTAACTGAAGCAGAGATTGTTTAATTTGACTACTAAGGATTGCCTATTTTTTGTAGGTAAATATGTAATGGTATTAGACGGGAAGGAGGAAGGGAAAAATGGCAACGTATTAGTTTGATAATGCCTATCTAGCCATCAACAGCAAAACTTGCTGGATACGGGTAGTCTTCTGGTTACGAATGTAATAGAGTCTGCTCATTCTATCAGTAATTCGAGAATTTGTGGGAGTGAATCTCGTACATTGAGCGACATCACTCCCTGGTTTAGCCACACATTCATTGATTTCTCACCCCAGATCAGCTTGAAGAGGCCTCTGGCCGAGAAAGCAGCCCTGAGAGCTGTGCTCAGTCTCTTGGGGCTGCTTTTTACGCAAAGCACTGAGGATTAGTTCCTGTAGGCTTTGGCAGCCCTTTGCAAAAAGCCTTTGCCTTTAGAAACAGGGCTTCAGAGGGACACACCTGCTCTTCTCAAGCTCTGCTGGTGCCACCAAAGGCTTTTTGCTTTTTGCTGCTGAAGCCTACAGTAACGCAATCTCCCTGCAGGCTTCAGCAAGGAAACGGCAAACAGAGGGAAGGCCTGAAGGACCAAAGCCTTCCCTCTGTTTGCAAACATCCAGGTCTCAATTTGCAGAGAATAGAGGCCTTAAGTGCAAGATTACATAAGATCTCACGCTACTGATCTCGCGATATGTTAGGCCTCTGTTCTCTGCAAATGTGAGCAAAGAGAGGAGATATTTCCAAGATAACTGACTCTCCACAGGCAAAGTGCTTGTGAAGACCCATGGTAGGGAATAGGGTGAGTGTTGCAGAGCCATTGTCACTCATAAGGGTGAAGAACTGCTGTGGCACTGCAATATTCATAATGTGGTGATTTGTTCATAAATGCTAGAGGGCACTTACCTTCAAGCGTTAAGCTAAGGGAATTTTAAGTAACCCAGGGATTACCTATTTATTTTTGCAGAAATTGTGCAATTCTGTAAAAATCTTTTTTGGGTGTTCTTTGCATTTTTATCATGCTGGATGATAGAAATGCCATGTACAGAGTCCCAGCCTTTTTCTCCCTGGGTGCCCCCAAGATTTCAGCCCCAGAATTCTGCAGCCAGCATCTCCTGGGCATTGGAGCACTCAAAATATAGGTAGAGATTTTGGCTCCTCATATAAGGAGAAAGCAAGAGGAGAAGACAAATAGAGGGGGTTCAAAGTTCAACTTTTCCTAACAGTTCCAGGAATTCAGTGCACCAAGCATGTCTGTTCAGATTGTGTCAAGAATGAGGCACACAAGTGGAAGATACCATATAAATAGCAAGTATATTGGGGGAATTTGGGGCAGTGACGAAACCAGTGTAAATTTTCAGATGTAAAGGCTGTTCTGTGCAGGGACCTTCATGGAAATGAGCTGTAGGAATATTGAGTTAAGAAGAAAAGGGATTGTGGTTTTGAGCACAGGATCTCCAGGTTTATTTGCAACTCCTGCTGTGATCTCCTTTGTTTGTAGCCTTTGATGGCTGGTGGATGAGATCAGCACCAAGGGGCTGATACTTTTGTGGTCCCCCCCTCCTCTTGGTGGGGAGATGTGAGGAAAAAATTGTACAGTAGATAATGCAGATGGATTATCCTGATTTTCTGGGATGGTAGATGATAGAAATGCTACGTGCCATGAGTCCCAGCCATTTTTTCCCTGGGTGCCCCAAAGATTTTCAGCCCCAGAATTCTCCAGCCAGCATCTCTTGGGGATAGGAGCACTCAAACTATAGTTAGAGATTGTGGCACCTCATACAAAAGAAAGCGAGAAGAGAAGAGAAGTAGACAGTTTCAAAGTTCATCTCTTCTTAACAGTTCTAGAAATTCAGTGCACCAAGCATGCCTCTTCAGATTGTGTCAAGAATGAGGCACAAGTGGAAGAAACCATATGAATAGCAAATATATTGGGGAGGTTGGGGCAGTGACAAAAGCAGTGTAAAATTTCAGATGGAAAATCTGTTCTGCCTTTCATGGTTCAAAAGCTATAAGAAGCACTTAGATTGAAACATGTCAGTTGCTACCTATTCCTTCACTCCCCAGATTTCATTCCATTAGTGGTACATCCTTTAAAGCTGGTTCTCCTTCATGGTAGGGTTGACATGTTGTGATTTTATGAACATGTTCTTTTCTTGGAAACAATATGGAACTCTTATGCCACTGCTGTCTTCTGTGATTTTTTAAACTTCTATATCTAGAAAACAAACACAGGATTTCCCTGTGGAGCACCATCCATTTATTATCACGGAAGAGCTGTTCTTAACAGCTTTTTTTAATACTAGCTATTGTACCCTTTGGGATCTTCAGTTATATAGACAGTCCTCACATACTGCTTACTACTCAGCCTTCAAAACACCTATATGTCAACTTCAGGACCTTCACAGAGTGCCTTTTCTGACATGTAAATTGGACATGCCTTGAAACTTGGAGTTTTGAACTCCTGGGCCTTGGAGTTCCTTAAGACATTTCTGTACAAGGATTGCACTAAGCATTTTGATACACATTCAGTGCAACCCCTGTTTCTGAGGAATATGTAAAGGCAGAACAAGGTCATTTGGATCCATTCCTGTTTCTGTACAATTAGTTGCTCTTATGCCTACAGAAAAAGCCTTGCATAGCAGAATTATATTGGTCTACTCTTATATCTCATCCTGCTTTGGCACTATGGTACTGGAGAAGATTTTGAGAGTCCCTTGGATTGCAAGGAGATTAAACCATTCAATCTTAAAGGAAATCAACCTGATTGTCCTTTGAAGGACAGATCCTGAAGCTGAAGCTCATATACTTTGGCCATCAAATGAGAAGAGAGGACTCCTTGGAAAAGACCCTGATGTTGGGAAAGATGGAAGGCAAAAGGAGAAGGGGAAGACAGGGACTAGATAGATAGTGTAATTGATGCAGTGGGCATGGCTTTGGCTAGACTTCAGGAGGCAGTGGAGGACAGAGGTACCTGTTGTGCTGTGGTCCAAGGAGTTACTGAAGAATCAGCTACGACTTAGCAGCTGAACAACAACAACATATCTCACCCCTTTCCATTGTTCAATTTTGCTTTATCTCATCTCATAATGGGATGGGGAGAGATTAGATCCCTGCAGAATGTAGAAGTCCTCGACTTAACAACAGTTCATTTAGTGACTTTTCAAAGTTAGAACGGCACTGAAAAAGGTGACTTATGACCATTTTTCACACATTATTGTAGCATCCCCATGATCACGTGAACAAAATTCAGATGTTTGGCAACTGTTCGTATTCAT
>CM019149.1:22648182-22662698 GCA_009733165.1 Naja naja
TTTTTTTGTTCTCTGGAACTCTTGAGGGGTATATACTTCTAGTTTTTAATACTTTCCATCTCCCTCCATGGCCTCTTTCCATTTTAACTGTTCATCTGGTGGGAGTGCAAGTATGTCATTATAATTTTTGGGTGTGACGATGGTGGTATCAATAGACATCACATAGTCCCCTAAGGTATTGGGAATTTTGCCCTATTAGTCCTTAGTGATCTCCTGGGTATGTTTTGTTGGAATATTTTTCTGATGAGTCATCTGAGCTGTACTCATCTGTACCTTTGGTTTTGAGTATGTGGTGACCTTCTTTCCATGCCTTAACCTTAATGCTATTTCTGTTGGGTTTTGTTTTTGTAGTGTGAGTGTGAAGTTGTGTTTGTTCCTGATCAGTTTTGAATGTGTTTTTGCCAATTATGATTTCATTTGAATGTATCTTACTCCAGTTTGTGTTTTCATGAAAATTTGCTGATCTCGATATGATTATCTTGTGATTACTATCCATGAATCTGTAAGCTTTGGTTTTGGGTTCATAACCAACAAATTTGAGTTTTTGATACTTTATCTCCCTTTCGTCTGAGTTGCTTGGGTATGTGCACATCGGCAGTTACCCCAAAACATGAAGATGTGCTAATTTGGGTTTCTGATCATACATTATTTCGTATGGGGTTTTCTGTATCACACTTGACCATATTCTATTAAGAGTATAGTTTGAATATAAGACGCTTCTCCCAATATGAAAAGTTTAATCCGCATCTTCTAATATGCATCTAACCATAGTTTGTAATACTCCATTCCTGCGTTCCACCACACCATTTTGAAAGGCAGAAAATGGTGAAGTTGTAAAATGTATTAAACCATGTTTATTAATCCAGTCACTGAATTCTTTGGAAAGAAATTCAGAACCATGGTCTGTCATGATCTGTTTGATTTTAATGTTATGTTGGATTTCTACCTCTTATAGAATTCTTTAAATTTGGTGAATGTTTCCCTTGTGTTTGAGTGTGTATACAAAACCATATCTACTATGGTCATCAACAATTGTGAGGAAATATTTTTGTGGCCAATAGAAGGCTTGGCCTACTAGATCCATGTGTATCAGCTGAAAAATGTGTGTGGTGCTCCTTTCTGATTTCTTTGGTCGGGTTTTTTTTGACTTTGAACTCTTACAAATGGAACATTCTAAATAATTTTCACAATTGTTTACTTTGAGTCCCTCAGAACAATGCAACATTTTTTAACAACAGGAAAACCAATATGTGCTAGCTTCCTATGCAAGATATGTGCACAATTATTATGTAAAGGTTTACCAATTGAAATATGTTTTGAGTCATTCGTTTTGGTTACAACATTTTCAACGCTTACATCGTTAACATCATTATCACTTTCCTTCTATTTCCTCATCACTAGTATCACTGTCAGCATTATCATCCTTTTCCTTCTTCCTTCCCATTCTTAACACCATCATTTGAAAATTGGCTATAACTTGTGCGGTGGTATTCATGGTGGGTATAAAATAAGCTAAACCACTGGTCACTATAACATCCCCTACCTCCTTGCCATCATTGGTAAGTTGGATGGTGCCATTATTAAATAACACCTCGATTTTGGTACCTTTGATTAATTTAATTATAGCTAGGACGTTATATGGTATTTCAGGTATGAAAAGGACTTCCTTGATTCTCCCAAGACCTGGGATGTGGACATCCCCTTCCCAACCACCTGCACAAATTTTGGTTGGCAACTTTAATTTTAAACGACACCTCATCTAAAGAGGTGAACAGCTCTATTGCAAGATGTGTGTGTTGTTGCCCCGAGTCGATTAACCAACATTGTTCCCTTAAGTTTGCACCAAGATTTGGTTCTACTTCTCTGACCCCATTCACGGATTCAGTGTCAGTCCCATTGTTCTCCCGACTGGATCTCCTGCTCCTTTTGGGCTTGGTGATTTTCTACGCCTCGGTTTACATCATGTCTTTGGCTACTGGGGTGTCTATCTTGATATCTTTGTCCATAGTCGGACCTTTTCTCTGATAACTTGTATAATAGGGCTGGGGATACTCAAAGGGTCCTCTGCCTTTAAAGGTCTTAGGACAATTCCTCTTAAAGTGGTCTTTCGAACCGCATGTATAACACCCTGGTAACGCATTTACCTGTTCACAAAGTTAACTCTTTTCATAACCCTGGGTTCCTTGTGAAGTAAAGCTCGATCTTTTCTGAGATTATCCTCAGCCACCAGTCTTCCTGATAATGTTTCGAGTGAAATGTTGTCATAATTTAGATTATCCAATTGATTAAGAAAATAGTCCCAGCTAGAATCAAGGGAATTAATTATAATACTAATAAAACTTCCTCTGTGATTGTCTCACCCCTTTGTAACAGATCAGATCTCATGGCTTTAAGTTGAGCAGATGTTCGCTCATGCTCACTCCTGGTCTTAGTCTAGCAGAATGAAACTCTAGATATTCTGCTAGTGGTACTCCTATTTTTGCTATAAAACAGGTTACATATCTTTCCCAAATTTCAGAGATGGTGGACCCATTGGGTATAATGTGGTATATGGCTGGTTCGAGGGAACTCAGCATTAAGCAAAATGCCCGATGGTGAATACAATCCACCTGTATAGACCATGGTTTTGGGGTGGATTCAGTATGAGGAAAAGGGCATTTTCCTTCATTAGTGCAATCTGAAATTGCTGCCCCAGTCCATTAGATTATTACCTGTGGCACATAGCTTGGGGAAACCATTAGGTAAGATGTGCTTGTGATATGGACAGGGGTGTTGCAGAAATTGCTGTTGTAGTGTATGTGTGATGAAAATGTGTATGGTGATAGGATTGCATGATTGAAGATGTTGAGCTGTATCTGATGGGAATTACTTATTGAAGATGACTGGCTGGTGACTGCATATGCATGTTGTTTTGGAAGTTTCATTCAGAAATTGCTGTTGTTGGTGCTCTGGAATATGTGCATACTGGCAGAAGGACATTGGTATGCTAAGTTGAAAAACTTACTGTTTTTTCTTTCAAGATGACTGGTGCTGACTGCATATGCATGGTGTTTTTAATTTGTGCCATGTTCATTTTATGTTGGTTTCCTGTGGAGGATGTTCCCTGAAGAGCTGCTGCAGGAGGTGAAGGGTTAAAAAATTGCATTGGAGCTGTGGTTTCATTCTTAATTCCTGACTGGGGGGCTGTAGCATGTGCTATTTGTGGGGCTAGCAAGTAATCTGGAGGCACTAGGACCGTTGCAGAAGTCAGGGAAGCTGTCGGGAGCGAGAAGTGTTTAATTGCTTGGAGATCGGAGATTGATGTTGTAGGCTTATTTAGGGGGAACGTGGCTTCTGGGATCATTGCAGCTGCTTCTGGAGCCTTTGGAATGTTGACTGAAGGTGCTGGGAGACTGCCTGTGGTTGCTGGGAGTTCGGTGCTCATTGTCTGTGATTGTTTTGGAGTCGCGGGTGTGAATGCAGCCCCAAATGCTTCTGTGAGTGTTTCAATCACTCTTGAGATTTCCTGTTCTGAGGGAGGTTTCTTGTTGACACATTTATTTTGGGTGTTAGTCTTTGGTTCTCTGTTATCTGGTGTTATTGGTCTTGTCAAATGAAGAACTGACCAGCCACCCTCACAAAATAGTTCGTTAGTTTCATGATCATTCTGCCTGTTTCTCCCTTCCTCATTCTTTTCAGGGTTATCCTTTTCCTTTTTTCCCACCTTCCATTTTAAAATTCCTGCAGTGATTGGCTGCTGGTCGGCCGTTTCTATTGGCTCTGGGCTGTTTAGATCTGAAAATGGCGTCTCAGCATGTTTCCCGCCTCCAGTAAGTTTAAACAAGATTGTAAAGGACTTACCGGTTCAGCGCTTGCTGTTTTATTTTCTTTCTCTGTTTGCCTTTCTTCATTTTGAGGGTTGTCTATATTTTGAAAAAGTGCTCTTAATTCTGCGATGGGGTCCTTGTTGCCTGTTGACATTTCAATGATTCTGAGTAGGGTTGATTTTAAATCTTCATTTTGTCAGTTATTTTGTCTTTCTCCTGGGTTTCATTTCTTTCAGCTGTAGGAGTTTTACTTTCTTCATCCAAGGCAGTTCCTATTATTGCTCCCATTGGTGTCAATTGAGCTGCCATCTGTCTGGTGAAGGCTCGTATTAATTCTGGATTTTTTTTCTGATCCTGACATGTTTTGTTCAAGTTAATTTGGCAACCGATCTCTGCTACCATTTGTTGATAACTTTTAATGGATCTAGCCAAAATTAATCTTCAAAAATATTTATGATCAGAATAATCCTTTTATTGTAGAAATATAAACTTACATCATGTCTATGTTTTCTCTTAGGTACATCATTCTTTCAGGAGAGGGAGGAGAGAGAGCTCAAAACCAGAAATCAGTACCTTTTTATACTTAGTGGGAGGGAATATGCAGTGATGCATCATGGAACTTGTATGCTTAATATTAGGAACAACAATGAACATTTTTTCTTATATGAATAAAGCAGTTTGGCATTTTACCTTAACAGTCTCAGTGTGGCTAAAGCTATAGCAAGCAGGCCAAACTGATAATATATCAGAGGACTCACATAGGAGAGAAACCGTACAAATGTCAAGATTGTGAGAAATGTTTCAGTTAGAATTCCAATCTGGGGATACACCAGACAACATACACAGGAGAGAAACCATATGACTCTCTGGTTTGTGGGAAAAGTTTTTGTCAGAATTCCCATCTGGTGATAGTTTAAAAGACAGGAGAGAAACCTTTGCGTGTCCAGATTGTAGAAAACGTTTTAATCAGAATTCTGATTTGGTGACACACCAGAGGACTCACACAGGAGAGAAACCATATGAATGTCCAGATTGTAAGAAAAATTTCAGTTTGGCAACACGGAGGATTCACACAGAAGAAAGACCCTTTGTCCTGATTGTGAGAAAAAGTTCAGTTGTAATTTTGTACTAGTGATACACCAGAGGACTCACAGGAGAAATCCATGTAAATGTCCTGACTGTGGAAAAGGGACAGCATTCTGGAATGGTTGGCAAGTCTTGGACTTCTGTCAGGAGGAAGGAGAATGATCAAGAATGTTTGTACTACCTGTCTTGTAGGAGTAGCTGCACACCCACACTATTCAAAGGCACACTGAGGTTATTCCCTTCACCTACCTCCACATAAAGCTTCCCTGGCTGGTTCTTGCTCTGTGGCACTAAGGCCCAAGCAGTCATACTTGCTGCCTATTCCATGGGGAGAGGGCAAGCCCCTTCAGTCTATTTCCTCACTGAAGAGGTAGCAGAAAAGAGATCTCCAAACCCCAAGTCCTGATTGTGACTCAAATGATACTGCCTAGCTGCCCAGTAAGACAGAATATGTTGAACTGGTGGTCTCATTACTAGAGTCAGGACTCATTGTCTTGAACTTATATTCATAGCCTGGCTTGCACACTGGCTAATCTTAATTTGGCCTCACAAATCCTGGATGCAATAAACTAAGGCAGGTTCAGGAAGCAATCTTTGGAAATGAGCAACCTTTGATTATCTATTAAGACACAATCGACTCAGTTGCAGTCTGCCTAAAGTGTGAAGCCATCTACACTTTTGGACAATCCTTTTTAAATATAAATTTTATTCAACAGAAAAATTAAAACATACACACACAGACAAAACAACAGAAATATATATGTACATATATACATTTTACAACCTATTTGAGCATTGGTTGTACTCTTCATCATATAACATAACGTGATCTACCTTGTCAAAGTAGCTTCTTCGTTCTTTTAGTAGATAAATTTCTATATCATTACTATCAGTTACGTCTATCTCTTCCTTATCTCCTCTGAATATCATATATTACTTTTCCTTTATCCATTTGTACCATATGCTCCATATTTCATACTATTCACTGTCTTGTTTGTTTTTTAATATCTTGGTTAAACTGTCCATTTCGGCACATTCATGAATCTTTTTTTTAATTAATTAATTAATTAATTAATTTTATTGGACTTGTATGCTGCCCCCTCTCCAAGAGGACTCGGGGCGGCTTACAATAAAAACACCACAACAATAAATATATAAAAAACAATTAAACCTGACAAGCCCAATCGATAAAATAGTTAAAAAATACATTAACCCCCCCACCAGGAGGTCAGTCCAGCCCAGCCGGTTCAAACAGCCAGGTCTTCAGACCGCGGCGGAAGGAGCAAAGATCAGGGGCCAAACAGAGCTCCAAAGGAAGTTGATTCCACAAGGCGGGGGCTGCAACAGAGGAGGCCCTCCCCCGAGGCACCGCCAGCCGACATTGTCTAGCCGACGGTACCCTGAGGAGTCCCCGTCTGTGCGCACGCACAGGGCGATCGGTATTTGATGTTGGCAGGAGACAGTCCCAAGTACCCGGACCCAAATCGTAAAGGACTTTGAATGTTAAAACCAACACCTTGAATCTCACCCGGAAGGCAACCGGCAACCAATGCAGCTCGCACAGGAGGGGTGTAACATGGGAGTATCAGGAAGCTCCCATCACAACCCGCGCAGCCGCATTCTGCACCAGCTGAAACCTCCGGATGGTATGCAAGGGCAGTCCTAGATAGAGAGCGTTGCAGTAGTCAAGTCAGGACATCACAAGTGCATGAGTGACCGTGCAAAGGGTATCTTGGTCCAGATATGGGCACAGCTGGCGAACCAGTCGGACCTGGGCAAAAGCCCCCCTGGTCACGGCCCTCACCTGCTCCTCCAAACTAAGCCATGAATCCAGGAGGACCCCCAGGTTCCGAGCCCTGTCCACAGGGGGCAACACCTCTCCCCCTATGACCAAAGTAGGAATCGATTGACTGGGCCGAGATGCCTGTACTCACAACCACTCAGTCTTGGCCGGATTGAGCTGTAGTCCGTTCCTGCCCATCCAGATCTGTACCGCATCCAGACACCAGGTCATCACAGAGAGGGCATCACTTATTTGGTTTGGGGTGGAGATATACAGCTGGGTATCATCAGCGTACTGGTGATACCTCACCCCAAAGCCATGGATGATCTCGCCCAGCGGCTTCATATAGATGTTGAACAGGAGGGGAGAGAGGACTGACCCCTGAGGAACCCCACAAGTGAGTGCCCTCGGGGCCGACCTCTGCCCTCCTGCCAACACCGATTCCCCGAGAGGTAGGAGGAGAACCACTGCAAAACAGTGCCCCCCACTCCCAACCCCCTGAGGCACAGCAATAAGATACCATAGTCAATGGTATCGAAATCCACTGAGAGTTCTAATAGGACTAGGACAGAGGAAAATCCCCTGTCCCGTGCCCTCCAGAGATCATCCATCAGCGACCAATGCCATCTCCATGCTGAACCGGGCGAAGCCCGACTGATACGGATCTAGATAGTCCACTTCCTCCAGGAAAAGCGGAAACTGCTGAGCCACCACACTCTCGACAACCTTCACCAAAAAACGAAGGTTGGAGACTGGACGGAAGTTGTTTAAAACGGCTGGGTCCAGAGCAGGCTTCTTCAGGAGGGGCCTCACCACCGCCTCTTTCAAGGCAGTAGGAAAAGACCCCTCCCTCAGCGAGGTGTTAACAACTGCCCGGAGCCAGCCGCACATGGTCTCCCTGGAAGCATACACCATCCAGGAAGGACACGGGTCCAATAAACATGTGGTGGAACTCAGTTGTCGCATAATCCTGTCCACCTCATCCTCAGAAACAGGATCGAACTCAGCCCAGATGACATCGGCCAGACTCTCTGTAACCCCTTCCTCAGACCACTGCAAATCAGAGTTCAACCCATCCTGGATCCGAGTGATCTTATCTGACAGATATTGTCCAAATTCCTTAGCCCTACCCTGAAGAGGGTCCACCTCTGGCTCCCGATGTAGAAGGGAGTGTGTGACCCTGAACAGGGCAGCTGGGCGGTTATCTGCAGACACTATGAGGGCAGAGAGGTAAGCCCTCTTCGCCGCCCCCAGAGCTCCCAGGTAAGTCCTAATATAGGCTCTTAGCTGGGTTCAGTCAGATTCGGAACGGGTCGACCTCCATCTGCTCTCTAAACCCCTCCTACGCCGCTTCATCTTCCGGAGCTCCTCCGTAAACCAGGGACCTACCTGGGATCTGCGGCGAGTGAGGGGCGTAAAGGACAACCGGTTGAGGGCCTCCGTGGCAGCATGTTGCCATGCAGCTGCCAGCACCTTGGCCGAGCTGTGGACAAGGGAAGCTGGCAGAAACCCCAGCTCTGCCTGGAGCCTCTCAGGGTCCATCAGGCATCTGGGGCGGAACCATCTTGGTGGTTCCTCATCCCAGCGGGGCGGGGCGGCCTGTTGGAAGACCAGCCATAGGAGATAGTGATCTGACCATGCAAAGGGCTGGACATTAACACTGCCAGCCCCCAGATCACTACGCCACTGCTCCGAGACAAAAATAAGGTTGCCTCCCTCATGCGTGGGACCCTGTATTATCTGGGTCAGGCCCATAGCCGCCATGGAAGCCATGAACTCCTGGATCAAACCCGATGCCCCCCCCCCAGGGAGGGCAGGTTGAAGTCACCCAAGACCAAAAGGCCCGGGAACTCCACCGCCACTCCCGAGATGGCATCAGGGAACCCAGGCAGGGTCGCTGCTACACAGCTGGGGGAAAGGTATGCAAGCAGTAGGCCCAACCGACCTCCAGGCCCCAAATGCAGGAGGAGGGCCTCACACCCACCTGTCGGTGGAACAGAGACCTCCCTTGGAATCAAGGTCTCCCGAATAACAATGGCCACCCCACCACCTCTACCCTGGGCTCTAGGCTGGTGCAAAACCCGAAAACCTGGGGGGCATAAATCCACCAGAGGAACTGCACCCTCTGGCCCCAACCAGGTTTCAGTGATGCAAGCCAGGTCCGCGGCCTTCTCCTCAATCACTTTTTTTTAATTACATTTATATGCCGCCCTTCTCTGAAGACTCGGGGCAGCTTACAATTTTTTGGGATACAACCCAGTGTGCTCAGCAATAGCCTTCATTCCATTGTATATGCCTGCTTATTACTAAGCGGCATTTTTACAAAGTCAGCTTAATGCCCCCAACAATCTTGGGTCCTCAATTTACCTACCCTGAGAGGATGGAAGGCTGAGTCAACCTTGAGCCTGGTGGGATTCGAGCCTACAGTAATTGTAGACAGCTGGATCTTAAGTGCAGGCATTTAACAGCCTGAGCCTGAGCCTGAGCCACTTCAGTTGCAGTCTGCCTAAAGTGTGAAGCCATCTGCACTTTTGGACAATCCTATCGGGCCTAGACCTAAGCAAGAAAGGGCAGAAACCATTTGACTTGACTGACTTGAAGGCACCAAACTCAAACATCTAGTGTAAGACTCAAGGATGCTGGATGGAAAGCTACGAATTGTAATTCAGTGTTAGCTTAAGCATAAAGACACTTTCCATGAGCTATGGAATATCAAGAGGGAAAAGATATGTCATGGTAGGTAGGGAGGCTGTTTGGGGGTACATTTACCCTGTAAATCGGCCGTCGCCAACCGGTGGGCCGCGAGAAAATTTTGGTGGTCCGCAGAGAAATGTCACCCCCAGAGCACCACCCAAAGCAATTAATCCAGGTTGCGGAGAAACACAAGGCTGCATGGCCCATATGGCCCCGGGAACCCTCCCCGCCCACTCACTCCTTACCCGGCAAACTTGCCTGCTAAATTGCTATTTTTCCTTCTTTTTTCCAGACCATCAGCTGCTCTGCTGTGCCAGATTTAGATTAGCTAGGAAGCAGGAAATGGTTGGATTTCTTGCTTTCTAGCTAGTCTTTAGATCTTGGGCTCTGCTTTTAAGCACAGCCGAACCTCCCTTAGGACTGAAGGTTCTATTATTCAGTGCAGACTCACTGCAAGCAAATTTTATGTGACAGACTGAGTTAGCCGATGGCAGATAGATAGATCACTGAATGATTCTATGAGCAACTCAATCTGCCTGCCTGCTTTGCCTAATTTTGGGTAAAAGTTGCTCTTTTTAATAAAAATTAATATTTACATACACGGTGTGTTGTGAGTTAATTTTGTGAGTTTGCTTGCTAGCAAATTTTATGAGTTTGCTTGCAAGCAAATTTTATGTGACAGACTGAGCTAGCCGATGGCAGATAGATCTCTGAATCTGTGATTCTGTGAGCAACTCAATCTGCCTACCTGCTTTGCCTGATTTTGGGCAAAAGTTGTTATTTTTTAATAAAAAAATCAATATTTATATAAATATACTCAGATATATACTCAACTGTATATCTCCACCCCAAACCAGATCAGTGATGCCCTCTCGTGATGACTGCTGTCTGGATGCGGCTGAATCTGGATGGACGGCAACATGCTTCGACTCAACCCGCCAAGACTGAGTGGTTGTACATACCGCATACCGGTCCAGCTTAGAATGTCCATCGTTGACCATAGGGGGAGTGGTGTTGCCCTCTGTGGATAGGGCGAGGAACCTGGGGTCCTCCTGGATGCACGCTCCGGTTGGAGGAGCAGGTGGGAGCCGTCGCCAGGGGGACCTTTGCCCAGGTCCAGCTGGTTCGCCAGCTTCGCCCGTTCCTGGACCGGGATGCCCTGCGTACAGTCACTCATGCCCTTGTTACCAGCGACTTCGACTACTGCAACGCTCTCTATCTAGGACTGCCCTTGCATACCATCCGAGACTGCAGCTGGTGCAAAATGCGGCGCTGGCAGTGATGGAGTTTCCTGGTTCTCCCATGTTAGCCCCTCCTGCGCTGCCTGCATTGGTTGCCGGTTGCCCTCGGGTGAGATTCAAGGTTTTAACTTTAACATACAAAGTCCTACATGACATGGGTCCTTATTACTTAAGGGAGCGAGTGCTGCCGACATCGAATACTAACCGCCCACGAAGTCACAGACAGGGACTCCTTGTCCCATCAGCCGGGCAATGCCGGCTGGCGGTCCCCGACGGCCTACTCTGTCGCGGTCCCTGAACTCTGGAACCAACTTCCCTGGGGCTCCGCTGACCTCCGCACCTTCCGCCATGACTTGAAGACCTGGTTATTTGACCAATCCGGGTGACCCATGGGTGGGGTGGTTTTAGATTTTGGTGGTTTTAAGTTTTGTATTAATTGGGACCATTAGTTTAATTCTTTTTAAATATTTATTGTGTTTGTTTTATTGTAAGCCTTGAGTCTTCGGAGATGGGGCGGCATATAAGTCCCATTAATAAATAAATAAATAAATAATATTTACATATAAGCCATGCCCAGCCAGTCAAATGACCACCAAGCCACACCCATAAATTATGCCACACCCACAGAACACCCAGTGGTCCCTAGGATTTAAAATTATGAGTTTGGTGGTCCCTGAGGTCCAAAAGGTTGGCGACCACTGCTGTAAATTACAGCATGCTACCCAGGAAGTGCTTTGTATGCCATCTTGAGTACCTGAATGAAAAGGAAATCAACAAAAGTTTGAAGTTATTTGATTGCAGATTCCTCCATACAACAGAGCCCAGAACCAATAGCCACTATCCTCACCATCCATACCTTATTAAATCTGCATTAAAAATGGCATTGCAGGGTGGTTTGTATGTGGTTTCCTGGGCTATTCTATTTTGCCTTTTCTTTTACAATTTTTGTGTGTGGGGAATATTTCTTCTACCATATATAGACAATCAGGCCCCCTTTCTTAGGCTCCATTTTCAAGGCCCTGCTACATGTTTCTCTCTGTGACCTAAGCGAGACTTCAGTGCAAGCTTAATTTACAGAATTTACACATGGCATTTAGCAGATATAAAATCTCCTCCTTCAAGTGGTTGATGCTATTGGATGCAGCCCTCACCAGCAGGAGTGAAGCTGGCTCCTTGGAGAGCATGGCCTGATGGTGCTGCCATGTCCTAAAACCTTGGTTGCCATAGGAATTCAGTCATAAAGGTTTGGGGTAGAGAGGCTTTGATCTCCACTGAGAGTCACCCTAATTCTATAAAACCTTCACGAGCTTTTAGGGCTCAACATGTAGCTAATCTTCGTTAAGGTAAGCAGCATCACATTTCACTAGGCTGTTGCAAAGGTCGGTTGGTAGAAGTCAAAAACGACGTAATAGCTTTTAATCAGTGGAAATATGTTGCAAACGCCTTATCTGGAGATAGTGGTCAAACAGGAAACATCTGTGCCTAGAAAGCTGAGTGTACAGCGGGCGGTTTCTGTGATTGACCTTAAAGGAGTTAAAACCACAGAGTACTGTACTGCTAGAAAGGTTGGAAGGCGACGGGAAGAGTAGAAGAAAGTCCAGTTGCCTTTTGAAAAAGCATCTTTGGGATAGCCGAACTTCCTCTTCCGGATGACTCATGGCAGGAAGGTGGTGTGCGGAGCGGCTTCTGTGCTGTTCCCAGGATGGAAGCAGAAGCTGGCAGGTGAGTTGAGGGCAGCAGGTGGGAGGAGAATTGGCTGTTCGGTTCCCTCCACGGCCTGGAAGCAGAGAAGCAACTAGGCTGAAGCGTATCTTCTGCTGCTGCTTCCTCTGGCTGCTTCCTTCGCTCCCCAGATCGGGGCCAGCTGGGGCTGCACGCTGTGAAACCGGTGGCTGCAATTTTCTGCTGGGGGGAAGATTTAAAAAGCCTCTTTCAAGTGACGGTGGGTCCTTTAGGAATGGCTCCCTCCGGAAGTTGTGGGGCTCCGTCACTGGAGGTTTGTATCAGAGTTGGGAGGAACCTGGCAGGTCTTCTGTTCCTCCGCCCTGCTCAAGCAGGAGACCCAGTACTAGTTCAGACAAATGTCTGTCCTGTGTGTTTAAAAGCCACCAGTGATGGAGCCCCCACAATTTCTGAAGGCAAACCCTCCCACTGGTTAATTGTTCTCAGTGTCAGGAAATTTCTCCCTAGTTCTAGGCTGCTTCTCTCCTTCATTACTTTCCATCCAGTTTGTAGTCTTGCCTTCAGGTGCTTTGGAGAATAGGTTGACCCCTCTTCTATGTGGCAACTCCTCAAGTATTGGAAGACTGCTATCATGTCACCCCTAGTTCTTCTTTTCCTTAGACTAGACATACCCAATTCCTGCAACTATTCTTCATATGTTTGCGCCTCTAGCCCCCTAATCATCTTTATTCATCTTTTCTTCATTCATTCCAGAGTCTCAACATCTTTTTAATGATATGGTGACTACACGTTGTATGCAATTTTCTAAGTGTGGTCTTACTCTTTATAAAGTGGTACTAGTACTTCACATGATCTTGATTCTATCCCTCTCTAAATGCAGCCTAGTATTTTATTGGCTATTTTGTCGCTGCAATACACTGCTGGCTCATATCTAAATGATTGCCTACTAGGACTTCAAAGTCCCTCTCATAGTTACTGCTTCAGCCAGGTTCTACCTATTCTGTACTAGTACATTTGGTTTTTCTTGCATAAGTGTAAAACCCTATTTTTCCTCCATCAAATTTCATTTTGTTAGGTAGGGCCCAGTGTTCAAATCTATCGAGATTCTCTATCTTGACCCTATCTTGTGAGGTGTTGGCTATTCTGCCAACTTCGTGTCATTTGCAAATTTAATGAGTTCCTGTTCGATTCCTTCATCACGCTAAAAAGAAATTATAGCCCAACCTACCAAAAACCTAACTGTAAAGACAGACTAGAAATAAAAATTAAAATAAGCAAAAATTAGTAAAGAACACCTGTCTGATCTCGATGAACACTAATCACCGGGACCTGACAGATTACATCCCAGAGTATTAAAGAAGCTGGCAGAGGTCATCTCGACTACTGCACCACATCTTTTAAAAATCCTGGAGCACCGGGAACTACCAGAGGACTGGAAAAGAGCTGATGTGGTTCCCATCTTCAAAAAGGGAAAAACAGACCCAGGAAACTACAGACTAATTAGCCTAACATCAATACCCAGGAAGATACTGGAAAAGATAATAAAAACAGAGCTGCCAACATCTAGAAACAAGTAAAATAATAACTAGCAGTCAGCACGGGTTTGTTAAAAATAAATCATGCCAAACCAATCTTATTTCATTTTTAACATAGTGACTAAATTAGTAGACCAGTGAAATACTGTGGACATAATATACTTAGGACTTCAGCAAGGCATTCGACAAAGTAGACAACAACCTACTTCTTTAAGCTACAAAAAAGTGGGATAGATAGCACCATCACCAAATGGATTCAAGAACTGGCTGACAAACTGTACTCAACAAGTAATCCTTAATGAATCTACATCTACATGGAAGGAAGGAAGCAGTGGAGTGCCACAAGGTTCTGTCTTAGGCCCAGTACTCTTAAACATCTTCATAAACAATTTAGATGAGGGAATAGAAGTGGAACATACCAAATATGCAGATGATACTAAAGTGGCAGGAATAGCGAGCAGCTAGAAGATAGGCTCAAGATCCAAATGGATCTTGACAGACTTGAACAATGGGCCCTACCTAACAAAATGAAATTCAATGTAGAAAAAGCAAGGTTTTGCACTTAGGCAAGAAAAACCAAGAGTACACATATAGACTGGGTGAAACAAGGCTTAATAGCAGTAACTGTGAGAGGGATATTGGAGTCTTAGTGGACAACCAGCTAAATATGAGCCAGCAGTGTGCAGGC
>CM019149.1:22663698-22715771 GCA_009733165.1 Naja naja
ATCAGACATATTGCATTTTCCAGTAATTCTAATATCTTTTCCTTTTGCGACAGTATGAAACCATTTTGTGATTCGGTAATCTGAACCCCTAAATATTTATCGATTTTTCCCAAAGATTTCAATGAAAAATGTTTTTGAAGTTTTTTGGCAAATTGGTCACATTTAAATTTACTTTTACATATGTACAATATATCATCGACATAGACAAGTACTTTTCACATATGCCTTGATCCCTTTTAATAAATACACATTTATCAGCTGATGTGGCGGTGAAACCTATTAGCCTTAAAGTTTTGGAAAGACAATCGTACCATCTCTTACCGATTGTGCAGACCATAGAGACTTTTATGGAGCAGCCAGGTTTTCCCTTCATTACAGTCAATTCCTGGTGGTGCTCTGACGTATAATTCCTTATCTAGTGGTGCGTGTAGGTATGCTGTTTGTACATCGAATTGATACACGTGTTCATTTAGAATTGAGGCAATGACCAAGGCTGTCTTAACACTTTCTGCCCTCACAGTAGGAGAATATGTGTCTATGTAATCGTCTGGAAATTTTTGTGAGAAACCTTGTGCCACCAGTCTTGCTTTGTATAGATTTTTGTTATCCTCTAGGGGTTTTATTTTGTATACCCACCTGGTACCGATAATTTTTTGTTCTCTGGAACTCTTGAGGGGTATATACTTCTAGTTTTTAATACTTTCCATCTCCTCCGCATGGCCTCTTTCCATTTTAACTGTTCATCTGGTGGGAGTGCAAGTATGTCATTATAATTTTTGGGTGTGACGATGGTGGTATCAATAGACATCACATAGTCCCCTAAGGTATTGGGAATTTTGCCCTTATTAGTCCTTAGTGATCTCCTGGGTATGTTTTGGTTGGAATATTTTTTCTGATGAGTCATCTGAGCTGTACTCATCTGTACCTTTGGTTTTGAGTATGTGGTGACCTTCTTTCCACCTTAACCTTAATGCTATTTCTGTTGGGTTTTGTTTTTGTAGTGTGAGTGTGAAGTTGTGTTTGTTCCTGATCAGTTTTGAATGTGTTTTTGCCAATTATGATTTCATTTGAATGTATCTTACTCCAGTTTGTGTTTTCATGAAAATTTGCTGATCTCGATATGATTATCTTGTGATTACTATCCATGAATCTGTAAGCTTTGGTTTTGGGTTCATAACCAACAAATTTGAGTTTTTTTGATACTTTATCTCCCTTTCGTCTGAGTTGCTTGGGTATGTGCATCGGCAGTTACTCCAAAACATGAAGATGTGCTAATTTGGGTTTCTGATCATACATTATTTCATATGGGGTTTTCTGTATCACACTTGACCATATTCTATTAAGAGTATAATTTGAATATAAGACGGCTTCTCCCCAATATGAAAAGTTTAATCCGCATCTTCTAATATGCATCTAACCATAGTTTGTAATACTCCATTCCTGCGTTCCACCACACCATTTTGAAAGGCAGAAAATGGCAAAGTTGTAAAATGTATTAAACCATGTTTATTAATCCAGTCACTGAATTCTTTGGAAAGAAATTCAGAACATGATCTGTCATGATCTGTTTGATTTTAATGTTATGTTGGATTTCTATCCTCTTATAGAATTCTTTAAATTTGGTGAATGTTTCCCCCTTGTGTTTGAGTGTGTATACAAAACCATATCTACTATGGTCATCAACAATTGTGAGGAAATATTTTTGTGGCCAATAGAAGGCTTCAAGGGGCCTACTAGATCCATGTGTATCAGCTGAAAAATGTGTGGTGCTCCTTTCTGATTTCTTTGGTGGGGTTTTTCTTTTGACTTTGAACTCTTACAAATGGAACATTCTAAATAATTTTCACAATTGTTCACTTTGAGTCCCTCAGAACAATGCAACATTTTTTAACAACAGGAAAACCAATATGTGCTAGCTTCCTATGCAAGATATGTGCACAATTATTATGTAAAGGTTTACCAATTGAAATATGTTTTGAGTCATTCGTTTTGTTACAACATTTTCAACACTTACATCGTTAACATCATTATCACTTTCCCTTCTATTTCCTCATCACTAGTATCACTGTCAGCATTATCATCCTTTCTCCTTCTTCCTTCCCATTCTTAACACCATCATTTGAAAAATTGGCTATAACTTGTGGTGGTATTCATGGTGGGTATAAAATAAGCTAAACCACTGGTCACTATAACATCCCCTACCTCCTTGCCATCATTGGTAAGTTGGATGGTGCCATTATTAAATAACACCTCGATTTTGGTACCTTTGATTAATTTAATTATAGCTAGGACGTTATATGGTATTTCAGGTATGAAAAGGACTTCCTTGATTCTCCCAAGACCTGGGATGTGGACATCCCCCTTCCCAACCACCTGCACAAATTTTTGGTTGGCAACTTTAATTTTAAACGACACCTCATCTAAAGAGGTGAACAGCTCTCTATTGCAAGATGTGTGTGTTGTTGCCCGGAGTCGATTAACCAACATTGTTCCCTTAAGTTTGCACCAAGATTTGGTTCTACTTCTCTGACCCCATTCACGGATTCAGTGTCAGTCCCATTGTTCTCCCGACTGGATCTCCTGCTCCTTTTTGGGCTTGGTGATTTTCTCGTCTCGGTTTATCATGTCTTTGGCTACTGGGGTGTCTATCTTGATATCTTTGTCCATAGTCGGACCTTTCTCTCTGATAACTTGTATAATAGGGCTGGGGATACTCAAAGGGTCCTCTGCCTTTAAAGCCTTAGGACAATTCCTCTTAAAGTGGTCTTTCGAACATGTATAACACCCTGGTAACGCATTTACCTGTTCCACAAAGTTAACTCTTTTCATAACCTGGGTTCCTTGTGAAGTAAAGCTCGATCTTTTCTGAGATTATCCTCAGCCACCAGTCTTCCTGATAATGTTTCAGTGAAATGTTGTCATAATTTAGATTATCCAATTGATTAAGAAAATAGTCCCAGCTAGAATCAAGGGAATTAATTATAATACTAATAAAACTTCCCTCTGTGATTGTCTCACCCCTTTGTAACAGATCAGATCTCATGGCGTTTAAGTTGAGCAGATGTTTGCTCATGCTCACTCCTGGTCTTAGTCTAGCAGAATGAAACTCTCTAGATATTCTGCTAGTGGTACTCCTATTTTTGCTATAAAACAGGTTACATATCTTTTCCCAAATTTCAGAGATGGTGGACCCATTGGGTATGATGTGGTATATGGCTGGTTGAGGGAACTCAGCATTAAGCAAAATGCCCGATGGTGAATACAATCCACCTGTATAGACCATGGTTTTGGGGTGGATTCAGTATGAGGAAAAGGGCATTTTCCTTCATTAGTGCAATCTGAAATTGCTGCGCCCAGTCCATTAGATTATTACCTGTGGCACATAGCGGGAAACCATTAGGTAAGATGTTGTGCTGGACAGGGGTGATATTCAGAGCACACTGGCAAGGACTCTGGGGGTCCATTGGCAAGTCAATGTGGGCTGGCTGTCCCCGGTGGCGAGCCTATTCTGTCGCTGACCCCTGACCTCTGGAACCAACTGCCCTTGAGGCTGCACCTGGCATGACCTCAGGACCTTCTGCCATGATCTGAAGACCTGGTTGTTTGACCAATCTGGGCTGTGACCCCTCCCTGGGGAGATGGGTTTTAAAATTATCTTAAATTATTGTAAATTTTAGATTTGTAACTTTTGGACTTGTGAGCGGTTTGAATTCTTTTTACTAATTATTTATTGTCATTGTTTTAGTTGTGACTGCCCGAGTCTTGAGATGGGGCGCATACAGGTCAAATAATAAATAATAATATTCGAAATTGCTGTTGTTGGTGCTCTGGAATATGCATACTGGCAGAAGGACATTGGTATGCCTTTCAGTAAGTTCGAAAAAAACTACTGTCTTTTCTTTCAAAATGACTGGTGCTGACTGCATATGCATGGTGTTTTTAATTTGGTACCATGTTCATTTTATGTTGGTTTCCTGTGGAGGATGTTCCCTGAAGAGCTGCTGCAGGAGGTGAAGGGTTAAAATTGCATTGGAGCTGTGGTTTCCATTCTTAATTCCTGACTGGAGGGGGCTGTAGCATGTGCTTGTTGTGGGGCTAGCAAGTAATCTGGAGGGCACTAGGACCCGTTGCAGAAGTCAGGAGGCTGTCGGGGAGGCGAGAAGTGTAGTGCTTGGAGATGGAGGGTGATGTTGTAAACTTATTTAGGGAAAGTGGTTCTGGGATCATTGCAGCTGCTTCTGGAGCCTTTGGAATGTTGACTGAAGGTGCTGGGAGACTGCCTGTGGTTGCTGGGAGTTCGGTGCTCATTGTCTGTGGTGTTTTGGAGTGCAGGAGGTGTGAATGCAGCCCCAAATGCTTCTGTGGTGTTTCAATCACTCTTGAGAGATTTCCTGTTCTGAGTTTCTTGTTATTTATTTTGGGTGTTATTTATTTATTTATTTATTTATTAATGGGACTTATATGCGCCCCATCTCCGAAGACTTCGAGGCTTACAATAAAACAAGCACAATAAATATTTAAAAATTAAATTAATGGTCCCAATTAATACAAACTTAAAAACCACAAAATCTAAGACACCCCACCCCTGAGTCACAGCCGGCTTGGTCAAATAACCAGGTCTTCAAATCATGGCGGAAGGTCGGAGGTCAGGGGCCAGCGGAGCCCCAGGGAAGTTGGTTCCAGAGTTCAGGGACATGACAGAGTAAACGCGTCGTCGAGGGACCGCCAGCGGCATTGCCCGGCTGATGGGACAAGGAGTCCCTGTCTGTGACTTCGTACAGGGGCGGTTAGTATTCGATGTCGGCAGCAGCCTCTCCTTAAATAATAAGGACCCATGTCATGTAGGACTTTGTATGTTAAAGTTAAAACCTTGAATCTCACCGGAGAGCAACCGGCAACCAATGCAGGCAGCGTGGGAGGGGCTAACATGGGAGAACCGGAAACTCCCATCACCGCCAGCGCGCCGTTTTGCACCAGCTGCAGTCTCGGATGGTATGCAAGGGCAGTCCTAAATAGAGAGCGTTGCAATAGTCGAGTCGAGGTAACAAGGGCATGAGTGACCGTCGCAGGGGCATCCGGTCCAGGAGCAGGCAAGCTGGCGAACCAGCGAACCTGGGCAAAGGCCCCCTGGCGGCGGCTCCCACCTGCTCCTCCAGCGGGCCGTGCATCCAGGAGGACCCCCAGGTTTCTCGCCCTATCCACAGGGGCAACACCACTCCCCTATGGTCAGCGATGGACATTCTAAGCTGGAGCGGGATGCGGTATGTACAACCACTCAGTCTTGGCGGGTTGAGTGAGAGCATGTTGCCGTCCATCCAGATTCGTACGCATCCAGACAGCGAGTCATCACGGAGAGGCATCACTGATCTGGTTTGGGGTGGAGATATACAGTTGAGTATCATCCGCATATTGATGATACCTCACCCCAAAACCACGGATGATCTCACCCAGCGGTTTCATGTAAATGTTAAATAAGAGGGGAGGACCGACCCTGAGGACCCCACAAGTGAGCACCCTTGGGGCGACCTCTGCTCCCCTGCCAACACCGATTGCGACCGCCCAGCAGTAGGAGAGCCACGAAGAACAGTGCCCCCACCCCAACCCACAGCGTGCAAAAGGATACCATGGTGGATGGTATGAAAGCCGCTGAGAGGTCTAATAGGACCAGGACAGAGGAACAACCCCTGTCCCGGGCCCTCCAGAATCATCCAACAGTGCGACCAATGCTGTCTCCGTGCTGAAACCAGGCGGAAGCCCGATTGAGTGCGGATCGAGGTAGTCCGTTTCCTCCAGGAAGCGGAAATTGCCGGGCCACCACACTCTCAACAACCTTAGCCAAGAAGCGAAGGTTGGAGACTGGGCAGTTGTCTAACTGCGGTGGGATCCAGGGCAGGCTTCTTCAGGAGGGGCCTCACCACCGCCTCCTTCAAGGCGGAGGAAGACACCCTCCCTCAAAAAGCGTTGACAACTGCCGGATCCAACTGCAGGTGACCTCCCTGGCGGCATAAGCCAACCAGGAGGCACGGGTCCAACAAACATGTGGTGGAACTCAGGCGCGCATAATCCCGTCCACTTCATCCTCGGAAACAGGATCGAACTCATCCCAAAACGTAATGGCCAGACTCCCGTATCCGCTCCTCTAACCCCTGCAAATCAGAGGACAACCCGCTCGAATCCGGCGATCTTATCCGACAGATATTGCCCAAATTCCTCAGCCCTTCCCAGCAGGGTCGGCCCCTCCTCTGGGCGAAGAAGAGAGCGTGTGACCCGGAACAGAGGCGGCTGGGGTTATCTGCGGGCGCTATGAGGGCAGAGAGATAAGACATTCTGCCGCTCTCATGCTCCCAGGAATCCTAATGTGGGCTCTTAACTGGGCTCGATCGACCTGGGAGCGGGTGGCCCTCCACCTGCTCTCTAAGCCCCTTGACGGCGTTTCATCTCCCGAAGCTCCTCTGAATACCAGGGAGCCATTGGGATCCACGGCGTGTAAGGGTGCATGGGGACAACCCTGTCGAGGGCTTCCGGCAGCCCGTTGCCAGGCGGTGCCAGATCCTCGGCAGAGCCGTGAGTCAGGGAAGAGGGAAGAGGCCCCAGCTCCGTCTGGAACGCTCCGGGTCCATAAAGCCTGGGCGGAACCACCTCGTGGCTCCTCATCCCAGCAGTGGGGGTGGCTTGTTGGAAGACCAGCCGTAGGAGATAATGATCAGACCATGGAGCGGGCAAAGGCGTAAAAGTGGTCTGCCCTCTGTCACTATGCCACCACTCAGAGACAAAAACAAGGTCGAGAGTGTTCCCCCTCATGTGTGGGGCCATGAATTAGTGGGTCAGGCCCATGGCTTCCATGGAAGCCATGAATTCCTGGGCCAATCCCGCACACCCAGGGAAGGCAGGTTAAAGTCCCCAGGACTATAAGGCCTGGGATCTCCACCGCCACCCCGAGAGGGCGTCCAGGAGCCCAGGCAGGGCTGCTGTCACACAGCTGGGAGAAAGGTATGTAAGCAGCAAACCCACCTGACCATTTGGCCCCACTTCAGGAGGAGGGTCTCACTCCCGCCTGTCTCTGGGATAGTGACCTCCCTTGGAAATAAGGTCTCCCTAATAACCACAGCCACCCCACCACCCCTACCCTGGGCCTTTGGCGGTGCAAAACTCGAAAACCTGGGGGCATAATTCAACCAGAGGGACACCTCCCTCCGGGCCCAACCAGGTCTCGGTGATGCAAGTCTTTGGTTCTCTGTTAGTCTTTGGTTCTCTGTTATCTGGTGTTATTGGTCTTGTCAAATGAAGAACTGACCAGCCACCCTCACAAAATAGTTCGTTAGTTTCATGATCATTCTGCCTGTTTCTCCCTTCCTTATTCTTTTCAGGGTTATCCTTTTCCTTTTTTCCCACCTTCCATTTTAAAATTCCTGCAGTGATTGGCTGCTGGTCGGCCATTTCTATTGGCTCTGGGCTGTTTAGATCTGAAAATGGCGTCTCAGCATGTTTTCCCGCCTCCAGTAAGTTTAAACAAGATTGTAAAGGACTTACTGGTTCAGCGCTTGCTGTTTTATTTTCTTTCTCTGTTTGCCTTTCTTCATTTTGAGGGTTGTCTATATTTTGAAAAAGTGCTCTTAATTCTGCGATCGGGTCCTTGCTGCCTGTTGATATTTCAATGATTCTGAGTAGGGTTGATTTTAAATCTTCATTTTTGACAGTTATTTTGTCTTTCTCCTGGGTTTCATTTCTTTCAGCTGTAGGAGTTTTACTTTCTTCATCCAAGGCAGTTCCTATTATTGCTCCCATTGGTGTCAATTGAGCTGCCATCTGTCTGGTGAAGGCTCTTATTAATTCTGGATTTTTTTCTGATCCTGACATGTTTTGTTCAAGTTAATTTGGCAACCGATCTCTGCTACCATTTGTTGATAACTTTTAATGGATCTAGCCAAAATTAATCTTCAAAAATATTTATGATCAGAATAATCCTTTTATTGTAGAAATATAAACTTACATCATGTCTATGTTTTCTCTTAGGTACATCATTCTTTCAGGAGAGGGAGGAGAGAGAGCTCAAAACCAGAAATCAGTACCTTTTTATACTTAGTGGGAGGGGAATATGCAGTGATGCATCATGGAACTTGTATGCTTAATATTAGGAACAACAATGAACATTTTTTCTTATATGAATAAAACACTTTGGCATTTTACCTTAACAGTCTCAGTGTGGCTAAAGCTATAGCAAGCAGGCCAAACTGATAATATATCAGAGGACTCACATAGGAGAGAAACCATTACAAATGTCAAGATTGTGAGAAATGTTTCAGTTAGAATTCCAATCTGGGGATACACCAGACAACATACACAGGAGAGAAACCATATGACTCTCTGGTTTGTGGGAAAAGTTTTTGTCAGAATTCCCATCTGGTGATAGTTTAAAAGACAGGAGAGAAACCTTTTGCGTGTCCAGATTGTAGAAAACGTTTTAATCAGAATTCTGATTTGGTGACACACCAGAGGACTCACACAGGAGAGAAACCATATGAATGTCCAGATTGTAAGAAAAATTTCAGTTTGGCAACACACCGGAGGATTCACACAGAAGAAAGACCCTTTGTCCTGATTGTGAGAAAAAGTTCAGTTGTAATTTTGTACTAGTGATACACCAGAGGACTCACAGGAGAGAAATCCATGTAAATGTCCTGACTGTGGAAAAAGGGACAGCATTCTGGAATGGTTGGCAAGTCTTGGACTTCTGTCAGGAGGAAGGGAGAATGATCAAGAATGTTTGTACTACCTGTCTTGTAGGAGTAGCTGCACACCCACACTATTCAAAGGCACACTGAGGTTATTCCCTTCACCTACCTCCACATAAAGCTTCCCCTGGCTGGTTCTTGCTCTGTGGCACTAAGGCCCAAGCAGTCATACTTGCTGCCTATTCCATGGGGAGAGGGCAAGCCCCTTCAGTCTATTTCCTCACTGAAGAGGTAGCAGAAAAGAGATCTCCAAACCCCAAGTCCTGATTGTGACTCAAATGATACTGCCCAGCTGCCCAGTAAGACAGAATATGTTGAACTGGTGGTCTCATTACTAGGAGTCGCAGGACTCATTGTGCGGAACTTATATTCATAGCCTGGCTTGCACACTGGCTAATCTTAATTTGGCCTCACAAATCCTGGATGCAATAAACTAAGGCAGGTTCAGGAAGCAATCCTTGGAAATGAGCAACCTTTGATTATCTATTAAGACACAATCGTGACTCAGTTGCAGTCTGCCTAAAGTGTGAAGCCATCTACACTTTTGGACAATCCTTTTTTTTAAATATAAATTTTATTCAACAGAAAAAATTAAAAATATACACACACAGACAAAACAACAGAAATATATATGTACATATATACATTTTACAACCTATTTGAGCATTGGTTGTACTCTTCATCATATAACATAACGTGATCTACCTTGTCAAAGTAGCTTCTTCGTTCTTTTAGTAGATAAATTTCTCTATATCATTACTATCAGTTACACGTCTATCTCTTCCTTATCTCCTCTGAATATCATATATTACTTTTCCTTTATCCATTTGTACCATATGCTCCATATTTCATACTATTCACTGTCTTGTTTGTTTTTTAATATCTTGGTTAAACTGTCCATTTCGGCACATTCATGAATCTTTTTTTTAATTAATTAATTAATTAATTAATTTTATTGGACTTGTATGCTGCCCCTCTCCAAGAGGACTGGTGACTTACAATAAAAACACCACAACAATAAATATATAAAAACAATTAAACCTGACAAGCCCAATCGATAAAATAGTTAAAAATACATTAACCCCCCACCAGGAGGTCAGTCCAGCCCAGCGGTTCAAACAGCCAGGTCTTCAGACCGCGGCGGAAGAGCAAAGATCAGGGGCCAAACAGAGCTCCAAAGGAAGTTGATTCCACAAGGCGGGGCTGCAACAGAGGAGGCCCTCCCGAGGCACCGCCAGCCGACATTGTCTAGCCGCGGTACCCTGAGGAGTCCCATCTGTCGCACACACAGCGTCGGTATTTGATGTTGGCAGGAGACAGTCCATAGTACCCGGACCCAAATCGTAAAGGACTTTGAATGTTAAAACCAACACCTTGAATCTCACCCGGAAGGCAACCGGCAACCAATGCAGCTCGCACAGGAGGGGTGTAACATGGGAGTATCAGGAAGCTCCCATCACAACCAGCGAGCCGCATTCTGCACCAGCTGAAACCTCCGGATGGTATGCAAGGGCAGTCCTAGATAGAGAGCGTTGCAGTAGTCAAGTCAGGACATCACAAGTGCATGAGTGACCGTGCAAAGGGTATCTTGGTCCAGATATGGGCACAGCTGGCGAACCAGTCGGACCTGGGCAAAAGCCCCTGGTCACGGCCCTCACCTGCTCCTCCAAACTAAGCCATGAATCCAGGAGGACCCCAGGTTCGAGCCCTGTCCACAGGGGCAACACCTCTCCCCTATGACCAAAGTAGGAATCGATTGACTGGGCGAGATGCCTGTACTCACAACCACTCAGTCTTGGCGGATTGAGCTGTAGTCCGTTCCTGCCCATCCAGATCTGTACCGCATCCAGACACCAGGTCATGGTAGGTAGGGAGGCTGTCTGGGGGTACATTTACCCTGTAAATCGGCTGTCACCAACCGGTGAGAAAATTTTGGTGGTCCGCAGAGAAATGTCACCCCAGAGCACCCCCAAAGCAATTAATCCAGGTTGCAGAGAAACACAAGGCTGCATGCCCATATGGCCCGGGAACCCTCCCCCTCACTCCTTGCCCGCAAACTTGCCTGCTAAATTGCTATTTTTCCTTCTTTTTTCCAGACCATCAGCTGCTCTGCTGTGCCAGATTTAGATTAGCTAGGAAGCAGGAAATGGTTGGATTTCTTGCTTTCTAGCTAGTCTTTAGATCTTGGGCTCTGCTTTTAAGCACAGCCGAACCTCCCTTAGGACTGAAGGTTCTATTATTCAGTGCAGACTCACTGCAAGCAAATTTTATGTGACAGACTGAGTTAGCCGATGGCAGATAGATAGATCACTGAATGATTCTGTGAGCAACTCAATCTGCCTGCCTGCTTTGCCTAATTTTGGGTAAAAGTTGCTCTTTTTTAATAAAAAAAATTAATATTTACATACACGGTGTGTTGTGAGTTAATTTTGTGAGTTTGCTTGCTAGCAAATTTTATGAGTTTGCTTGCAAGCAAATTTTATGTGACAGACTGAGCTAGCCGATGGCAGATAGATCTCTGAATCTGTGATTCTGTGAGCAACTCAATCTGCCTACCTGCTTTGCCTGATTTTGGGTAAAAGTTGTTATTTTTTAATAAAAAAATCAATATTTATATAAATATACTCAAATATATACTCAACTGTATATCTCCACCCCAAACCAGATCAGTGATGCCCTCTCCGTGATGACTCGCTGTCTGGATGCACTGAATCTGGATGGACGGCAACATGCTTCGACTCAACCCGGCCAAGACTGAGTGGTTGTACATACCGGCATACCGGTCCAGCTTAGAATGTCCATCGTTGACCATAGGGGGAGTGGTGTTGCCCCCTGTGGATAGGGCGAGGAACCTGGGGTCCTCCTGGATGCACGGCTCCGGTTGGAGGAGCAGGTGGGAGCCGTCGCCAGGGGGACCTTTGCCCAGGTCCAGCTGGTTCGCCAGCTTCGCCCGTTCCTGGACCGGGATGCCCTGCGTACAGTCACTCATGCCCTTGTTACTTCGCGACTCGACTACTGCAACGCTCTCTATCTAGGACTGCCCTTGCATACCATCCGGAGACTGCAGCTGGTGCAAAATGCGGCGGCGCGGGCAGTGATGGGAGTTTCCTGGTTCTCCCATGTTAGCCCCCTCCTGCGCTGCCTGCATTGGTTGCCGGTTGCCCTCCGGGTGAGATTCAAGGTTTTAACTTTAACATACAAAGTCCTACATGACATGGGTCCTTATTACTTAAGGGAGCGAGTGCTGCCGACATCGAATACTAACCGCCCTGTACGAAGTCACAGACAGGGACTCCTTGGGGTCCCATCAGCCGGGCAATGCCGGCTGGCGGTCCCCGACGCGTGCCTACTCTGTCGCGGTCCCTGAACTCTGGAACCAACTTCCCTGGGGCTCCGCTTGGCCCCGACCTCCGCACCTTCCGCCATGACTTGAAGACCTGGTTATTTGACCAATCCGGGCTGTGACCCATGGGTGGGGTGGTTTTTAGATTTTGGTGGTTTTTAAGTTTTGTATTAATTGGGACCATTAGTTTAATTCTTTTTTAAATATTTATTGTGTTTGTTTTTATTGTAAGCCGCCCGAGTCTTGGAGATGGGGCGCATATAAGTCCCATTAATAAATAAATAAATAAATAATATTTACATATAAGCCATGCCCAGCCAGTCAAATGACCACCAAGCCACACCCATAAATTATGCCACACCCACAGAACACCCAGTGGTCCCTGGATTTAAAATTATGAGTTTGGTGGTCCCTGAGGTCCAAAAGGTTGGCGACCACTGCTGTAAATTACAGCATGCTACCCAGGAAGTGCTTTGTATGCCATCTTGAGTACCTGAATGAAAAGGAAATCAACAAAAGTTTGAAGTTATTTGATTGCAGATTCCTCCATACAACAGAGCCCAGAACCAATAGCCACTATCCTCACCATCCATACCTTATTAAATCTGCATTAAAAATGGCATTGCAGGGTGGTTTGTATGTGGTTTCCTGGGCTATTCTATTTTGCCTTTTCTTTTTACAATTTTTTTGTGTGTGGGGGGAATATTTCTTCTACCATATATAGACAATCAGGCCCCCTTTCTTAGGCTCCATTTTCAAGGCCCTGCTACATGTTTCTCTCTGTGACCTAAGCGAGACTTCAGTGCAAGCGAATTTACAGAATTTACACATGGCATTTAGCAGATATAAAATCTCCTCCTTCAAGTGGTTGATGCTATTGGATGCAGCCCTCACCAGCAGGAGTGAAGCTGGCTCCCTTGGAGAGCATGGCCTGATGGTGCTGCCATGTCCTAAAACCTTGGTTGCCATAGGAATTCAGTCATAAAGGTTTGGGGTGTAGAGAGGCTTTGATCTCCACTGAGAGTCACCCCTAATTCTATAAAACCTTCACGAGCTTTTAGGGCTCAACATGTAGCTAATCTTCGTTAGCAGCATCACATTTCACTAGGCTGTTGCAAAGGTCGGTTGGTAGAAGTCAAAAACGACGTAATAGCTTTTAATCAGTGGAAATATGTTGCAAACGCCTTATCTGGAGATAGTGGTCAAACAGGAAACATCTGTGCCTAGAAAGCCGAGAGTACAGCGGGCGGTTTCTGTGATTGACCTTAAAGGAGTTAAAACCACAGAGTACTGTACTGCTAGAAAGGTTGGAAGGCGACGGGAAGAGTAGAAGAAAGTCCAGTTGCCTTTTGAAAAAGCATCTTTGGGATAGCCGAACTTCCTCTTCCGGATGACTCATGGCAGGAAGGTGGTGTGCAGGAGCTTCTGTGCTGTTCCCAGGATGGAAGCAGAAGCTGGCAGGTGAGTTGAGGGCAGCAGGTGGGAGGAGAATTGGCTGTTCGGTTCCCTCCACGGCCTGGAAGCAGAGAAGCAACTAGGCTGAAGCGTATCTTCTGCTGCTGCTTCCTCTGGCTGCTTCCTTCGCTCCCCAGATCGGGGCCAGCTGGGGCTGCACGCTGTGAAACCGGTGGCTGCAATTTTCTGCTGGGGGGAAGATTTAAAAAGCCTCTTTCAAGTGACGGTGGGTCCTTTAGGAATGGCTCCCCTCCGGAAGTTGTGGGGGCTCCGTCACTGGAGGTTTGTATCAGAGTTGGGAGGAACCTGGCAGGTCTTCTGTTCCTCCGCCCTGCTCAAGCAGGAGACCCAGTACTAGTTCAGACAAATGTCTGTCCTGTGTGTTTAAAAGCCACCAGTGATGGAGCCCCCACAATTTCTGAAGGCAAACCCTCCCACTGGTTAATTGTTCTCAGTGTCAGGAAATTTCTCCCTAGTTCTAGGCTGCTTCTCTCCTTCATTACTTTCCATCCAGTTTGTAGTCTTGCCTTCAGGTGCTTTGGAGAATAGGTTGACCCCCTCTTCTATGTGGCAACTCCTCAAGTATTGGAAGACTGCTATCATGTCACCCCTAGTTCTTCTTTTCCTTAGACTAGACATACCCAATTCCTGCAACTATTCTTCATATGTTTGCGCCTCTAGCCCCCTAATCATCTTTATTCATCTTTTCTTCATTCATTCCAGAGTCTCAACATCTTTTTTTAATGATATGGTGACTACACGTTGTATGCAATTTTCTAAGTGTGGTCTTACTCTTTATAAAGTGGTACTAGTACTTCACATGATCTTGATTCTATCCCTCTCTAAATGCAGCCTAGTATTTTATTGGCTATTTTGTTGCTGCAATACACTGCTGGCTCATATCTAAATGATTGCCTACTAGGACTTCAAAGTCCCTCTCATAGTTACTGCTTCAGCCAGGTTCTACCTATTCTGTACTAGTACATTTGGTTTTTCTTGCATAAGTGTAAAACCCTATTTTTTTCCTCCATCAAATTTCATTTTGTTAGGTAGGGCCCAGTGTTCAAATCTATCGAGATTCTCTATCTTGACCCTATCTTGTGAGGTGTTGGCTATTCCTGCCAACTTCGTGTCATTTGCAAATTTAATGAGTTCCTGTTCGATTCCTTCATCACGCAAAAAGAAATTATAGCCCAACCTACCAAAAACATAACTGTAAAAGACAGACTAGAAATAAAAATTAAAATAAGCAAAAAATTAGTAAAAGAACACCTGTCTGATCTCGATGAACACTAATCACCGGGACCTGACAGATTACATCCCAGAGTATTAAAGAAGCTGGCAGAGGTCATCTCGGGACTACTGCACCACATCTTTTAAAAATCCTGGAGCACCGGGGAACTACCAGAGGACTGGAAAAGAGCTGATGTGGTTCCCATCTTCAAAAAAGGGAAAAAAACAGACCCAGGAAACTACAGACTAATTAGCCTAACATCAATACCCAGGAAGATACTGGAAAAGATAATAAAAAACAGAGCTGCCAACATCTAGAAACAAGTAAAATAATAACTAGCAGTCAGCACGGGTTTGTTAAAAATAAATCATGCCAAACCAATCTTATTTCATTTTTAACATAGTGACTAAATTAGTAGACCAGTGAAATACTGTGGACATAATATACTTAGGACTTCAGCAAGGCATTCGACAAAGTAGACAACAACCTACTTCTTGGTAAGCTACAAAAAAGTGGGATAGATAGCACCATCACCAAATGGATTCGCAACTGGCTGACAAACTGTACTCAACAAGTAATCCTTAATGAATCTACATCTACATGGAAGGAAGGAAGCAGTGGAGTGCCACAAGGTTCTGTCTTAGGCCCAGTACTCTTCAATATCTTCATAAACGACTTAGATGAGGGAATAGAAGTGGAACATACCAAATATGCAGATGATACTAAAGTGGCAGGAATAGCGAGCACGCTAGAAGATAGGCTCAAGATCCAAATGGATCTTGACAGACTTGAACACTGGGCCCTATCTAACAAAATGAAATTCAATGTAGAGAAAAGTAAAGTTCTACACTTAGGCAAGAAAAACCAAGAGTACACATATAGACTGGGTGAAACAAGGCTTAATAGCAGTAACTGTGAGAGGGATATTGGAGTCTTAGTGGACAACCAGCTAAATATGAGCCAGCAGTGTGCAGCGGCAGCCAAAAGAGCCAATGCAATCCTAAGTTGCATTAACAGAGGGATACAATTAAGATCAAGTGAGGTACTAATACCATTCTATAAAGCCTTAGTAAGACCACACCTAGAGTACTGCATCCAGTTTTGGTCACCACACTATAAAAAACATGCTGGGACTCTAGAAAGTGTGCAGAGAAGAGCAACCAGGATGATTAGAGTACTGGAGACTAAAATATATGAAGAATGGTCACAGGAACTGGGCATGGATAGTCTAGTGAAGAGGAGGACCAGGGGAGACATGATAGCAGTGTTCCAATATTTGAGGGGCTACCACAGAGAGGAAGGGGCTATTTTCTAAAGCACCTGTAGGCCAGACAAAGAATAATGGATGGAAGCTGAACAAAGAGAGATTTAACCTGGAAATAAGGAGAGATTTTCTGACAGTGAGAAAAATCAACCAATGGAACAGCTTGCCTTCAGAAGTTGTGGGAGCGCCATCACTTGAGATTTTCAAGAAGAGATTAGATTGCCATTTGTCAAATGGTATAGGGTCTCCTGCTTTGGTGGGAGGTTGGACTAGATGACCTACAAGGACCCTTCCAACTCTGTTAATCTAATCTAATATAAAACATTTATGAAGATATTAAAGAGCACTAAAACAGAACCTTGGGGAACCCACTGCTTACTTCTCTACATATAGATATAGTCCCATTAAGGAGTACACTTTGAGTGTGGTTTGTCAGCCAGTTGTGAATCCATCTGTGTGGATGGATGTAGCTATCCCACATTTTTCTAATTTATCAACAAGTACCAGTAGATTATGGTCTACTTTGTCAATTGCCTTACTGAAATCCAATTATACTATGTATTTGACTGGTCCACTAATTTAGTTACTTTGTGTAAGAATGAAATAACATTTGTTTGGAATGATCTGTTTTTGACAAACCCATGTTGATTTCTGGTTATAACTTTGCTTCTAAGTGTTTGCAGATCTCTTGCTTCATTATCTTTTTGCACGATCTTCCCAGGTACTAATATCAGACTAATTGGCCTGTAGTTTTGTGAATCCATTCCCCCCCCCCTTTTAGAACCTTTTTAGTACCTTTTGATTGTTGTTGGATTTGAAAGCATCAAGAAAATAATTTTTATATAGTATGGGAAAAATAAATAACAGATACTTTCAAAGACATTATATTAGAAATGCTCTGCTTTTAGTATGGGAAGAATTAAAGAGAAACTACATGAAAATACTGGTCTGGCTATCCACAATGGAAGTACTAATACATCCAAATATTCTTGATCTGGAAAAAATTACAAGATATAAAGATATCCTAAACGAACAAGGGGAATCAAAATTGAAACAACTGAAAAATCAAGAAATTGATTTGGCTTGGTGGCCATTTATACAAATGCAATCACGATATAAGAAAGATGCAGAAATGTACGGATTTTGCAAAGATCTGGTAGAATTGGACCAGATATTTTTAGGGACGGATGATAAATTAGTAAAAAAATATACAGCGATTTATTGAATTTTAAAATGGAAAAAGAACAAGTAAGAGAAACTATGATAGTATGGTCCAAAATTTTTGGATATTCTATAGAACTAGACAAATGGCAAAAACTCTGGGAAGGAAACTATAAATTGACAATGTCAACAGCCTATAAAGAAAACCTTTATAAAATGTTTTATAGGTGGCATTTACCACCAGCAAGAATGGCAAAGATGTTTCAAAACGTATCTCCCAGATGTTGGAAATGTAAACAGATACCAGGTTCTTATCATATGTGGTGGACTTGTCCTATGGTAAAAAAGAATTGGTTAAAAATAAAAAGGTGGTTAGAAGAAATGATAAAACAACAATAGACTTAAAACGAGATGTTCTTGTTGGGTATTTTACCGGAGAAATATAATAAAAGAAATACATATTTAATCTTACATGTGGTCACAGCAGCAAGAATTGTATATGCACAAAATTGGAAAAATGAAAATATGCCTATAGAGGAAAATGTAATAAAGAAAATATTAGAATATGCTGAAATAGATAGATTGACACTGCAAATTAAGGATAAGGAAGAAACAGAATACTTTTTAACTTGGGAACTATTTTATCAATGGTTAGAAAATAGAAGGAGTAGTTAGAAACTTATAATGGAGGTAGATATGTAAACAAAAGATAAAATAAATGTGTAACTAAATAATGCAATATCGAATAATTAGGCCAAATAAACATGATGATTAACAGAATTAGAGGATAATGATTATAAATGTGATATTCATATGATGTTCATAATGTTTGATATTAACCGATTATAGATAAAGCTGAATGGGGGGCAATAATGGGAAATGTTTAATAAGGATAAGTGAAGATGGTGAATAGAGTTTGAGAATAATAGTTATAGTTATTGTATGTATAAGATTTATTACTTGTATTTAAAAGAGATTGTACCCAAACAGCACACTGTCATTGTAGATACGGAAATTTTATATGTAACAAAGAAAATTGCATAATAAAAAATGATAATATTATAAAAAAGATGGTAGTGGTGTCCCACAGACTTTCCATTTGGAACATACACAACTGACTCCTAACAAACAAAATCAATTGGAAATTGACAAGTCACAGTCACGTTACATTGCACAGTGATTCACTTAATGACCCCAGCCAGGATTTTGTAAGTGGGCATAGTTGAGTGATATCAAACTTAATGACCTCACCATTTAGGAATGGAATTGCCAGTCCCAATGGCTTTTGGTAAGTGCGGACTAGCTGAATTGGGATGTCATCAGCATAATTGTAGACAATATTTCCTGCCTTTTTCTTATTTGGAGTGGTGAACTTCCATGGGGAAAAATGATCCTTTAAATCTCGCTGCGGATCTTGGGATCATTTCATCAATTAAAACCCCCCATCACACTTAAAATTAGGCCACACATATGTATCTATGCATAATTTGTCCCCAGCAATTCCTCATATATTTGATAATAACTCTTTGGAATTCTATGAACTCACGATTGACCCAGGTCAACAAATACATTTCATAACTGAATGGGTATTTGAGCTTGGATCTCACTAGACATGTAGATTGATAATGAATCATAATTAATGTAAGAGGTTAAGTTACCATTTTGCCATCTTTGATTTTTATTGGAATGTATGCCTTTGGATCTGTGTTTTTAAAAATGTTATGTAGCCATTTTATGAATCATAATTAAACCAACCCTTTTATGTGAATCTAACAGGCAAAAGAATGTCAAAGAGAGCACCGTGGAGAAATGAATCACAAGCAGCATTAAAATGCAAAGGAAACCAAGGCAGCAATAAAAATCTTATTAGTTCCTCTGGAAACCCCCAAAACTCTTCTCCCCCAGCAGCTTACAGACAAGGAAGAGAAAACCAGGAAAAGAGTTTTGAGCTGGAGAAAATAGAGTTTGTGGAAAAAACATATCAAAATATCAAGGGGGATAATCTCCTAGTTCAGAAAAAGAGGGAAATATCTGGAAGTCAGTGGGAAGGAAAAGGTCATTTGGACAGTAGACCATAATGCAGGCCTTGCCCTGTGAGGAAGGAAATAGTAGCTTGAATCAATGCTCCATCCAAGAAGGGATTCAGAGTATTTTTGATGTCCTAGAGAATCCAGGAATGTCAGTGGTGGAAAAGATCCACAGATCTGCCTATTGTGGGAAAAGCAAAGATTGTAGAATTATGCCAGAGAGGATCCATACTGGAGAAAAGCCATATCAATGTTCCCAGTGCAGCAAAAGCTTTAGTCAGAACAGCTTTCTAGTTGTTCATGAAAAGACTCACACCAGAGAAAAGCCCTACCAGTTGTCTCGGTGTGGCAAAAGCTATAGCAAGCAGGTCAAGCTGATAATATACCAGAGGACTCACACAGGAGAGAAACTCTTTGAATGTCCTATTTGTGGGAAAAGTTTTACTGATAATTCCAGCCTGATGAGACACCAGAGGACTCACACAGGAGAGAAACTATACAAATGTCCAGACTGTGGGAAATGTTTCAGTCAGAATTCCCATTTGGTGACTCATCAGAGGACTCACACAGGAGAGAAACCCTTTGAATGTCCTGATTGTGAGAAATGTTTCGGTGATAATTCCAGCCTGGTTAGACACCAGAGGACTCACACAGGAGAGAAACTCTTTGAATGTCCAGTTTGTGGTAAAAGTTTCGGTAGGAATTCCAAACTGGTGGAACACCAGAGAACTCACACAGGAAAGAAACCCTTTGAATGTTCTGATTGTGGAAACAGTTTCAGTAACAATTCCAACCTTATTACCCACCAGAGGATTCACACAGGAGAGAAACCCTTTGAATGTCCTATCTGTGGGAAATGTTTCAGTCAGAATTCCAGCCTGGTTAGACACCAGAGGATTCACACAGGAGAGAAACCCTTTCAATGTCCTCATTGTGAGAAATGTTTCAGTGATAATTCCAGCCTGGTTAGACACCAGAGGACTCACACAGGAGAGAAACCCTTTGAATGTGCAGTTTGTGGTAAAAGTTTTGGTAGGAAATCCAAATTGGTGGAACACCAGAGAACTCACACAGGAGAGAAATCCCTTGAATGTTCTGATTGTGGAAAGAGTTTCAGTAAGAATTCCAACCTTATTAGTCACCAGAGGATTCACACAGGAGAGAAACCCTTTGAATGTCCCTATTGTGGGAAAAGTTTCAGTCAGAATTGCAGCCTGGTGACACACCAGAGGATTCACACAGGAGAGAAACCTTTTGAATGTCCTGATTGTGAGAAATGTTTCAGTGATAATTCTAGCCTGGTTAGACACCAGAGGACTCACACAGGAGAGAAACCTTTTGAATGTCCAGATTGTGGTAAACGTTTCGGTAGAAATTCCATACTGTTGGAACACCAGAGGACTCACACAGGAGAGAAACCCTTTGAATGTCCAGTTTGTGGTAAAAGTTTCGGTAGGAATTCCAAACTAGTGGAACACCAGAGAACTCACACAGGAAAGAAATCTTTTGAATGTTCTGATTGTGGAAACAGTTTCAGTAACAATTCCAACCTTATTACCCACCAGAGGATTCATACAGGAGAGAAACCCTTTGAATGTCCTATCTGTGGGAAATGTTTCAGTCAGTATTCCAGCCTGGTTAGACACCAGAGGATTCACACAGGAGAGAAACCCTTTCAATGTCCTCATTGTGAGAAATGTTTTAGTGATAATTCCAGCCTGGTTAGACACCAGAGGACTCACACAGATGAGAAACCCTTTGAATGTGCAGTTTGTGGTAAAAGTTTCAGTAGGAATTCCAAACTGGTGGAACACCAGAGAACTCACATAGGAGAGAAATCCTTTGAATGTTCTGATTGTGGAAGCAGTTTCAGTAGCAATTCCAATCGTATTAGCCACCAGAGGATTCACACAGGAGAGAAACCCTTTGAATGTCCATATTGTGGGAAAAGTTTCAGTCACAATTCCAGCCTGGTGATACACCAGAGGATTCACACAGGAGAGAAACCCTTTGAATGTCCTGACTGTGGGAAATGTTTCGGTGATAATTCCAGCCTGGTTAGACACCAGAGGACTCACACAGGAGAGAAACCTTTTGAATGTCCAGTTTGTGGTAAAAGTTTCGGTAGGAATTCCAAACTAGTGGAACACCAGAGAACTCACACAGGAGAGAAACCCTTTGAATGTTCTGATTGTGGAAACAGTTTCAGTAGCAATTCCAACCTTATTACCCACCAGAGGATTCACACAGGAGAGAAACCCTTTAAATGTCTCTATTGTGGGAAAAGTTTCAGTCAGAATTCCAGCCTGGTGACACACCAGAGGATTCACACAGGAGAGAAACCCTTTCAATGTCTTCATTGTGAGAAATGTTTCAGTCAGAATTCCAGCCTGATTAGACATCAGAGGACTCACACAGATGAGAAACCCTTTGAATGTTCTGATTGTGGGAACAGTTTCAGTAACAATTCCAACTTTATTAGCCACCAGAGGACTCACACAGGAGATAAACCATATAAGTGTCCAGATTGTGGGAAAGATTTCAGTACTAAGGATAGCCTTCTAAATCATATGCTTATACACACAGGGGAGAAACCATTTAAGTGCCCCGAGTGTGAATGGTGCTTCAGGAAACCTTCCAACCTTATCACACACAAGAAAATTCACATGAGGCCCAAAGTGTTGAATGTAGAGAAGGCTTAAATTTCATTTGAAATTTCCTATTGTAATTTCAGCTGAGAAATTGACTCTTTAATTTGACTACAAAGAATTTGCCTGATTTTTTTTCATTAAATATATCATAGTATTAGATGGGAAGGAGGAAAGAAAAAACTGGAACATGTTAATTTGATAAGGACTATTTGGCCATCAGCAGCAGAAGTTGCTAGATATTGATTTTTGCAGAACTCTGCAAAAATCTTTTTAGGAGTGTTCTTGTTGTGGTCTGCCGGCTGCCTGCGGAGATGGCAGCAGAGTCGGACAGTGGGGAGGAACATGGCCCAGTCTGGGAATCTGGGGAGGACTCGGACGAGGGTCCTGCATCTGATACAGAGATGCGGCCAGGGCCATATGGGAGTTATGTGGTGATTCCAGAGCCTCCAGAATCTGACAGCAGCGAGATAGAGGAACAAGGAGAGCCTGTTCCCAGTGCGCACGTGCACAAAGCTGCCAGAAGGCAAGAACAGTTAACACAAAAGGGGTGACTTAGAAGTAAGTTTTGGAGGTGATTGACTCTCCCATAAGACATAAAGGAGCAAAGGGACAGGAACCTTTGTAAGAAGCAACTTTGTTCGTAATGGTCAGTTTGAAACCTGAAACTGTTGAATTTGTGTTCCATTTGGCCTGATATAACTAATTGGAAATTTAGTCGTTGGCAGCATTTCAAGGAAGATAAAGGTGCATGCTTATCAGACTTATCCTGAAGGACTTTGGCAGACTTCCGTGGGACTATTTACAAACTGTTTGAGACTTATTACAGGCTGTGAATGACTAAAATTCACAGCCATTGAAATAAAGAAAAAAGGGTTTGGGGACTAAAAAGGGTGTGTTGCTAGTGTCTCAATAAGCCTTGGTCAGAACAATTCTATCAATTTTTATCATAATAAATGATAGAAATGCCACATGCAGAGTCCCCACCTTCTCCCTGCATATCCTCTATATTTTCAGCCCCAGCCAGCATCTCTTCAGGACAAGAGCACTATAGTTAGAGATTATGGCTCCTCATATGAGGAGAAAACAAGAGGAGAAGAGAAATTGTTTATCTTTTCCTAACAATTGCAGAGGGATCAACATTTATTCTTTCCTAACAATTCCAGAAATTCATTGCACCAAGCATGTCTGCTCAGATTGTGTCAAGAATGAGGAACGAACGTGGAAGAAACCACATGAATAGCAAATATATTGGAGGAGTTTGGGGCAGTGACAAAAGCAGTGTAAAATTTGAGATGTAAAGGCTGTTATGCCTGTTATGATATGTACAGAATAACCCTTGAGTAACAAGGATATGCACGTGGAAACGTTTATGAGAGTAGTTATGAATAATTATTCAGCCATACACAGATACACTAAATTGAGTTAAAGTTTACTCTAAGAAATAGCATAGTTATATATTGCCAACCCAACTACTTTGTGTACAGATTCCTAACATTCTCCCCTTTGGGTAGGTCAATATATAATACATTATATGTTTAAACCATAATTCTCACAACACTCTATGCTTAATTGCACCTTGAGTTTTCGTGAAATGATCTGCAATATTATGTTCATGCAGTATTCTAACTGAATTAGTTTATTTTGAACACACTGTCTAATGTTCAAATATCTCAAATCAGTATGTTTAGACTTTGTTTTAACAGCTAAATTAGCAGCCATATTAATTGCAGGTTGTCTTCATAAACAATAAACAGATCATGTACAGTAATTCCAATATCCTTCAACAATTGTTGATAATATATCAATTCTGTACACATTAATTATAAACATGAGAATTCTGCTTTCATAGTGGATAAACTAATATTATTTATTATTTATTAATTCGACTTGTATGCCACCCTCTCTCCAAAAGGACTCGGGGCGGCTCACAACTAAAAACACAACAATAAATAAATTACCTAAAAAGCGTATTAAACAAGATACAAGCCAAATTAAATTTAAAACCCCAAAGTTAAACAGTCAGACCCCCTGGAGGGTCAGCACAGCCCGGACTGTGAAAACAACCAGGTCTTTAAATCGTGGTGGAAGGTGCGGAGATCAGGGGCCAACCGGAGCTCCGGCGGAAGACGATTCCATAGAGTGGGAGCCACCACAGAATAGGCCCTCCCCCGGGTTGCCGCCAAGCGACATTGAATTGCAGACGGCACCCCGAGGAGACCCCATCTGCGCTCGTACAGGGCGGTTGGTATTCGATGCTGGAAGGAGTCATTCTTGTAAATACCCTGGACCCATGCCATGTAGGACTTGGAATGTTAACACCAGAACCTTGAATCTCACCCGGAGGACGACCGGTAGCCAATGCAGGTCGTGCAGGAGAGGTGTAATATGGGAGTATCGGGGGGCTCCCATCACTACCCGTGCGGCCGCATTCTGCACCAGTTGAAGCCTCCGAGTGGTATGCAAGGGCAGTCCTAAATAGCATTGCAGTAGTCGAGTCGGGAAATGAGCGCCTGAGTGATCGTGCGCAGGGCATCTCGATCCAGGTATGGGCGCAACTGGCGAACCAGCCGGATCTGGGCAAAGGCCCCCCTGGCCACGGCCCCCACCTGCTCCTCCAATTTGAGCCGTGAGTCCAGGAGTACCCCCAGATTCCGTGCTCTGTCCATGGGGGGCAACACCTCCTCCCCCATGACCAAAGATGGAATCTCCAAACTGGACCGAGATGTCGGTATGCACAACCACTCTGTCTTGGCTGGATTGAGTTGAAGCATGTTCCTGTCCATCCAGATCCGCACCGCTTCCAGGCAACGGGACATCACAGAGAGAGCATCACTGATGTGGCCTGGGGTGGAGATGTATAATTATGTATCGTCAGCATACTGATGATACATCACCCAAAGCCACGGATGATCTCACCCAGCGGCTTCATATAAATGTTGAACAAGAGGGGCGAGAGGACCGACCCCTGGGGCACCCCACAAGTGAGGTACCTCGGAGCCGACCTCTGCCCCCCTGCCAACACTGATTGCGAGCGTCCCGAGAGGTAGGAGGAGAACCACTTTAAAACAGTGCCTCCCACTTCCACCCCCCCGAGGCGCTGCAACTTGATACCATGGTTGATGGTATCGAAAGCCGCTGAGAGATCTAACAGGACCAGGACAGTTGAAAAACCCCTGTCCCAAGCCCTAGAGAGATCATCAATCAGCGCGACCAATGCTGTCTCCATGCTGTACCCAGGCTGGAAGCCCAATTGGAACGGATCTAGGTAGTCCGCTTCCTCCAGGAAAAGTGGCAATTGCTGCGCCACCACACTCTCAACAACCTTCACTAAAAAGCGAAGGTTGGAGACCAGACGGAAGTTGTTCAACACGGCTGGGTCCAGGGCAGGCTTCTTCAGGAGGGGCCGCACCACCGCCTCTTTCAAGGCAGCAGGGAACAACCCCTCCCTTAACGAAGCGTTGACCACTGCCCGGAGCCAGCCACACGCGACCTCCCTGGAGGCATAAACCAACCAGGAACGGCACGGGTCCAACAAACATGGAACTCAGCCACCACATAATCCTGTCCACTTCATCCTCAGAAACAGGATCGAACTCAGTCCAGATCACTTCAGCCAGACCACTCGCGCCCCCATATCCTCTGATATGTTGTTGCCTAATAGACTTCCATCCTATTAAAGCATTACCCAACATTACCACTATACCTGATGTTGACTTACGAGTCATTATATCATTAGCAAAACTTGCATCAGCATATGCAGTTAACACTAATTCATTACTTGGTTCTAAATATAATGAATAATGGATTGTGTGTTTTAGATACCAAAGTATTCGCTTAGCTGCTTTCCAATGCCTTCCATTTGGTTCAGTGTTATACCTAGCCAATTGGTTTACACTGTAAGATATATCTGGTCTAGACCAATTACCCAGATATGATAGACTACTGATTAAGGATTGATATATTTCCTTATCAAACATAGGACTTTTAATATCACTATGTGTAAATTCCTTACTCATTGGTGTCTTAGCAGATTTACAATGCTCCATAATATAGCGTTTTAATAATTGGCTAATCTTGGCTTGCAAAATTTTAAAACCTTTATTCGTTTTCACTATATCAAGACCCAAATAATGTTTAATTTTCTCTAAATTTCTAATCCTGAATTTTTTCTGTAATCTATAAACAATATCATTTGCTTGTTCAGATTTAGTTATAATTGCTATGTCATCCGTAAATAACAGTAATAGAGAAATTAAACCATTTTTTCTCTTCAGAACAAACAAGGATCAGCTATGCCAGCTTCAAAACCTATTGAAACTAATTCCTTTACAATACATTTATTCCATTCATAACCAGATTGCTTTAGACCATAAAGACTTTTCTTTAATTTCCAATAATCAGTTTTTCCATCATCCTTTAAACCTAATGGCTTTTTCATATAGATGGTATGTTGTAAAGGTACATGTAGATATGCAGTTTCAAAATCTACATCAGGGGTGGGCAAACTTTTTGACTCGAGGGCCACAATGGGTTCTTAAACTGGACCAGAGGGCCGGAACAAAAGCATGGATGGAGTGTTTGTGTGAACTAATATAAATTCAAAGTTAGATTACTTCACGTAGCCTTCTGGGAGAGCAAGAGAACCCTCCGCTCTTTCGGCTCCGGGAGCCAGATAGAACAGCCGAATGGGCCGGATCCGGCCCCCGGGCCGTAGTTTGCCCACAGCTGATCTACATGGTTTATTTTACATTTATTCTTAGCTGCCCAAACTAATGCTGCTGTCAATGTATTTCCTCTCACACTAGGTGCAAACACTTCATCATAGTCCTTATCTGACTGAACAAATACTTGAGCAACTAATCTTGCTTTATGGGTAATAGTCCCATCCACACCAGTTGTTATACACCCATTTGCAACCTATTGCACGCTCAGCTAGTGGTAACTTTACATGCTCATACACCTCTATGTCAGATCCGTGTATCTGTCATTTCTTCAATGGAAGAAGAAAAGGGGGGGGGGAGACCCAGATGGAGAAATTTCCACAGTGAGATGTGTTCTGGGAAACTCTGGAAAAGATCATTCTAAAAAGTGGGTGGGGGGAATTAGGTATGCCCTGGGAAACTCTGAAAAAGATTGTTCTAAAAAGGGGGTTGGGGGGAATTAACATGCCTCTGAGAGACCTTAGATAACATGAATTGTCTCATCTCAATAAAGGATTCCTTTTGATATGTTTTGATACATTTTCAGAAGTTCATTCTTGTTAATTGAATGGGAAAATTTCTGTAGCCTGACATAAAGCAGCATCTGCAATAGAGGTCAGCCAGAGAGGAATTTTTAAAAAAACAAAACCTTCACTCTACCAAGTGAAGCAAAAAAGGAAACTGTCTGAGTACAGCAAGGACCAAGGCGAAACCGAACGCTGGGGAGAAATGTCAACAGTTACCCAGCCAGATACTGACTCGGTGCACCCCATCGAAGATAGCGAAGCTGCCTAAGAAACCTCCACAAAGCCCCAGTGGGCTATAGGTATAGGAAAGAGAGACAGCTGGGACAGAAGAACCAGGGGAGTAACCCTCACCCAGGGTAATCGTAAACCCAGATGGAAATTGGAGCTGGAGCCCTATCAGATCAGGAAGAATGTGGTGAGGAGCCACCGGCTGACAACCAACTGAAACGGTACATAAATCGCTTCATGAGGGAAGCCCTGGAGAACCTCGAGGTGAGGGATGCACCAGGATGCCAATGCAGGAGAGCGAGGGAACCAGAAAATGAGAGGACCCAAGCCGCCACCCTGGATTCAGCTGAGAATGATCGGGCAGTGGGACAAGCTGAAGAACCGGCAGCCATACCAGGTACCTGACCCCTAACCACCCCAGAACAGGGGATTAACCCTGGCCAACCCAGAGACATACAACTGCAGAGGAAGGTCCCACCCCGGGAGTAAAATTCAATGGAGATCCCCAGAAACTGGGATTTTTCCTGGCACAAGTCCTCATCTACATGCAAGAATACGGGCAGAATTTCCCAACCCAGGGATCCTGAGTATGAGTTGTCACCCTGGCCCTTGAAGGAGCAGCAGCCAGATGGATGGTGACGCTCCACAATGTCAATGCCCCAGAATTAAGGAACTTCGACCACTTCATGACGGCCCTACTCCACCACTTCTTAGACCCTCTCACCAATAGAAAAGTCCGAGACTGTATCAGAGTTGTAAAGCAAGGCTGTTGCCTGGTAGCTGAATACACTGAGGAATTTGGTGACCTGGCTGGCCGAGTCGACTGGCCAGAGGATATCCTAGTCTGTTGGTTCAAAGACGGGCTAAATGATGACCTATATGCTGCCTGCCTGGCCCATGGGGCCCCAAAACTCCTGCATGAATGGTAGATAGACATGACTCGTAACCGGTACCGCAGTGGCAAGTTTTGGAAAAGATCCCCATCCCAGGGGAAATGGGAAGTTTTCAAACCCCAAACCACCATAACTCCAAGAACGTCTGGTTGCTTTAAGTGTGGAAAGGAGGGACACCGCGCATCAGAATGCCGTTCAAAAACCCCTGCCAGAAATCCAGACCACCCATCAAGGGGAAACTGGAACATCCAGCCCTCGAGGAAAGAAGACTGGCCTGAGAGGCCAAGTAGCTGTGGGATTCTGCTTCCCCCTCAACCCAGAGGAAGAATCCCCAATGCTCCGAGGGGACCTGAGCCAGTCTGAAAGTGATCCGGAAGATGACCCGCTGGTAAGCAACCCAATTGAACCAATTACTCTACCCCTAAGACTGTTTATCCCCAGCCGAGGGAAGGGGAGGAAGTTGCAGCGTTGCTGGATTCAGGATGCACCCGATGCCTAATAAAACCCTCCCTTGCAGAGAAATTGGGAATCCAACTGAAAGAAATGGAAAATTCCATCGTTTTCTGCCTATTAGATGGAACTATAGTGGGGGGGAGGCAGCTAGGTTTACCACAGAACCATTGAAAATAAGGCTAGGGAACCATAGTGAGATGCTCACATTCATTGTAGCCCCAGAAATGGAAGAGCCGCTAGTCCTAGATCTCACATGGGAGCGGAAATGGAATCCAAAAGTAAATTGGAGGAGAGGAACTGTACAATTCCAGAGAGACGTAGTATTTGCAAATAGCTCAAAGGAAAGGATAAAGAAAGGAACAGAGAACAGAGAGTCAGCCATGACCGGACAGTCGGCTGAACCCATTAACATCCCCAATGAGTACCAGGATCTGGCCCAAGCATTTAGTGAAGAAGCTTGTGATGAACTCCCCCCCCCCGCATTGCACCACAGACTGCGCTATCAAAATCCTACCAGGGGCTAAACTCCCAAAACCACAAATGTACTGCATGTCTCCCAGAGAACTAAAAGAACTCAGAGCATTTATCGATAAAAATCTAAAAAGGGATTTCATCAAACCCACCCGACCAAAAATAGTTGCCCCAGTGTTGTTCCGTGAAAAGAAAGATGGCTCCGTACGCTTCTGTGTGAATTACAAAAAATTAAACGCGATTTGCATAGAGAATATGTATCCATTCCCCCTCATGAAGGAGATGTTAGCCCACCTCTTGAAAGGAATTTTTTTTTCAAAGTTAGACCTATGAGAGGCATATTGCCGCATCAGAATAAAAGAAAGGGGATGAGTGGAAGACAGCTTTTACCACTCCATTGAGATGCTACCAATTTAAAGTGCTCCCTTTTGGACTGCAAGGAGCACCTGCCGTGTTTATGCAATTGATCAATGAAACCCTTCATGAATTTTTATATAAAGGGGTTCTAGTGTATCTTGATATTTCAATCTACATGGAAACGATGGAAGAACACATCAAGCTACTCCGTGCAGTCCTCACAAAACTCTTAGATGCTAAACTATATGAAAACTCTAAATGTGAATTCCACCAAGAGAGAATTGACTACTTGGGGTATAAAATATCCCACGAGGGAATAAAGATGAACCCACAGAAAATAAAAGCTGTCATGGACTGGGAGTCACCTCATACCTGCAAGCAACTGCAAAGCTTCCTCGGTTTAGCAGACTTTTATCGCCTCCCTAGAATTGCAATGTAAACATACATTCAAGAAACTGATGGAAACTGAGCAAAGATGGGCCATATGGGAGAAAGGTGTACGCTGTGCGGTGGGCAATGCTCACATGGAGACATTTCCTGGAAGGAAACCAAATCCCCTTTGAGGTATGGACTGATCACAAAAATCTGGAAGCCCTGAGAAATCCCCGGAAACTCTCTGAAAAACAAGGCTCAATATTTTAAATGGTTTAATTTCACTCTCAAATATTTTCCTGGGAGAAGGAATTTCTTAGCAGATGCACTGTCCAGAAAACCCCAATACAACAGCAAAAAGATTGAGGTTATAAAACCAATGATCCAACCGACACAACTAGCAGCCAAAGTAATCACCCGGGCACAAGAGAAAAAAAAAATCACTGACTGAAGACACAACGACGTCGATATTTAAGGAGGCACTACTTAAGGACAACTGGCTCCAGGCTAACAATAACACTTGTTTACTCAAAGATGGACTGGCCTGGGTAGAAAACAAACTTTATGTCCCTGCAAGCCAGAGAATGGATCTCATGAAATGCTGCCACAACTCCAAAATAGCGGGACACTTTGGGTTTGTAAAAACCCTACACCTCATCAAAGACAATTTTGGTGGCCATCTCTCAAAAGGACATTGAAAACTATGTTCTGAGCTGCCCCACCTGTGCTGCTGAGAACAAGGAAAATCTTTTGGACTTTACAGACAGTAGCAGACCTGTCTGCACCTTGAAAAAGATTTCTATGGACTTTATAGTTGAGCTTCCGAAAGTGCTGGAAATACTGTCATTTGGGTTGTAACTGATCTTTTTCCAAACAGGTTCACTTTATTCCATGCCAAAGATCCCAATTGCCAAGGCATTGGCTAAGATGTTTCTAATACACATTTATCGACTTCATGGAGCTCCCAATGGATTATCTCAGGTAGGCAGAGTTCAGTTCACATCCAAATTTTGGGGGCATTTTTAAACCTATTAGGCTCCACCCAGGGTTGTTGTCATTTGGGGGCTGTTTGGGGTCGTTGTGAGCCTGTTCTGCTTCCCCACCTGCACTGCTTGCCGCTGCCTGAGACCCTCAGCTGGGGTGGTTTTAGCCCAGCTGGAGGGTCAGCATTGATGGAGGAGGAGGAAGATCGTGTGGCAAGAGGGAATGGCGGCCATCTGCCCGTCCTCCTTGGAGCCACTCAGCTGTTTGGTGGGGAGCGTGTTCTCTATGTGGGGCATGTGGAGGCTGGTTGGTGATGGACAGCGGCAATCGGATTGCTGGGGATCCTGTTTGATCCAGTGGTTGCCTGTGACGGGGAGGATGTGCTGTTGGCCGCTGGTGCCTTGGAATGGCCTGCAGATGGAGTTTCAAGCAGCAAGGGAGATGACTGGCTATGCCCAGGAGTGGTGAGTGGCCTGGTGACCTGCAGGAGCATGGATTGGGCGGCAGGACTTCAGATGGCAATGGATTTTTGTGGGAGTGAGCCTTTTGTCATCCTCCGTTTTTCAGATTTTTTTAAACTACATTTATATGCGCCCTTCTCCAGAAGACTCAGAGCTTACAATTTTGGATACAACCCAATAGGTTCAGCAATAGCCTTCATTTCATTGTATATGTGCTTATTACTAAGTGGCATTTTACAAAGTCAGCTTATTGCGAACAATCTTGGGTCCTCAATTTACCTACCCCAAGGGATGGAAGGCTGAGTCAACCTTGAGCCTGGTGGGTTTCAGCCTGCAGTAATTACAGGCAGCTGGAATTTAAGTGCTAGGCATTTAACAGCCTGCACCTCCATTTATAATCTTCCTTGCCCGCATAGCAGATGGTGGGCTGGGAGTGGCTGATCGGTGAAATTCCATTTGGCCTACCCTTCCAGCCTGTGTTCTCTCTCACTTACTGGCCTCCCCAGGTTGGGTTTCTGGTTCTGGCCCGGTCTGCTTGTTGCTGGCTATCGTGATCATGATGACTCATGGATTGATCTGGACTGATCTAACTGGATTATCGAACTCTAGCCTATCCGGCCTGATGAACAACAGGATTTGGGGACTCAGTTTTTTCTATCCCCCACCTTTACCCTTACCCTCACCCATTTGTCTAAAAAGCTGTGGGGCTGACCCAGAAGATCGCAGGGTGCTGGGATCGACCCTGCTTTGACCAGCGGGCCCATTAAGCTGGGAGGCACATCAGGGTGAGAGACCGATGCGAGTTTTATCAACTGCCACCCCTGGGGTACTCTGAGAGGTCCTCTGGGGTTCCTTCCTTTGTCTACCATGGACCACTGGCCTACCTGGACTTTTGGACTTTTTCATCTGGCCATTACCATCTACCTCCTTCTCCTTAGACTATGCTCATTTCATATACAGCTGGAGAACTTGGGCCCTGAGGAATGTCCCCAATCCTTAGTATGGCCCGAGGTTTATTGTTAGCCTGCCTTGATGACGGACCCCAGGGTTCCAAGAGGGGTGAAAGAAGGGAAGGTGTTTTTAGTTCTGTTTAAATTTTTAAATCAGGTTTTAAAGGGTTAGGAGTGGGGTGGGTTTTAGACTTGGGTTGGAGCGAAGGGGGCTTCACTGGGTCGTATCCTCTCTCAGTCCGGGTCGGAGGGGGGCCGTGGCAGTTTGGTTGTAGGCGGGCTCGCACACGAGGGGGAGGGTGGGGGAGGTTATCATGGTGATTGGGAACGGCAGGAGACAAGAGGCAGAGGGCCATACTGTGTTTTGAGTGCTGGTGCGCTCCGACCCTCTTGCCTTAGCGTGCTCCCCCAGGGATATGGGAGGTTTGGCCCCTGGGCTCAGGCTGGGTATGTGCCAGGTCCGCTAGGAACAAGGCTCTCTCCTCTGTGAGTTGATAGAGGAGGAGGCGGACCTGGCTTGCATCATGGTGACCTGGTTGGGACGGAGGGAGGTTGTAATGAAGCAGGTCTTAGACGAGGGGGTTACGGTCCAGCAGATAGATGGCTATGAGCTTCTCCTCGAGGTTGGGTTGGGTGGTCAGTTGGGTCTTTGCTGGTGTACCTCTCCCCAGCTGTGTAGCACGGACCTTGCCCAGGCTGCTTGAGATCCTCTCAGGGGTGGCAGTGGAGTTTCCCAGCCTTTTGGTCCTGGGGAACTTCAATCTGCCATCCCTGGAGGACTCGGCTTGGCCCAGGAGTTCATGGCCTCCATGGTGGCCATGGACCTGACCCAATTAATTCAGGGCCCGACTCATGAGGGGGGGAACATGCTGGATCTAGTTTTTGTCTCTGGACAGTGGTGTAGTGATCTGGGTGGAGGTTCTTCAACTACTTGCCCTCTGTCATGGACCGATCACTACCTTCTTCGATTGACCTTCTGTCACACCGCCCCCTGCCGCTGGGGTACAGAGCCGACCAAGTGGTTCCGCCCAAGGCGCCTTATGGACCCTGAGAGGTTCCAGTGGGCCCTTGGGGCATGCCCACCCTCCCATGTCCACGACTCGGCCAAGACCCTGGCGGAAGCCTGGCAACGGGCAGCCGCCGGGGTTCTCAACCAAGTTGTCCCCTTGCGGCCCTTAACCCAGCTCAGAACCCGAGTAGCTCCTTGGTTTTCCATGGAGCTCTAGGAGATGAAGCGTAGGAGGAGGGGACTTGACAGCAGGTGGTGGTCTTCACGGTCCGAATCTGACCAATCCCAGCTAAGATCCAGTTCTAGGACTTATCTGGCAGCGATGAGGGAGGCGAAGAAGGTTTACTTCTCTGCCCTCATCGCGTCCACAGATAATTGCCTGGCCGCCCTGTTCAGGGTCACTCGCTCCCTCCATAATCGGAGGAAGGGAGGGGACCCTGCGCAGGGATGTGCCAAGGAGTTTAGTCAGCATCTGTTGGACAAGATCACGCGGATCCGGGCCGGGCTGGAGTCCGCCTGGTTAGAGTCGGGGACAGAGGTGGTGTCGAGTCTTGTTCATGTTATCTGGGAGGAGTTTGAGCCTGTTTCCTCGGATATTGTGGACAGGATCATGCGGCTGAGCTCCACTATATGTTTGTTGGACCCGTGTCCCTCCTGGCTGGTTTATGCTGCCCGGGAGGGCATACACTGGCTCCAGGCAGTTACCAACACTTCTTTATGAGAGGGTGTCTTTCCCGCCACCTTGAAGGAGGCGGTGGTGAGGCCCCACCTAAAGAAGCCTGCCTTGGACCCAGCCAATTTAGACAACTTTTGTCCAGTCTCCAACCTTCATTTTTGGAAGTTTTTTTTTACATTTATATGCGCCCTTCTCCGAAGACTCAGGTGACTTACAATTTTGGGATACAACCCAGTGTGCTCAGCAATAGCCTTCATTCCATTGTATATGCCTGCTTATTACTAAGCGGCATTTTTACAAAGTCAGCTTATTGCCCCAACAATCTTGGGTCCCACTTTACCTACCCCGAGAGGATGGAAGGCTGAGTCAACCTTGAGCCTGGTGGGATTGAGCCTACAGTAATTGTAGGCAGCTGGAACTTAAATGCAGGCATTTAACAGCCTGAGCCACCAAGGCCCATAGGTTGTTGAGAGTGTAGTGGCGCAGCAGCTACCGATGGTCCTGGAGGAAGCTGGTTACCTGGACCCGTACCAATTAGGATTCAGGCCCAGGTACAGCATGGAGGCAGCATTGGTCGCACTGATTGATGATCTCTGGAGGGCTCGGGACAGGGTCTATGCCTCTGTCTTGGTCCTGTTAGACCTCTCAGTGGCTTTTGATACCATCGACCATGGTATCCTACTGCGCCGGATCGAGGGGTTGGGAGTGGGTGGCACTGTACTATGGTGGTTCTCATCCTACCTCTCAGGTCAGAAGCAGTCGGTGTTGGCAGGGGGGGAGCGGTCGTCCCCTCGGCCCCTCACGTGTGGGGTTCCACAGGGATCGGTCCTTTCTCCCCTCCTGTTCAACATCTATATGAAGCCGCTGGGTGAGATCATCTGTGGTTTTGTGGTGAGGTATCCCCAGTACGCTGATGATATCCAGCTTTTCATCTCCACCCCAAACCACCTCAGTGATGCCCTCCCCGTGATGGCCCATTGCCTGGAGATGGTGTGGGACTGGATGGGAGTGAACAGGCTCTGACTCAACCTGAACAAGGCATCCTCCTGGATGTACAGCTCAGTATGGAGGAGCAGGTGGGAGCCGTGGCCAGGGGGGCATTTGCACAGGTTCGGCTCGTACGCCAGCTCCGCCCATATCTGGACTGAGATGCGCTGCACACGGTCACTCAGGTGCTCGTCACCTCTAGACTCGACTACTGCAATGCTCTCTATATGGGGCTGCCCCTGCATCTCATACGGAGACTTCAGCTGGTGCAAAATGCAGCCGCGCGGGTAGTGATGGGAGCGTCCGGATTCTCCTATATTACACCCCTCCTGAGCAACCTGCATTGGTTGCCGGTTGCCCTCCATGTGAGATTCAAGGTTTTGGTAACAACTTATCAAGCCCTGTATGGCTTGGGTCCGGGGTACTTGCAAGAATGTCTCCTTCCGCTGACAAACACCAATCACCCTGTGCGCTCCCACAGACAGGGCCTCCTGGGGATACCCTCAGCTAAACAGTGTAAGCTGGCGGCCTCTAGGGGTAGGGCCTTCTCTGTGGGGGCGCCCACCCTCTGGAACCAACTACCCCTTGAGTTGCGCTTGGCCCCTGATCTCTGCTCCTTCCACCGCGACCTCAAAACATGGCTATTTTTGCAATCCGGCCTGGACTGACAGGGGATCGGGGGTTTTAATTTGAATGTTTATTTGGCATAATTTAATATCTTTTTAATTTCTTTTAACTTTTGTACTTTCTATCTTTTATGTACACCGCCCTGAGTCCTTTGGGAGAGAGGGTGGCTTATAAGTCCAAATAAAACAAAACAAAACAAAACAATCTTGTACTTTATTATATTCCTGTTCAAGCTTTCTCCAGCCAACATGCTCCAGAAATTTAGCACTTGCACTACAATATACATTAGTAGTACCTGGCTTCCTAAATCTAAATGATCTATCATTAGCTTCATAACCTACAAAATATAATTGTCTCGCTCTATGTTGTCCCTTTCGCCTTACTTGCATGAGAATATGAACCCATGCTGGGGTTCCAAATGTATGTAAATAACTGTGATCTGGCTTTTTTTCCATGCCAACGAGTAAATGGTAATTCAGCAGTCGTTGAATTCACTACGTTATTCAAAACATGGTTAGCACACATTATTACTTCACCCCAAAGTTTCTTTGATAAACCAGAATCCGAAATAGTCCTAGCCATAGCCTGTAATGTTTGTCCTCTACGTTCAATATGTGAGTTATGTTGTGGTCTATAAAGAGCAGAACGCTTACGTTCAATGCCAGCTTTCTGTAACATGGCTTCAAATTTTCTATTGGTAAATTCAGTACCATTATCTGTAACTAAGCTAATAACTTTCTGTTTCTTTTTCCTTTCAGCAAATTTTAGCCAGTTTACAAAATGCTGGTATGTTCCTCTCTTTGTTTTCATTAAATAACAGAAACCACATCTGGAAAAATGATCCATTATACTTAATATGTCACAGGCTCCACCTAAACTAGGTTTAGTAAGTCCAATAATATCAGCAAAAACAACCTCTAATGGTTCACTGGTTTTGAATCCATTTACCCTATTTGCAGGAGTTACCTTGCTTTTTTCTTGATTGCAAACATTGCAATTTAAATACTTTGTACAAGGTTTTAATTCTATACAATCAGATAACTCAACAGTTTTCTTTAGCATTGTGAAATTTATATGTCCCATATATCTATGGAGCAGATGAATATATTCATCATGAGGCTTTTTACTCTCATAAACTGAGATAGCATTAATTAATGAATTATCATGTATAATAAACAAACCATTATCTAATCTTGCAGTAACGCTTTTACCCTGTTTTTCAATTAAACATTTATCTCCTTGAAAGGTTACAACAAATCCTGGTTTTACCATTGTTCGTACAGATAGCAAGTTAAATATCATTCTAGGTACATATAACATAGGTAAATGTTCATTAATACATGAACAATATGCAGTACCTTCTCCAGATGCTCTCAATTTCAATCCATTAGCTAATGATACATGCTGTTTACTCTTTGTCATGTTAACAAGCCTCTCTTTACTTTTAGTTATACACTGTGATGCTCCACTGTCAACTACCAATATATCATGGTTTACCCATATATCATGGTTTAAGAGCCTTGGTGGTGCAGGCTGTTAAATGCCTGCATTTAAGTTCCAGCTGTCTACAATTACTGTAGGCTCGAATCCCACCAGGCTTAAAGTTGACTCAGCCTTCCATCCTCTTGGGGTAGGTAAATTGAGGACCCAAGATTGTTGGGGGCAATAAGCTGACTTTGTAAAAATGCCGCTTAGCAATAAGCAGGCATATACAATGGAATGAAGGCTATTGCTGAGCACACTGGGTTGTATCCCAAAAATTGTAAGCCGCCCTGAGTCTTTGGAGAAGGGCGGCATATAAATGTAATTTAAAAAAAGTTGTAGTTGTACTTGATATAGCTAAACTTTATAAGCTCCATGTATATTAATAGCATTCTGTTTCTTACCCTTTTTACAGTATCTGGCTATATGACCTTGAGCCCCACAAGAAAAACATTTCCTAACAATATAGGCAGTTGAAGACAGTTTTTCTTCCTGTGGTTGTCTTTCTCTCAGTTGATTTCTATCTTGCCTTTTTCTTGACTCTTCTAACAGTCTTCCAGTTATGCCAGTCAATGTAAGTTCATCTCTGTTTAAAACTTCCAGTGAAGACACATAATCATCATAAGTTTCATCCAAAAAACAAAGAATGATGTAAACTTGGTGCAACTACGAGAAAATCGGCTCCTTGTAGCTCTTGTAAAGTCCTTTTCATAAACTCCAAATGAGCTAAAATATTGCCACCTTTTATAAGATAGGCTCTAAACAGTTTACATGTAAGGTGTATGTGTGCACCCACACTATATCGAACATAAATGTATTTATTATTTATTTATTATTTGGTCTTATATGCCGCCCTCTCTCCCGAGGGACTCAGGGCGGCTCACATAAAAACAACTATACAAATTACAAAGGTTAAAAAAGAATTAAACCAAATTCGACCAAATAATCATTAAAACCCACTAACAAACATTTAAAATATTAAAACAAACCCCCCCCTCAGTCCAGGCCGGCCTGTTTGAATAACCAAGTCTTGAGGCCGTGGCGAAAGGAGCGAAGGTCGGGGGCCATAAATCCTATTCAAAGGGCCTTGGTGGCTCAGGCTGTTAAATGCCTGCCCTTTGGTACGGGTCCAGGTAACCAGCTTCCTCCAGGACCATCGGTAGCTGCTGCGCCACTACACTCTTGACAACCTATGGGCCTTGGTGGCTCAGGCTGTTAAATGCCTGCATTTAAGTTCCAGCTGCCTACAATTACTGTAGGCTCGAATCCCACCAGGCTCAAGGTTGACTCAGCCTTCCATCCTCTCGGGGTAGGTAAAGTGAGGACCCAAGATTGTTGGGGGCAATAAGCTGACTTTGTAAAAATGCCGCTTAGCAATAAGCAGGCATATACAATGGAATGAAGGCTATTGCTGAGCACACTGGGTTGTATCCCAAAATTGTAAGCCGCCCTGAGTCTTTGGAGAAGGGTGCATATAAATGTAATTTAAAAAAAGTTGTAGTTGTACTTGATATAGCTAAACTTTATAAGCTCCATGTATATTAATAGCATTCTGTTTCTTACCCTTTTTACAGTATCTGGCTATATGACCTTGAGCCCCACAAGAAAAACATTTCCTAACAATATAGGCAGTTGAAGACAGTTTTTCTTCCTGTGGTTGTCTTTCTCTCAGTTGATTTCTATCTTGCCTTTTTCTTGACTCTTCTAACAGTCTTCCAGTTATGCCAGTCAATGTAAGTTCATCTCTGTTTAAAACTTCCAGTGAAGACACATAATCATCATAAGTTTCATCCAAAAAACAAAGAATGATGTAAACTTGGTGCAACTACGAGAAAATCGGCTCCTTGTAGCTCTTGTAAAGTCCTTTTCATAAACTCCAAATGAGCTAAAATATTGCCACCTTTTATAAGATAGGCTCTAAACAGTTTACATGTAAGGTGTATGTGTGCACCCACACTATATCGAACATAAATGTATTTATTATTTATTTATTATTTGGTCTTATATGCCGCCCTCTCTCCCGAGGGACTCAGGGCGGCTCACATAAAAACAACTATACAAATTACAAAGGTTAAAAAAGAATTAAACCAAATTCGACCAAATAATAATTAAAACCCACTAACAAACATTTAAAATATTAAAACAAACCCCCCTCAGTCCAGGCCGGCCTGTTTGAATAACCAAGTCTTGAGGCCGTGGCGAAAGGAGCGAAGGTCGGGGGCCATAAATCCTATTCAAAGGGCCTTGGTGGCTCAGGCTGTTAAATGCCTGCCCTTTGGTACGGGTCCAGGTAACCAGCTTCCTCCAGGACCATCGGTAGCTGCTGTGCCACTACACTCTTGACAACCTATGGGCCTTGGTGGCTCAGGCTGTTAAATGCCTGCATTTAAGTTCCAGCTGTCTACAATTACTGTAGGCTCGAATCCCACCAGGCTCAAGGTTGACTCAGCCTTCCATCCTCTCGGGGTAGGTAAATTGAGGACCCAAGATTGTTGGGGGCAATAAGCTGACTTTGTAAAAATGCCGCTTAGTAATAAGCAGGCATATACAATGGAATGAAGGCTATTGCTGAGCACACTGGGTTGTATCCCAAAAATTGTAAGCCGCCCTGAGTCTTTGGAGAAGGGCGGCATATAAATGTAATTTAAAAAAAAAAGTCCCAACATCTAGCAGCAGATTCTTCACCACGAACATGGACTAGCTGCTGATCACTCAGAGTCAGTCCAATTATACTAAGAGCTTTTTCATTATCCCGGTTAAAGTCAGCTATTTTCTTTTTATCTTCATCATTCAATGGGTCCCAAGTTCTTACATCCGGTGGACTATTAATTACAGCCCATAATCCGTCTTTATGCAGAAGTAGGCTGCACTTCCTAGACCAGGAAACAGTGTGTTCCAGCCAACTGGGTTATCTGAGATATACTGGTTTTGACTGTTCTTGTGCCATTGGTAGTTTAACAATACACCGCAATCAGCTGTGTGAATATGAAACTGTATATTCACACTGATTCTCAATATCTCTGGGCCCATAACCAATGTTATGATATGTACAGAATAACCCTTGAGTAACAAGGATATGCACATGGAAACGTTTATGAGAGTAGTTATGAATAAGTATTCAGCCATACACAGATACACTAAATTGAGTTAAAGTTTACTCTAAGAAATAGCACAGTCCAATAAATGGTCCAGGTCATATACGTTTAACAGTCCAAATAATATCCAGTTATAAAGTCTTACTGGTTGCAAGTCATTTACAGTAAACAAAGATATCAAAGTATAAGCACAGCACAGATACAACAGAGAACCTTAGATAGCAAGAGAATGTCAGAGAGAGCAAGCTATCATCTCTAGCTCCCACGTATGGTAATTTGCAATATAATCAATCAGAATATAGTATAAATCAATACAGTGATTTTGTCTTAAAGTTACAGGCATACATTGTTGGTTTATATATTGCCAACCCAACTACTTTGTGTACACATTCCTAACATTGCCCTTCAGGTGACCTTCATGGAGAAGAGCTGTAGGAATATTGAGTTGGGAAAAGAGATTGTGTGTCAGGTCCCCATAGATCCCTATCGGGACATCGCCATTCTGGCGGGGACGGCCTGAATGCCATTTGATGACCTTTTTCCGTTTCTGTTCTTTTCTCAACTTTGATGTACTTTTCTGGGAATGGGAGAGGGGAGGAATTGCCTGTGGCCATCTGTTTTGTCTCAGCTCCAACAGAACGAGCAAGTAGCACCTGAGAATAACTTCTTACCACCTTCTCAACTCTGAGTTCTCACAACAACTTTGCACCTGTGGACTGGCTCACCTTAGACTGGACAGAGGGGATGGGTTTCTACAAATTTTAACTTAACGGTTCTGAGCAGGAACTTCAGATTCTGCCTTGCTCTACTATCATTGTCTCTCAACAAAAGTTTCCGTATGAAATCCCTCCTGTTTCAAGAGTTCTGCTTTCTTGAAGAGAGAGGAGAGGCAAGTTTGAGCACAGATTATTCGCAACTCCTGTTATCTCCTTCGTTTGGAGGTGCCTGCCTCCTTGTTAGTCTTTGATGGCAGGGATGTGAGAGCAGCACCAAAGGACTGATACTTTTGTGGTTTCCCCCTTGCTGGGGAAATGTGAGAAAAGAATTGTACAGTAGATAATGTTTCATTTCTAAAACAGCATTGTGTAAGAATCATGAATAGATTTTGAGGGGAAAAAAGGAAAGTGCCAGCATTTATATAAACATTGAGACAAGGTAATTCAATACTCTGTTCCCAACACATGGGAGATGTTTCCTGTTTTTCATTACTCTCCCAAACCTCCTTAATTTTTTTCAAATATTTATCCTTCAGATATAGAGAGGAACATTATTTGTAGCACCAAAAGTAATATTTTAGCTAGGCAGATAAGAGCATCCCGATTTTGCTGGGATTGGAAGACAGCAAAGAATTCCAAGATTGTTCATTTCACCAACACAATTCAGACAGGTTAGAATTTTTTAGGTCACATTGCATCTGACCCCTTTGAAGGATACATGGTGACCAGGAGCAGATCAGGACTGGTATGTAGAGAAACCAAGATGTAAACTCAGTGGTCTGTCTGGATAATCACTGGAGACTTTCCATGAGTGAGTGGAGAACACAACTTGTGTCTCCCTGCTCCTAGGCGTTGAGTACTGTCACCCACCCTCTCGTATGCCCAGAAGTCCCAAATGCATAGACTGAAGAAAATCGCCTTGGGAGATACGCAAACTCCATTACTAAAGATATGAAGGGAAAACATCTCTCAAGTCTGCAGCACACGGATCCTATTCAGAAGAGACTCACAGAAAAAAACATCTCTAATTCACAGGAATATAAGAAGGTGGGAGAAGGTACAAGGAAGATACTTTTGTCAGGGAATTGTGCAGCTGTTCAAATGGAGTCAGAGATGCTGACAAGAACTTGTGGTTTTATATAAATAAATACATTTACAGTAAATAAGAGGCAAACAGGATCATAGTAAGGTAAAATCAACCCAGCAGGAACCTCATCAGATAAAACAATGAGAGCACACAAAGCAAAAAGGCGGGAAACAAACTTCCCCTTTTTCATTCAACGCAACCAATCACAGCTTAGATTGCCTCATGCAGTAACGGTGTGTTCTGACTCTACACAATCCTCACTGTTCCAGTTAGAAATTTAAACATCTTGACACCCCTCCAATTTACAGTTGGACAGCATTTTAATGAAGTTGTTTCACAAGGTCCTTTCTTTAAGAACCACCAAAAGACAAAAAAAAACCTTTAAGAAGTAACTGGGGTTTTGAAACAAATACCATTTCACTAGTTAATCATATTTTATGCATTTTAATAAATAATGACATGAAGCTGCTACTAAATAACTGGATTTCCTTTGCAGCTTGGCTTGAGACTCCTGATTTAATTAGGGCATCTGTCGGAACCCTGACACTAAACTTTTGCCAGTTCAAAGATGAACTATGTGGTGTGTGATTGCTCTGTGCTAGAGAGAGGGAATAATTGGAATTGTGCTGGCCACAAATTAAAGTGGAAATTATAATAAGATGGCACATGATTGGCATGCTTCTACCCTTGCTTATCTTTTCTGTTTATTTCCCTCACAAAGCATCCCTTTTCTTGTTTGCCCTACTATTTTGCTTGCTTGCTTTCCTCGGATGTGACAATCCCGATCTCACAGCTGGCATCCCCCCTGCCCACCGTGGCTGCCCCTGGTCCCTTTTGCCGGAGCCTAGTGCGTTGGTGGCAGTAGGGAGTGGTGCCTGCATCACCATTGTTATATCAGAAGTGCTGAGCAGGGCAAGGGGTGCTCTGGGAACTGTCCTGCCATGACTCTCGCCCAATTTGCAAACTTGCACTCAGCACCAGCTGGCCGGCAGGTATGTGGGTGGCTGTGGCTGCTGCTTTTTGGCTGGACACACTCTGTGCTCTCTGGCTCCTGCTGCTGATGGTGGTCAATTCTCTCACCAACCCAGCATGCTCTGCCCACCTGCTTTCTCACCTACCTGCACACCCAGGCACTCTGCCCACCAGTTTGCTAGCCCACCCTGCATTGTGTTCACCCACTCACCTGCCTGCCCACTTCATGCCCTCTGCCCACCAGTTTGCTCACCACCACACACATCACCACCCTGTGAACAAAGGAAATAGCAGGATACCCAACAAAATATCTCCTTACAATAACAAAAAGATAAATTAGACCAAAAAATGTACCAACACCATGTATCTAACAAAATTGAGATAACTAAAAGACAATCAAAGACAATCAAATGCCAGAAGAGCTGGTCCATGGGACCAGGCCAGAAGCCACCAGTCCCCAATCAGAGGAACACTCCATTTCCTCAGAAGAAAACTCTGAAATTCAGATTGAAAGATGGAAAAGGATCCGTTATTTGGAGAATATGAAAGATGGAAAAGGATCCGTTATCTGGAGAATAAGGAGCAGCTGATTGCAAATGTCTTGGACTGGATCTACAAAGTTGCAGACTTGAATTTGCTATTGGAGCAGCAGGAACAGCTCAAGGGGTGAATTTTGAGGGGAGGAAGTGTAGTGATGCCGGACACTCATGAAATAAATAGACAGAGACCAGGTTCTCGGGATGAGTGACCCCCACTTCATGCTGAGACCACTCTTTTATTAGCTCCTTCCTACATCTTACACAATTAGTCACATGAAGGTAAAAACAAATTCATCTTGTGCTTAAGCAAGCATAATATTATTATAACATGTAGCAGATAAAACCACATCCCTATTCTCATGCTTGCTATTGCTGAATCACTATTGCTAAACTGCTAGCCTGACAATCTTTTTCCCACATCTCCCCCTTTTTTATTTATTACTGCAGAACGGTTAAATCTAAATATTCTTCATTTTCCTCCTGCACCACTGTGGACCATTTGTTCTCCTCCTCATTGACTTGGAATGCTTTACGGGGTTCCACATAAACATCCTCGGACATATTAATATCTTGGTAAAGTTTTTCTTGCGAGGCCGGTTTCTTTAAACTTTTCTTTAAACAAGTAGATACCATAATTATTAAATTTGGAAAACATTGCAGGCAACAACATACCCCCACTAACAATCCAGCCACTAGGATCAATATTTTTACAAATCCTGCCATCCACCCACCAGGTAGCCATGACCACAAGGCTCCCCATATGTCCATAGCATTTTCCTCCGCGGGCATCACCAGCGGATTATGTTTTATCATATCCTCCATATGCTGAATGGTATGAGTGATATTGGGGCCGTTGTCATGGATATAAGTACAACACATAGCGCCTAGCAATGCACAAACCCCTCCTTTAGCGGCCAAAAGATAATCCAAAGCATATCTATTTTGCAATACGACTGTTCTAATCTCCTGCATTTCTTGATTGATGGCTTTAAGGGTTTTTATTGTAAAATTGAACACATGAGTTGTCCAATTGTTAAGTTTATGTAGATCCCGGTAATTCGTGGCTGCCCCTAGATTAGGTTGTAATCCTCTAGCTAACTGAGTAGACCAACTCCCTCCCAGAGTTAACCCGGAGTCCAAAGATGGAACTTCTCTCTTGTTACGCAGCGTAATCCCTAGGCAAACTTTGATTCACCCAAACTGCCGGCGAAACCCATCCCAAGGTACATGTCCCAAACCACCCTCCAGGAATCTCAGGGTATGCGTTATGTCCACATAACCACCATACTTCTCCTAAATACAAAGGCAATGATTTGTTCACCGCCCATGTAGCATTAGCCTGTGTGACTATCATTCCTATTACCTGGCACATGTGTGCATTAAGAAACTTCCCTGTTGTCAGCCTACAGGATGTTGTTTTTGTTCCTGTGATTATATCACCTTTTGTACAGGTCAGGTTATGCTGTATACATTCACAATCCCGAGTACAATTAAAAATTGCAGCTTTGCCTGAGTATAGGCGGGGTTAGTAGAGCATACTATGAGTACATTTGTCCATAAATGTAGCTGCAAAATTTGTGCAAGCAGCAAGTAAAAGGTTACAGTTTGTGGTTATGTGGTTGGAACAGGATATGCAGAAACAGGCAGACAGTGCAGCTACATTCTCCGCTGCTAATTTCCTTGTATGTGGTTCAGCTTTTACAGAAGCCTGCACACACAAGTTTTAATGGCTAACAAAAGCAATTAATGATTTTATAGCAACATCTCCTCCGTTTTGTTTTTCAAAGATAGTCGTCTCCTTCTTCCTCGTAGGGTGCGAAGGGTGTTTTGTGCAAGGAGATGTCTTCAAGGGTCTGGTCAGTGGTGTCATCATCTTCATCCTCACTGCTCATGGTGAAGAGATTTTGTTCTGATACATTATCCTGTGGCACAAGTTGATAGGTACTGAAAAAGAGTGCCGAACAACAGCCTTCAGGATTGAAACAGCAAGTCCACCTGGAATAAGTCACGGTGTAAGATGAACTAGGCAACCATCTGCGGGGGCCTGACCAGTTCATGCTGCATACTGGGCAGCAACGGGGCAGTGGATGGAGACAGTAGAGGGCTGAGAGGTCCAGATGGACAAGGTCAACCAGGTGACTCCCTCGGTTCCTAGCTGGAAGGAGGTATGTGGAACAGGGTCGGCAAGCAGGACAGCAGAGGAGACCAGAAGGCACAGGAGTACAGGAAACATCTCCGCCAAATGCTGTGGCTTGTGGCTCAAGGTTACTTCACAAGGTAGGGTCTGGTGTGTCTGGTAGGAACCCAAAGCACTCTGTCAGGTAGTTGGATGGCTGCATAACCTCAACCCCAAGTAATGAGATCGGCAGGCCCTTTCCAAGTCCAGTCAGGTAGGCAACGATAGTACACCTGTGGTTTGGGTAAATCTGCAGAAGAGGGAGAGGAAAAATGGCGCTCTACAGCGGTAGTTAGCGGGTGGCCGGTTAGATTAACAAAATTCAGAGTATATAAGCATAGGTTCAGGGTATTTTGTATCGCTGGGAGGCCAGGGGGATTTTTCCCCTGTTTCAAATTTCGATTGAGTGCATGTTTAAGTGTCTGGTTAGCACACTCTGCCAAGGCTTGGCCCTGGCTATTGTAAGGTATTCCAAATTTGTGAATAATATCCCATCGATTACAAAACTCTGACATGGCAGAGCTTGTGTACGCAGGACCATTATCAGTTTTAGCTCTTTTGGGCATCCCAACGATGCAAAGGTTGAATACAGTGATTAAGCACATGTTTAGAGGCTTGCCTCTCTGAGGAGTGGCCATAATAAACCCTGAAAACGTATCAACGGAAACATGTAGATATTTCCAGGGGACAAAAGGAGCATATTGGGTAACATCCATTTGCCATATTTGGCAGGCCTGTGTGCCTCTGGGGTTGACTCCCATAGGAACAGCAATAGCCTGCTGACTACAAGTGGGGCATTGCTGCGTATGGCCGCTGCCTCAGCAGCTGTAATACCAAATTGTTTAATGAGCGCTTTTGTATTTTTGTGAAAGTATGAGTGGCTTTCCCAAGGTGTTACAGGTTGTAAAGGCAAGATCAAATGCGGCTGCATCGTCTGCCCTATTGTTACCTTCTTGGAGCACACCAGGGAAAGGTTGGTGGCTCCTAATATGAGTGACAAAAAATGGATAATTTCGTTCTGCAATTAGGGACTGCAGAGTACAAAATAATGCCAATAAATCAGGTTCAATAGATGGTGATAGGTATGAGCCAAATATTGTTAAAACAATTTGAGAAACATACAAGCTATCAAGAATCAAATTAATTGGGACTTTAGAAAAAAGCTGAAATGCCAAAATTGCAGCGGCCAATTCAGCACGCTGTGCAGATTTTTGTGGTGGCATTGTTTTTGTCTTAAAAGGATTAAGAGGGGTTTGGAGATAGCTTGCAGGTATGGTTGCAGGAGAAAGAAAAATAACACATCAGTATTGCAGTTACTAAACAGATAAATCAGTTTCAACAAAATGGAGACACAACAGATGAGAAAAGGAAAAAAACTGAATTCAAATGCTTCAGGAAAAGGATGAACAGATAAAATCATTTAAACACACAGTAAATGCAAGGATGAAACTTTTCTTGTAAATGAACTTAGAACATTTGTTAATAACCCTGGGTTTTTCTTAAAAGCACAGAGAGGAGAAAATTTAACTCTTCCTCATCCGGTCCAATTGGCCAGATCAGACCAGAAGAAGACAATCTCTCAGTGTTTTTAATTCTTAACAATTTAAAATTAATATCCGAAGGGATCAGAGACACTTAACAGTTGCAACAGTTACCTCTAGAACACACAAAGTCTTAGACACACACTGTGCGCGCCACACACATACCACACACAAAGACACAGAGGAAAACAAAACTCTGAGGTTTACACACACACACTGATCATTCCCACAATAAATCTCTCAGTTAAATTGGGAAGGCATAAATCTTAAGGAACAAACCATATGGTAGCATAGAAGATAAAGAGACAGATCTTTTAAGACTTTTAGAGGCAGAAGCACGATGTGGAGCACTTGAACCCCTGCTGCATTTTGAGTATACTCCATATTGTAAACATTACTACCTGCTTTCGCAGCTGCCTCTAGAAGTTGAGCTAAATCTAATGCTGACCCGGATGCCACCAATGGTGTTAACAGTCGCTTACAGTCCACATTTGCATTTTCAACTGCTAGTTTTAAAAGCAACTCCTCTTGGGCTTGTGGGTTATTAATTTGTCGCTCAATGGCTAGTTTTAACCTATCGATAAAAGTCCCATAATTTTCCCCATTTTGTTGCTTGATGTTAGCAAAACTCTTTCCTCCTTCTTTTCCTTCCACTTTACTTAATGCCACAAAGACGGCCAAAATAATAATTGGATAAGCTTCATCAGGCAAATCTTTCTGTTGATCTACTGCAGTGAATTGCCCTGACCCATAGATTTGATCTGGAATAATTTGTGCTGTCCCTCTGGCAAGGGCTTGTTGCTTATAGTGAAAGTCGAATACTACATATTGGGAGGAAGTAGCATTTTAAATAAGGCCTTCCAATCTGCGGGTATCATAAGATTCCCCAATCCCAAAGCTTCTAACAAAGCCTTGGTATAATGACTATGTATGCCATAATCGGCAGTTGCCTGTTTATCTGTTTTAATGCACTCAAGGGACCGGCTTCCAAAGCCTTTGAGGGTTCAGTTGTGCATCCATTTGTACTTGAACAGGGAACGCTTCCAATCCTTCCACATCTTCTAACCCAAACTCTCCCTTTCTAACCCTTCCAAGATAGTTTGCTGGATAGGCGATGCTAATCCCTTTCCCCAATCCTTCCATTTGTCGGAGTTGATGTTCAGTGAGCGGGGGGGGGAACTCTGGTGCTGATGGGTGATCTAATGACTGAGGCAGCCCACCACACCGTGATTTACTCTCCTCCTTTGGCTGAACTACTTGAGGAGAATATGGGGTAACTCTTCCCCTATTAAAGATGTCAATTCCATAGGATTTTCATGTGTAATTAAAATCTCCATCAATTTTCTCCACGCCACCAACTGCCCTGCTGGAGCCCTGGGCGCTTGATGCATTGCTTTCCCAATTTTCTTCCATGTTGATACCTGAAGACTACCTGCCTCGGGTAGCTTGGGAATTGTTGCCATAGATATATTAGTAACTTTCTAATGTCATTTCTGTGGATCTTAATCCCAACACTTTTAACAGAGTCCGCTAACTTCTCTAATTCCTGGATATGCTGTTCCTGCACCCTAGAGAGTTTTCCTCCCATACTGCACTGTGACCAGTTCTGACCAGCAGAACTGATGAGAGCTCATATACCTTCCCGGTGAGCAATATAGAAGAGGGATACGTACCTGACCGTAATCAGATCACGTCGGGGTCACCACTTGTAGCGATGCCGGACACTCATGAAATAAATAGACAGAGACCAGGTTCTCGGGATGAGTGACCCCCACTTCATGCTGAGACCACTCTTTTATTAGCTCCTTCCTACATCTTACACAATTAGTCACATGAAGGTAAAAACAAATTCATCTTGTGCTTAAGCAAGCATAATATTATTATAACATGTAGCAGATAAAACCACATCCCTATTCTCATGCTTGCTATTGCTGAATCACTATTGCTAAACTGCTAGCCTGACAATCTTTTTCCCACAAGGAAGAAGGTCTGGTTTGTGAAGTGGTGAAGGCCCCAGATTAGAGACAAGGAAACACTCAGTCCCAGTCCAAACCTAAGCAAAACCATCTGTCCAACTCCAGCCTAACCCTAACTCTCAGGCTTAGAAACTGGAAAGGGGTATAGAATATTAGCACCCACTTGTCTCCTAGTGTGGGGATTCAATAACCAGTCATTTCAGTGTCCAAAGATGTCTGACTGCCTGGGCAGTGTTTATTCTTTTTATACCATTTTACAAGCAGAAAAGAGCAGCATAGATACAGCATTGGGATTGGAGAATAGATCCACATGGGTGAAACCCTTCAATCGCATTGGCATAACCCTCAACCAATCCTTGAAGTTAGTGGTGATGTTAGTAAATGAGATCACCTGTATACCTGGAAAATCAGGGACTTTCCAACCAACAGATAGAGGATGAATAGAGGATGAGATCATGGGATAGCAAAAGGGCCCCTCCACCAGGCTGCAGTGTGCTGCTAGCTTCTAGTGTCATCCAGGGAAACTCAGTGGCTACCACATTTCCCTCCTTATGGAGGGTGTCAGTGATGGTTTTCTGCACAACTGTCAGGTCAGCAGTCTTTCCCATGATTGTGATTCCCAGCTTCTAGTGTCATCCAGGGAAACTCAGTGGCTACCACACCCTAGAAGAATAAAATATTTTATGAAATATTAAAAGTAAGAATATTATATTTCCCTTAGTGAGAAATTCAGAAATTCAGAAACATGTTCTTGGAGACAGAAACTCAGTCCCAGCTCCCTGCCCCCAGCAGATATTTTGTGCCAGCTTTTCCACAAAGACCTTCAGCTCCAGGATGATGGGATAATCCTTCAGCCACAGTAGGAATTGCCCTTCATTGCATCACCCAGCAAGATTCAACCAAGCCTGGGACACAGACAGCCTACAAAGTTAGCTATGGCCCCTGCATGCCACCTGGGAGTCTAATAACGACCAATAGAATACATTTCTTGCACAGGAACAGGAAGCTGAAGGGCAAGGCCCAAGAGAGGGTATAAATACCCGCCTCTCTCCTCCATGTGTTCAGCTACCCAGGACCTAAACCCATGTTGTCCTCTACCAATAAACCATCTTTCCAATCAGCCTCCATGTTTCCAGTATCTTTCTCCCCACTTGGAACTGAACCCAGATCAATATTTCTTCCAATCACTTCCAAAACCCCTTGCCAAGGAAATCCCAAGGCCAAACACCAAGTAAGACCAAAGGCACCAAAACAAATATCTGGGATAAGGCTCAAGGATGCTGGATGGAAAGCCATGAGTTCTAATTCAGTGTTAGGCATGAAGACACCTTCCAGGAGCTATGGCATATTGAGAGGCAAAAGTATATCTCGGTAGGTAGGCAGGCTTTCTGGGGACATTACCCTGCAAATTACAGAATGCTACCTAGAAAGTGCTATGTATCCCATCATGAGTTTCTGAATGAAAAGAGAATAAAATAAAAGTAGTCCTCAACTCAGAACAGTTCATTTAGTGACTGTTCAAACTTACAATGGCACTGAAAAAGTGACTTATGACCATTGTGCGGAACTTCAAAATATTCATAGCCTGGCTTGCACACTGGCTAATCTTAATTTGGCCTCACAAATCCTGGATGCAATAAACTAAGGCAGGTTCAGGAAGCAATCCTTGGAAATGGGCAGCCTTTGATTATCTACTAAGGCACAATCATGACTCAGCTGCAGTCTGCCTAAAGTGTGAAGCCATCTGCAATTTTGGACAATCCTATCGGCCTAGACCTAAGCAAGAAAGAGTGGAAACCATTTGACTTGACTGACTTGAAGGCACCAAACTCAAACATCTAGTGTAAGACTCAAGGACGCTGGATGGAAAGCTACAAATTGTAATTGAGTGTTAGCTTAAGCATAAAGACGCTTTCCATGAGCTATGGAATATCAAGAGGGAACAGGTATGTCATGGTAGGTAGGGAGGCTGTCTGGGGGTACATTTACCCTGTAAATCGGCTGTCACCAACCGGTGCGCTGCGAGAAAATTTTGGTGGTCCGCAGAGAAATGTCACCCCCAGAGCACCCCCCAAAGCAATTAATCCAGGTTGCAGAGAAACACAAGGCTGCACTGCCCATATGGCCCCGGGAACCCTCCCCGCCCACTCACTCCTTACCCGGCAAACTTGCCTGCTAAATTGCTATTTTTTCCTTCTTTTTTTCCGGCCATCAGCTGTTCTGCTGTGCTGAGAGATTTAGATTAGCTAGGAAGCAGGAAATGGTTGGATTGCTTGCTTTCTAGCTAGTCTTTAGATCTTGGGCTCTGCTTTTAAGCACAGCCGAACCTCCCTTAGGACTGAAGGTTCTATTATTCAGTGCAGACTCACTGCAAGCAAATTTTATGTGACAGACTGAGTTAGCTGATGGCAGATAGATCACTGAATGATTCTGTGAGCAACTCAATCTGCCTGTTTTGCCTGATTTTGGGTAAAAGTTGCTCTTTTTTTAGTAAAATCAATATTTACATACACTGTGTGTTGTGAGTTAAATTTGTGAGTTTGCTTGCAAGCAATTTTATGTGACAAACTGAGCTGCCGATGGCAGATTGATAGATCTCTGAATCTGTGATTCTGTGAGCAACTCAATCTGCCTGCCTGCTTTGCCTGATTTGGGGTAAAAGTTGCTCTTTTTTAATTAAAAAAATCAATATTTATATGAATATTTATAATATTTACATACAAGCCATGCCCAGCCAGTCAAATGACCACCAAGCCACACCCATAAATTAGGCCACACCCCAGAACGGTTAGTGGTCCCGGGATTTAAATTTATGAGTTTGGTGGTCCCTGAGGTCCAAAGGTTGGCGACCACTGCTGTAAATTACAGCATGCTACCCAGGAAGTGCTTTGTATGCCATCTTGAGTACCTGAATGAAAAGAAATCAA
>CM019149.1:22716771-22761904 GCA_009733165.1 Naja naja
CTCCCAGCCCGGAGGCGCGCAAATAGGATACCATGGTCGAGATGGTATCCGAAAGCAGCTAGAGAAGATCGCAGAACCGGGACAGAGAGGGCGAGCCCCTGTCCTGTGCCCTAGCTAAGATCATCAATCAGCGACCAATGCTGTCTCGTGCTGTACCCAGACCGGCCCGGATTGGTACGGATCCAGGTAGTCCTTCCTCCAGGAAAAGTGGCAATTGCTGAGCCACACACTCTCAACAACCTTAGCTAAAAGCGAAGGTTGGAGAGGGCAGTTGTTCAACATGGCTGGGTCAAGGGCAGGCTTCTTCAGGAGGGGCCTCACCACCACCTCTTTCAAAGCGTGGGAATAACCCCTCCCTCAATGAAGCATTGACCACTGCCCGAGCCAGCCAGCGTGACCTCCTGGAGGCATAAACCAACCAGGAAGGGCACGGGTCCAATAAACATGTGGTGGAACTCAGCCACCATAATCCTGTCCACTTCATCCTCAGAAACAGGATCAAACTCAGCCCAGATCACATTGGCCAAAACACTCGCATTCCCCTCAGACCACTGACAATCCACACGTAACCCCTCCGGATCTGGAGCGATCTTGTCCTGCAGATACTGACTAAATTCCTCAGCTCTGCCCCACAAGCGGGTCCACCACCACCCCAATTGAAGGAGGGAGTGGGTAACCCCAAACAGGCGGCTGGGCAATTATCTCTGAGGGCTATGAGGGGAGAAGTAGGATCTCCTCGCACCCCCCATAGCTGCCAGGTAAGTCCTAACATGGGCTCTTAGCTGGGCTCGGTCAGATTCAGAGCGAGTCACCCTCCACCTGCTCTCTAGTCCCTTCTGCGACGCTTCATTTCCTGGGCTCCTCGTACCAGGGAGCTGAGCGGGATCCCTCAGCGAGTAGGGCCATGAAACCCTGTCGAGAGCCTGCAGCGACTGTTGCCAGGCAGCCGAGGTCTCGGCAGGACTGTGAGTAAGGGATGCAGGAAAAACCCCAGTTCTGCCTGGAACCTGTCAGGGTCCATCAGGCGTCTGGGCTGGAACCATCTAGGTGGCTCCTCATCCCAGCGGTGTGGGGTGGCTTGCAGGAGAACCAGCTGCAGGAGATAGTGGTCTGACCATCCCCTAGACCACTCCGCCACTGCTCAGAGACAAAAACCAGGTCGAGCATGTTACCCCCCTCATGAGTGGGCCATCTATTATCTGGGTCAGGCGGCCTCCATGAAGCCATGAACTCCTGGGCCAGTGCTGACGCCAATCCCAGAGAAGGCAGGTTAAAGTCACCCAGAACCATAAGCTCTGGAAACTCCACCGCCACCCCGAGATGGCATCAAGCAGCCCAGGCAGGGCAGCTGAAACATAGCTGGGGACAGGTATGTAAGCAGCACCAACCGATCCCAGTAACAGCCTGAGTCTCGGAGGAGGGATCACCAATGTATCTCGGGAGCAGGGACCTCCCTTGGAAGCAGGGTCTCCCGAATAACAATAGCCACCCCACCTCCCCTACCCTGGGGTCGTGACGGTGTAACACCCGAAAACCTGGTGGGCAAATATCGACCAGAGGGACTCCCCCTCGGTCCCAACCAGGTCTCGGTGATACAGGCCAGGTCCGGCCTCCTCCTCAATCACCTCGCGGAGGAGTGGTGCCTTATTAGCCACGGACCTGGCATTGAAATACACCAGTCTGAGACCAGGGGCCCTGGATCCCAAAACTCCGGGGTGGGAGGGGGCAGAGGGGTCGGCGCACCACAGCTTGAATATAGCGGGCGCTCCCCTAACATGATATGACCCCCGGCCCCATCGGCCTCTACCCCTACCAACCACTCTAGGTATTAGTAGATAATCAAAGGTTGCCCATTTCCAAGGATTGCTTCCTGAACCTGCCTTAGTTTTTGCATCCAGGATTTGTGAGGCCAAATTAAGATTAGCCAGTGTGCAAGCCAGGCTATGAATATTTTTGAAGTTCCGCACAATGGTCATAAGTCACTTTTTCAGTGCCATTGTAAGTTTGAACAGTCACTAAATGAACTGTTCTGAGTTGAGGACTACTTTTATTTTATTCTCTTTTCATTCAGAAACTCATGATGGGATACATAGCACTTTCTAGGTAGCATTCTGTAATTTGCAGGGTAAATGTCCCCAGAAAGCCTGCCTGCCTACCAAGATATACTTTTTGCCTCTCAATATGCCATAGCTCCTGGAAGGTGTCTTCATGCCTAACACTGAATTAGAACTCATGGCTTTCCATCCAGCATCCTTGAGCCTTATCCCAGATATTTGTTTTTGGTGCCTTTGGTCTTACTTGGTGTTTGGCCTTGGGATTTCCTTGGCAAGGGGTTTTGGAAGTGATTGGAAGAAATATTGATCTGGGTTCAGTTCCAAGTGGGGAGAAAGATACTGGAAACATGGAGGCTGATTGGAAAGATGGTTTATTGGTAGACAGGACCACATGGGTTTTAGGTCCTGGGCAGCTGAACACATGGAGGAGAGAGGGGGGTATTTATACCCTCTCTTGGGCCTTGCCCTTCAGCTTCCTGTTCCTGTGCAAGAAATGTATTCTATTGGTTGTTATTAGACTCCCAGGTGGCCATGCAGGGGCCATAGCTAACTTTAGGCTGTCTGTGTCCCAGGCTTGGTTGAATCTTGCTGGGTGATGCAATGAAGGGCAATTCCTACTGTGGTTGAAGGATTATCCCATCATCCTGGAGCTGAAGGTCTTTTGTGGAAAAGCTGGCACCAAAATATCTGCTGGGGGCAGGGAGCTGGGACTGAGTTTCTGTCTCCAAGAACATGTTTCTGAATTTCTGAATTTCTCACTAAGGGAAATATAATATTCTTCCTTTTTAATATTTCATAAAATATTTTAATCTTCTAGGAGACAAGTGGGTGCTAATATTCTATACCCCTTTCCAGTTTCTTAAGCCTGAGAGTTAGGGTTAGGCTGGAGTTGGACAGATGGTTTTGCACTTAGGTTTGGACTGGGACTGAGCGTTTCCTTGTCTCTAATCTGGGGCCTTAACCACTTCACCAAACCAGACCTTCTTCCTCCCCTCAAAATTCACCCCTTGAGCTGTTCCTGCTGCTCCAATAGCAAATTCAAGTCTGCAACTTTCAAGATCCAGTCCAAGACATTTGCAATCAGCTGCTCCTTATTCTCCAGATAATGGATCCTTTTCCATCTTTCAATCTGAATTTCAGAGTTTTCTTCTGAGGAAATGGAGTGTTCCTCTGATTGGGGACTGGTGGCTTCTGGCCTGGTCCCATGGACCAGCTCTTCTGGCATTTGATTGTCTTTGATCGTCTTTTAGTTATCTCAATTTTGTTAGATACATGGTGTTGGTACATTTTTTGGTCTAATTTATCTTTTTGTTATTGTAAGGAGATATTTTGTTGGGTATCCTATTTCCTTTGTTCACAGGGTGGTGATGTGTGTGGTGGTGAGCAAACTGGTGGGCAGAGGGCATGAAGTGGGCAGGCAGGTGAGTGGGTGAACACAATGCAGGGTGGGCTAGCAAACTGGTGGGCAGAGTGCCTGGGTGTGCAGGTAGGTGAGAAAGCAGGTGGGCAGAGCATGCTGGGTTGGTGAGAGAATTGACCACACCACCATCAGCAGCAGGAGCCACAGAGCACAGAGTGTGTCCAGCCACAAAGCAGCAGCCACAGCCACCCACATACCTGCCGGCCAACTGGTGCTCAGTGCAAGTTTGCAAATTGGGCGAGAGTCATGGCAGGACAGTTCCCAGAGCACCTCTTGCCCTGCTCAGCACTTCTGATATAACAATGGTGATGCAGGCACCACTCCCTACTGCCACCAACGCACTAGGCTCCGGCAAAAGGAACCAGGGGCAGCCACGGTGGGCAGGGGGGATGCCAGCTGTGAGATCGGGATTGTCACATCTGAGGAAAGCAAGCCAGCAAAATAGTAGGGCAAACAAGAAAAGGGATGCTTTGTGAGGGAAATAAACAGAAAAGATAAGCAAGGGTAGAAGCACGCCAATCATGTGCCATCTTATTATAATTTCCACTTTAATTTGTGGCCAGCACAATTCCAATTATTCCCTCTCTCTAGCACAGAGCAATCACACACCACATAGTTCATCTTTGAGCTGGCAAAAGTTTAGTGTCAGGGTTCCAATAGATGCCCTAATTAAATCAGGAGTCTCAAGCCAAGCTGCAAAGGAAATCCAGTTATTTAGTAGCAGCTTCATGTCATTATTTATTAAAATGCATAAAATATGATTAACTAGTGAAATGGTATTTGTTTCAAAACCCCAGTTACTTCTTAAAGGTTTTTTTTGGTCTTTTGGTGGTTCTTAAAGAAAGGACCTTGTGAAACAACTTCATTAAAATGCTGTCCAACTGTAAATTGGAGGAGTGTCAAGATGTTTAAATTTCTAACTGGAACAGTGAGGATTGTGTAGAGTCAGAACACACCGTTACTGCATGAGGCAATCTAAGCTGTGATTGGTTGCCTTGAATGAAAAAGGGGAAGTTTGTTTCCCGCCTTTTTGCTCTGTGTGCTCTCATTGTTTTACCTGATGAGGTTCCTGCTGGGTTGATTTTACCTTACTATGATCCTGTTTGCCTCTTATTTACTGTAAATGTATTTATTTATATAAAACCACAAGTTCTTGTCAGCATCTCTGACTCCATTTGAACAACGGCTGTACAATTCCCTGACAAAAGTATCTTCCTTGTACCTTCTCCCACCTTCTTATATTCCTGTGAATTAGGGATGTTTTTTCTGCGAGTCTCTTCTGAATAGGATCCATGTGCTGCAGACTTGAGAGATGTTTTCCCTTCAGTAATGGAGTTTGCATATCTCCCAAGGCGATTTTCTTCAGTCTATGCATTTGGGACTTCTGGGCATACGAGAGGGTGGGTGACAGTACTCGACGCCTAGGAGCAGGGAGACACAAGTTGTGTTCTCCACTCACTCATGGAAAGTCTGCAGTGATTATCCAGACAGACCACTGAGTTTACATCTTGGTTTCTCTACATACCAGTCCTGATCTGCTCCTGGTCACCATGTATCCTTCAAAGGGATCAGATGCAATGTGACCTAAAAAATTCTAACCTGTCTGAATTGTGTTGGTGAAATGAACAATCTTGGAATTCTTTGCTGTCTTCCAATCCCAGCAAAATCGGGATGCTCTTATCTGCCTAGCTAAAATATTACTTTTGGTGCTACAAATAATGTTCCTCTCTATATCTGAAGGATAAATATTTGAAAAACATTAAGGAGGTTTGGGAGAGAAATGAAAAACAGGAAACATCTCCCATGTGTTGGGAACAGATTATTGAATTACCTTGTCTCAATGTTTATATAAATGCTGGCACTTTCCTTTTTTCCCCTCAAAATCTATTCATGATTCTTACGCAATGTTGTTTTAGAAATGAAACATTATCTACTGTACAATTCTTTTCTCACATTTCCCCAGCAAGGGGGAAACCACAAAAGTATCAGTCCTTTGGTGCTGCTCTCACATCCCTGCCATCAAAGACTAACAAAGAGGCAGGCACCTCCAAACGAAGGAGATAACAGGAGTTGCGAATAATCTGTGCTCAAACTTGCCTCTCCTCTCTCTTCAAGAAAGCAGAACTCTTGAAACAGGAGGGATTTCATACGGAAACTTTTGTTGAGAGACAGTGATAGTAGAGCAAGGCAGAATCTGAAGTTCCTGCTCAGAACCGTTAAGTTAAAATTTGTAGAAACCCATCCCCTCTGTCCAGTCTAAGGCGAGCCAGTCCACAGGTGCAAAGTTGTTGTGAGAACTCAGAGTTGAGAAGGTGGTAAGAAGTTATTCTCAAGTGCTACTTGCTCGTTCTGTTGGAGCTGAGACAAAACAGATGGCCACAGGCAATTCCTTCCCTCTCCCATTCCCAGGAAAGTACATCAAAGTTGAGAAAAGAACAGAAACGGAAAAAGGTCATCAAATGGCATTCAGGCCCTCCCCGCCAGAATGGCAGTGTCCCGATAGGGATCTATGGGGACCTGACACACAATCTCTTTTCCCAACTCAATATTCCTACAGCTCTTCTCCATGAAGGTCACCTGAAGGGCAATGTTAGGAATGTGTACACAAAATAGTTGGGTTGGCAATATATAAACCAACAATGTATGCTTGTAACTTTAAGACAAAATCACTGTATTGATTTATACTATATTCTGATTGGTTGATTATATTGCAAATTACCATACGTGGGAGCTAGCTTGCTCTCTCTGACATTCTCTTGCTATCTAAGGTTCTCTGTTGTATCTGTGCTGTGCTTATACTTTGATATCTTTGTTTACTGTAAATGACTTGCAACCAGTAAGAAGACTTTATAACTGGATATTATTTGGACTGTTAAACGTATATGACCTGGACCATTTATTGGACTGTGCTATTTCTTAGAGTAAACTTTAACTCAATTTAGTGTATCTGTGTATGGCTGAATAATTATTCATAACTACTCTCATAAACGTTTCCATGTGGATATCCTTGTTACTCAAGGGTTATTCTGTACATATCATAACATTGGTTATGGGCCCAGAGATATTGAGAATCAGTGTGAATATACAGTTTCATATTCAGACAGCTGATTGCGGTGTATTGTTAAACTACCAATGGCACAAGAACAGTCAAAACCAGTATATCTCAGATAACCCAGTTGGCTGGAACACACACTGTTTCCTGGTCTAGGAAGTGCAGCCTACTTCTGCATAAAGACGGATTATGGGCTGTAGTTAATAGTCCACCGGATGTAAGAACTTGGGACCCATTGAATGATGAAGATAAAAAGAAAATAGCTGACTTTAACCGGGATAATGAAAAAGCTCTTAGTATAATTGGACTGACTCTGAGTGATCAGCAGCTAGTCCATGTTCGTGGTGAAGAATCTGCTGCTAGATGTTGGGACATTTTGAAGAGGATTTATGGCCCCCGACTTTCACTCCTTTCGCCGCGGCCTAAAGACTTGGTTATTCGAACAGGCCGGCCTGGACTAAGGGGGGGTTTGTTTTAATATTTTAAATGTTTGTTAGTGGGTTTTAATTATTATTTGGTCGAATTTGGTTTAATTCTTCTTTAACTTTTGTAATTTGTATAGTTGTTTTTATGTGAGCCGCCCGCCCTGAGTCCCTCAGGAGAGAGGGCGGCATATAAGACCAAATAATAAATAAATAATAAATACATTTATGTTCGATATAGTGTGGGTGCACACATACACCTTACATGTAAACTGTTTAGAGCCTGTCTTATAAAAGGTGGCGATATTTTAGCTCATTTGGAGTTTATGAAAAGGACTTTACAAGAGCTACAAGAAAAGGAGCCAATTTTCTCGCAGTTGCACCAAGTTTACATCATTCTTTGTTTTTTGGATGAAACTTATGATGATTATGTGTCTTCACTGGAAGTTTTAAACAGAGATGAACTTACATTGACTGGCATAACTGGAAGACTGTTAGAAGAGTCAAGAAGAAGGCAAGATAGAAATCAACTGAGAGAAAGACAACCACAGGAAGAAAAACTGTCTTCAACTGCCTATATTGTTAGGAAATGTTTTTCTCGTGGGGCTGAAGGTCATATAGCCAGATACTGTAAAAAGGGTAAGAAACAGAATGCTATTAATATACACAGAGCTTATAAAGTTTAGCTATATCAAGTACAACTACAACTTTTTTTTAAAATTACATTTATATGCCACCCTTCTCTGAAGACTCAGGACGGCTTACAATTTTTGGGATACAACCCAATGCGTTCAGCAATAGCCTTCATTCCATTGTATATGCCTGCTTATTACTAAGCGGCATTTTTACAAAGTCAGCTTATTGCCCCCAACAATCTTGGGTCCTCAATTTACCTACCCCGAGAGGATGGAAGGCTGAGTCAACCTTGAGCCTGGTGGGATTTGAGCCTGCAGTAATTGCAGGCAGATGGAGCTAAGTGCTAGGCATTTAACAGCCTGCACCACCAAGGCTCTTAAACCATGATATATGGGTAAACCATGATATATGGGTAGTTGACAGTGGAGCATTGCAGTGTATAACTAAAAGTAAAGAGAGGTTTGTTAACATGACAAAGAGTAAACAGCATATATCATTAGCTAATGGATTGAAATTGACAGCATCTGGAGAAGGTACTGCACATTGTTCATGTATTAATGAATATTTACCGATGTTATATGTACCTAGAATGATATTTAACTTGCTATCTGTACGAACAATGGTAAAACCAGGATTTGTTGTAACCTTTCAGGGAGATAAATGTTTAATTGAAAAACGGGGTAAAAGCGTTACTGCAAGGTTAGATAATGGTTTGTTTATTATACATGATAATCCATTAATTAATGCTAACTCAGTTTATGAGAATAAAAAGCCTCATGATGAATGTATTCATCTGCTCCATAGATGTATGGGACATATAAATTTCAAAATGCTAAAGAAAACTGTTGAGTTATCTAATTGTATAGAATTAAAACCTTGTACAAAGTATTTAAATTGCAATGTTTGCAGTCAAGAAAAAAGCAAGGTAACTCCTGCAAATAGGGTAAATGGATTCAAAACCAGTGAACCATTAGAGGTTGTTTTTGCTGATATTATTGGACCTACTAAACCTAGTTTAGGTGGAGCCTGTGACATATTAAGTATAATGGATCGTTTTTCCAGATATGGTTTCTGTTATTTAATGAAAACGGAGAGAGGAACATACCAGCATTTTGTAAACTGGCTAAAATTTGCTGAAAGGAAAAAGAAACAGAAAGTTATTAGCTTAGTTACAGATAATGGTACTGAATTTACCAATAGAAAATTTGAAGCCATGTTACAGAAAGCTGGCATTGAACGTAAGCGTTCTGCTCTTTATAGACCACAACATAACTCACATATTGAACGTAGAGGACAAACATTACAGGCTATGGCTAGGACTATGATTTCAGATTCTGGTTTATCAAAGAAACTTTGGGGTGAAGCAATAATGTGTGCTAACCATGTTTTGAATAACGTAGTGAATTCAACGACTGGTGAATTACCATTTACTCGTTGGCATGGAAAAAAAGCCAGATCACAGTTATTTACATACATTTGGAACCCCAGCATGGGTTCATATTCCCACGCAAGTAAGGCGAAAGGGACAACATAGAGCGAGACAATTATATTTTGTAGGTTATGAAGCTAATGATAGATCACTTAGATTTTGGAAGCCAGGTACTACTAATGTATATTGTAGTTCAAGTGCTAAATTTCGGGAGCATGTTGGCTGGAGAAAGCTTGAACAGGAATATAATAAATACAAGATTGTTTGTTTTGTTTTGCTTGGACTTATAAGCCGCCCTCTCTCCCGAAGGACTCAGGGTGGTGTACATAAAAGACAGAAAGTACAAAAGTTAAAAGAAATTAAAAAGATATTAAATTATGCCAAATAAACATTCAAATTAAAAACCCCGATCTCCTGTCAGTCCAGGCCGGATTGCAAAAATAGCCATGTTTTGAGGTCGTGGCGGAAGGAGCAGAGATCAGGGGCCAAGCGCAACTCAAGGGGTAGTTGGTTCCAGAGGGTGGGTGCCCCCACAGAGAAGGCCCTACCCCTAGGGGCCACCAGCCTACACTGTTTAGCTAACAGTATCCCCAGGAGGCCCTGTCTGTGGGAGCGCACAGGGCGATTGGTGTTTGTCAGCAGAAGGAGACATTCTTGCAAGTACCCCGGACCCAAGCCATACAGGGCTTTATAAGTTGTTACCAAAACCTTGAATCTCACACTGAGGGCAACTGGCAACCAATGCAGGTCGCTCAGGAGGGGTGCAATATAGGAGAATTGGGGTGCTCCCATCACTACCCACGTGGCTGCATTTTGCACCAGCTGAAGTCTCTGTATGAGATGCACGGGCAGCCCCATATAGAGAGCATTGCAGTAGTCGAGTCTAGAGGTGACGAGCACCTGAATGACCGTGCGCAGCGCATCTCGGTCCAGATATGGGTGGAGCTGGAGTACCAGCCGAACCTGTGCAAATGCTCCCCTGGCCACGGCTCCCACCTGCTCCTCCATACTGAGCCATACATCCAGGAGGACACCCAGGTTATGCGCCCTATCCACAGGGGACAACACCTCTCCCCCTATGGATAATGTTGGAATCTCCTGGATTATCCGAGATGACGGTATACACAGCCACTCAGTCTTGTTCGGGTTGAGTCGGAGCCTGTTCACTCCCATCCAGTCCCACACCGTCTCCAGGCAATGGGCCATCATGGGGAGGGCATCACTGAGGTGGTTTGGGGTGGAGATGAAAAGCTGGGTATCATCAGCGTACTGGGGATACCTCACCCCAAAACCATGGATGATCTCACCCAGCGGCTTCATATAGAGGTTGAACAGGAGGGGAGAAAGGACCAACCCCTGTGGAACCCCACACGTGAGGGGCCAAGGGGACGACCGCTCCCCCCTTGCCAACACCGACTGCGTCTGACCCGAGAGGTAGGATGAGAACCACCATAGTATGGTGCCCCCAATTCCCAACCCCTCGAGCCAGCGCAGTAGGATACCATGGTCAATGGTATCAAAAGCCGCTGAGAGGTCTAACAGGACCAAGACAGAGGCATAGCCCCTGTCCTGAGCCCTCCAGAGATCATCAATCAGTGCGACCAATGCCGTCTCTGTGCTGTACCTGGGCCTGAATCCCGATTGGTATGTGTCCAGGTAACCAGTTTCCTCCAGGAACATCGGTAGCTGCTGCGCCACTACACTCTCGACAACCTTCGCCAAAAAACGAAAGTTGGAGACTGGACGAAAGTTGTCTAAATTGGCTGGGTCCAAGGCAGGCTTCTTTAGGTTGAGGCGGAAAAGACACCCTCTTGTAAAGAAGCGTTGGTAACTGCCTAGAGCCAGTCAAGTGTACCCTCCAGGGCAGCATCAACCAGCCAGGAGGGACACGGGTCCAGCAAACATGTAGTGGAGCTCAGCCGCCGCATGATCCTGTCCACAATATCCGAGGAAACAGGCTCAAACTCCTCCCAGATAACATGAACAAGACTCGATGCCACCTCTGTCCCCGACTCTAACCAGGCAGAGTCCAGCCCAGCCCAGATCCGAGTGATCTTGTCCAACAGATGCTGACTAAACTCCTCAGCACATCCCTGCGCAGGGTCCCCTCCCTTCCTTCGATTATAGAGGGAGCGAGTGACTCTGAACAGGGCGGCCGGGCGATTATTTGTGGACGCGATGAGGGCGGAGAAGTAAACCTTCTTCGCCACCCTCATCGCTGCCAGATAAGTCCTAGAAGTAGATCTTAGCTGGGATCGGTCAGATTCAGACCGTGAAGACCTCCACCTGCTCTCAAGGCCCCTCCTCCTACGCTTCATCTCCCAGAGCTCCATGGAAAACCAAGGAGCTACCCGGGTTCTGAGCCAGGTTAAGGGCCACAAGGGGACAACTTGGTCGAGAGACCTGGTGGCCGCCCGTTGCCAGGCTTCCGCCAGGGTCTCGGCCAAGTCGTGGACATGGGAGGGTGGCAATGCCCCAAGGGCCCGCTGGAACCTCTCAGGGTCCATAAGGCGCCTTGGGCGGAACCACTTGGTTGGCTCCATTCCCCAGCGACTAGGGGTGGCGTAACAAAGGCCACTCAAAGGAGATAGTGATCGGTCCATGACAGGGGGCAAATACTTGGAGATCCCCCACCCAGATCACTATGCCACTGCCCAGAGACAAAAACTAGATCCAGCGTGTTCCCCCCCCTCATGAGCCGGGCCCTGAATTAATTGGGTCAGGTCCATGGCCACCATGGAGGCCATGAACTCCCGGGCCAAGCCCGAGTCCCCTCCCAGGGATGGCAGATTGAAGTTCCCCAGGACCAAAAGGCTGGGAAACTCCACTGCCACCCCTGAGAGGATCTCAAGCAGCCTGGGCAAGGTCCGTGCTACACAGCTGGGGGAGAGGTACACCAGCAAAAGACCCAACTGACCACCCGAACCCAACCTCATGAGGAGAAGCTCATAGCCATCTATCTGCTGGACCGTAACCTCCCTCGGGTCTAAGACCTGCTTCATTACAACCTCCCTCCGGTCCCAACCAGGTCACCATGATGCAAGCCAGGTCCGCTTCCTCCTCCTCTATCAACTCACAGAGGAGAGGAGCCTTGTTCCTAGCGGACCTGGCATTAACATAGACCCGCCTGAGCCCAGGGGCCAAACCTCCCATATCCCTGGGGGAGCACGCTAAGGCAAGAGGGTCGGAGCGCACCAGCACTCAAAACACAGTATGGCCCTCTGCCTCTTCGTCTCCTGCCGTTCCCAATCACCATGAGGATAACCTCCCCACCCTCCCCCCTCGGTGTGCCGAGCCCCAGCCTACAACCAAACTGCCACGGCCCCCCTCCGACCCGGACTGAGAGAGGATACGACCCAGTGAAGCCCCCCCTCGCTCCAACCCAAGTCTAAAACCCACCCCACTCCCTAACCCTTTTAAAACCTGATTTAAAAATTTAAACAGAGAGAACTTAAAAACACCCCTCCCCTTCTTCGCGCTTCACCCCTCTTGGAACCCTGGGGTCCGTCATCAAGGCAGGCCGACAATAAACCTCCGGGCCATACTAAGGATTGGGGGACATTCCTCAGGGCCCGAAGTTCTCCAGCTGTATATGAAATGAGCATAGTCTAAGGAGAAGGCGGAGGTAGATGGTAATGGCCAGATGAAAAAGTCCAAAAGTCCAGGTAGGCCAGTGGTCCATGGTAGACAAAAAGGAAGGAACCCCAGAGGACCCTCTCAGAGTACCCCAGGGGGTGGCAGTTGATAAAACTCGCATCGGTCTCTCACCCTGATGTGCCTCCCAGCTTAATGGGCCCGCTGGTCAAAGCAGGGTCGATCCCCAGCACCCTTGCGATCTTCTGGGTCAGCCCCACCGCTTCTTTTAGACAAATGGGTGAGGGTAAGGGTAAAGGTAAGGGGGGATAATAGAAAAAACTGAGTCCCCCAAATCCTGTTGTTCATCAGGGCGGATAGGCTAGAGTTCGATAATCCAGTTAGATCAGTCCAGATCAATCCATGAGTCATCATGATCACGATAGCCAGCAACAAGCAGACCGGGTCGCAGAACCAGAAACCCAACCTGGGGGAGGCCAGTAAGTGAGAGAGAACACAGGCTGGAAGGGTAGGCCAAATGGAATTTCACCGCGATCAGCCACTCCCAGCGTCCACCATCTGCTATGCGGGCAAGGAAGATTATAAATGGAGGTGCAGGCTGTTAAATGCCTAGCACTTAAATTCCAGCTGCCTGTAATTACTGCAGGCTGAAATCCCACCAGGCTCAAGGTTGACTCAGCCTTCCATCCTCTTGGGGTAGGTAAATTGAGGACCCAAGATTGTTCGGGGCAATAAGCTGACTTTGTAAAAATGCCACTTAGTAATAAGCACGCATATACAATGAAATGAAGGCTATTGCTGAACCTATTGGGTTGTATCCCAAAAATTGTAAGCCGCCCTGAGTCTTCGGAGAAGGGCGGCATATAAATGTAGTTTAAAAAAAAATCTGAAAAAACGGAGGATGACAAAAAGGCTCACTCCCACAAAAATCCATTGCCATCTGAAGTCCTGCCGCCCAATCCATGCTCCTGCAGGTCACCAGGCCACTCACCACTCCTGGGCATAGCCAGTCATCTCCCTTGCTGCTTGAAACTCCATCTGCAGGCCATTCCAAGGCGACCAGCGGCCAACAGCAGCCATCCCCCGTCACAGGCAACCACTGGATCAAACAGGATCCCCAGCAATCCGATTGCCGCTGTCCATCACCAACCAGCCTCCACGACCCCACATAGAGAACACGCTCCCCACCAAACAGCTGAGTGGCTCCAAGGAGGACGCGGCAGATGGCCGCCATTCCCCTCTTGCCACGACCGATCTTCCTCCTCCGCCATCAATGCTGACCCTCCAGCTGGGCTAAAAACCACCCCAGCTGAGGGTCTCAGGCAGCGGCGAAGCAGTGCAGGTGGGGGGAAGCAGAACAGGCTCACAACGACCCCCCAAACAGCCCCCAAATGACAACAACCCCTGGGTGGAGCCTAATAGGTTTAAAAATGCCCGCCAAAATTTGGATGTGAACTGAACTCGCCTACCTGAGATAATCCATTGGGGAGCTCCATGAAGTCGATAAATGTGTATTAGAAACATCTTAGCCAATGCCTTGGCAATTGGGATCTTTTGGCATGGAATAAAGTGAACCTGTTTGGAAAAAAGATCAGTTACAACCCAAATGACAGTATTTCCAGCACTTTCGGGAAGCTCAACTATAAAGTCCATAGAAATCTCTTTTCAAGGTGCAGACAGGTCTGCTACTGTCTGTAAAAGTCCAAAAGATTTTCCTTGTCTTCTCTTTGCAGCAGCACAGGTGGGGCAGCTCGCAACATAGTTTTCAATGTCCTTTTTGAGACATGGCCACCAAAATTGTCTTTTGATGAGGTGCATGGTTTTTACAAACCCAAAGTGTCCCGCTATTTTGGTGTTGTGGCAGCGTTTCATGAGATCCATTCTCTGGCTTGCAGGGACATAAAGTTTGTTTTCTACCCAGGCCAGCCCATCTTTGAGTAAACAAGTGTTATTGTTAGCCTGGAGCCAGTTGTCCTTAAGTAGTGCCTCCTTAAATATCGACGTCGTTGTGTCTTCAGTCAGTGATGATTTTTTTTTCTCTTGTGCCCAGGTGATTACTTTGGCTGCTAGTTGGGTCGGTTGGATCATTGGTTTTATAACCTCAATCTTTTTGCTGTTGTATTGGGGTTTTCTGGACAGTGCATCTGCTAAGAAATTCCTTCTCCCAGGAAAATATTTGAGAGTGAAATTAAACCATTTAAAATATTGAGCCTTATTTTTCGGACAGTTTCCGTGGATTTCTTAGGGCTTCCAGATTTTTGTGATCAGTCCATACCTCAAAGGGGATTTGGTTTCCTTCCAGGAAATGTCTCCATGTGAGCACTGCCCACCACACAGCGTACGCCTCTTTCTCCCATATGGCCCATCTTTGCTCAGTTTCTGTCAGTTTCTTGGATGTATAAGCGCATGGTTGTAATTGTCCATTTCCATTCTTTTGGAGGAGGACGGCTCCAACTGCAGCATCACTAGCATCTGCTTGGATGACAAAAGGTTGTTCGGGATCCGGGTGCTTAAGGACCGGTTCTGCTGAGAATAGACGTTTTGAGTTTTTCGAATGCCGCTTGGCATTCCATTGTCCAGATAAGGGGTTGCCTTGGTTTGGGTTTCCACCCCCCTTCATTTTTAGCAAGTTCGTGATAGGGAGGGCGATGTTTGTAAAAGCTGGAATGAACTGGCGATAAAAGTTTGCAAACCCAAGGAAGCTTTGCAGTTGCTTGCAGGTATGAGGTGACTCCCAGTCCATGACAGCTTTTACTTTCTGTGGGTCCATCTCTATTCCCTCGTGGGATATTCTATACCCCAAGTAGTCAATTTTCTCTTGGTGGAATTCACATTTAGAGAGTTTTCATATAGTTTAGCATCTAAGAGTTTTGTGAGGACTGCACAGAGTAGCTTGATGTGTTCTTCCATCATTTCCATGTAGATTGAAATATCAAGATACACTAGAACTCCTTTATATAAAAATTCATGAAGGGTTTCATTGATCAATTGCATAAACACGACAGGTGCTCCTTGCAGTCCAAAAGGGAGCACTTTAAATTGGTAGCATCCCAATGGAGTGGTAAAAGCTGTCTTCCACTCATCCCCTTTCCTTTATTCTGATGCGGTAATATGCCTCTCGTAGGTCTAACTTTGAAAAAAATTTCCTTTCGAGAGTTGGGCTAACATCTCCTTCATGAGGGGGAGTGAATACATATTCTCTATGCAAATCGCGTTTAATTTTTTGTAATTCACACACAAGCATACGGAGCCATCTTTCTTTTCATGGAACAACACTGAGGCAGCTATTTTTGGTCGGATGGGTTCGATGAAATCCCCTTTTAGATTTTTATCGATAAATGCTCTGAGTTCTTTTAGTTCTCTGGGAGACATGCACTACATTTGTTGTTTTGGGAGTTTAGCCCCTGGTAGGATTTCGATAGCGCAGTCTGTGGTGCAATGGGGGGAGTTCATCACAAGCTTCTTCACTAAATGCTTGGGCCAGATCCTGGTACTCGTTGGGGATGTTAATGGGTTCAGCTGACTGTCCAGTCACGGCTGACTCTCTGTTCTCTGTTCCTTTCTTTATCCTTTCCTTTGAGCTATTTGCAAATAGCTGGAATTGTACAGTTCCTCTCCTCCAATTTACTTTTGGATTCCATTTCCGCTCCCATGTGAGATCTAGGACTAGCGGCTCTTCCATTTCTGGGGCTACAATGAATGTGAGCATCTCACTATGGTTCCCTAGCCTTATTTTCAATGGTTCTATGGTAAACCTAGCTGGGTCCCCCCTACTATAGTTCCATCTAATTGGCAGAAAACGATGGAATTTTCCATTTCTTTCAGTTGGATTCCCAATTTCTCTGCAAGGGAGGGTTTTATTAGGCATCGGGTGCATCCTGAATCCAGCAACGCTGCAACTTCCTCCCCCTTCCTTCCGCTGGGGATAAACGGTCTTAGGGGTAGAGTGATTGGTTCAATTGGGTTGCTTACTGGTGGGTCATCTTCCGGATCACTTTCAGACTGGCTCAGGTCCCCTCGGAGCATTGGGGATTCTTCCTCTGGGTTGAGGGGGAACCAGAATCCCACAGCTACTTGGCCTCTCAGGCCAGTCTTCTTTCCTCGAGGGCTGGATGTTCCAGGTTTCCCCTTGATGGGTGGTCTGGCATTCTGGCAGGGGTTTTTGAACGGCATTCTGATGCACGGTGTCCCTCCTTTCCACACTTAAAGCAACCAGACGTTCTTGGAGTTATGGTGGTTTGGGGTTTGAAAACTTCCCGTTTCCCCTGGGATGGGGATCTTTTCCAAAACTTGCCACTGCGGTACTGGTTACGAGTCATGTCTATCTACCATTCATGCAGGAGTTTTGGGGCCCCATGGGCCAGGCAGGCAGCATTTAGCCCATCTTTCAACCAACAGACTAGGATATCCTCTGGCCAGTCGACTCGGCCAGCCAGGTCACCAAATTCCTCGGTGTATTCAACTACCAGGCGACAGCCTTGCTTTACAACTCTGATGCAGTCTTGGGATTTTCTATCAGTGAGGGGGTCTAAGAAGCGGTGGAGTAGGGCCGTCATGAAGTGGTCGAGGTTCCTTAATTCTGGGGCATTGACACTGTGGACCATCACCATCCATCTGGCTGCTGCTCCTTCAAGGGCCAGGGTGACAACTCATACTCGGGATCCCTGGGTTGGGAAATTCTGCCCGTATTCTTGCATGTAGATGAGGACTTGTGCCAGGAAAAATCCCAGTTTCTGGGGATCTCCATTGAATTTTACTCCCAGGGGTGGGACCTTCCTCTGCAGTTGTATGTCTCTGGGTTGGCCAGGGTTAATCCCCTGTTCTGGAGTGGTTAGGGGTCAGGTACCTGGTATGGCTGCCAGTTCTTCAGCTTGTCCCACTGCCCAATCATTCTCAGCTGAATCCGGGGTGGTGGCTCAGGTTCTCTCATTTTCTGGTTCCCTCACTCTCCTGCATTGGCATCCTGGTGCATCCCTCACCTTGAGGTTCTCCAGGGCTTCCCTCATGAAGCGATTTATGTACCGTTTCAGTTGGTCGTCAGCCGGTGGCTCCTCACCACATTCTTCCTGATCTGATAGGGCCTCCAGTTCCAATTTCCATCTGGGTTTACGATTACCCTGGGTGAGGGTTACTCCCCTGGTTCTTCCGTCCCAGTTGTCTCTCTTTCCTACGCCTATAGACCACTGGGGCTTTGTGGAGGTTTCTTAGGCAGCTTTGCTATCTTCGATGGGGTGCACCGAGTCAGTATCTGGCTGGGTAACTGTTGATGTTTTTCCCCAGCATTCGGTTTCGCCTTGGTCCTTGCTGTACTCAGACAGTTTCCTTTTTTGCTTCACTCGGTAGAGTGAAGGTTTTCTTTTTTTTAAATTCCTCTCCGGCTGACCTCTATTGCAGACGCTGCTTTATGTCAGGCTACAGAACTTTTCCCATTCAATTAACAAGAATGAACTTCTGAAAACGTATCAAAACATATCAAAAGGAATCCTTTATTGAGATGAGACAATTCATGTAGGGGTTAAAAGCAGCATCTAAGGTCTCTCAGGCATTCAGAAATAGATAAGGGAATTTGAACTCCTCCCCTTATCTTGATGTGTATTTAGTAAAACAAAGAGACATGTTAATTCCCCCCAACCCCCTTTTTAGAACAATCTTTTCCAGAGTTTCCCAGGGCATACCTAATTCCCCCCACCCACTTTTTAGAATGATCTTTTCCAGAGTTTCCCAGAACACATCTCACTGTGGAATTTTTATGGTCTCTTCATCTCCTGGCTGTCTCAGAGGTGATAGGTTCCGGCCATCTGGGTTTCATCCCTCCATTTTATCATGTGTAGGTTATACAAATTCGACATAAGATTAAATATATTCAAGTTACATCAATAAGGATTTCTTTCTCAGTCTCCCCCCCTTTTCTTCTTCCATTGAAGAAATGACAGATACACGGATCTGACATAGAGGTGTATGAGCATATAAAGTTACCACTAGGTGAGTGTGCAGTAGGTTGCAAATGGGTGTATAAGATAACAACTGGTGTGGATGGGACTATTACCCATAAAGCAAGATTAGTTGCTCAAGGATTTGCTCAGTCAGATAAGGACTATGATGAAGTGTTTGCACCTAGTGTGAGAGCAAATATATTGACAGCAGCATTAGTTTGGGCAGCTAAGAATGAATGTAAAATAAACCATGTAGATGTTGAAACTGCATATCTACATGTACCTTTACAACATACCATCTATATGAAAAGGGGTTTTTTTAAATTACATTTATATGCCGCCCTTCTCCGAAGACTCAGGGCGCTTACAATTTTGGAGCACAACCCAATGCGCTCAGCAATAGCCTTCATTCCATTGTATATGCCTGCTTATTACTAAGCGGCATTTTTACAAAGTCAGCTTATTGCCCCCAACAATCTTGGGTCCTCAATTTACCTACCCCGAGAGGATGGAAGGCTGAGTCAACCTTGAGCCTGGTGGGATTCGAGCCTACAGTAATTGTAGACAGCTGGATCTTAAGAGCAGGCATTTAACAGCCTGAGCCACCAAAGCTCATATTGTTTATAGATTACAAAAAAAATTCAGGATTAGAAATTTAGCGGAAATTAAACATTATTTGGGTCTTGATATAGTGAAAACGAATAAAGGTTTTAAAATTTTGCAAGCCAAGATTAGCCAATTATTAAAACGCTATATTATGGAGCATTGCAAATCTGCTAAGACACCAATGAGTAAGGAATTTACACATAGTTATATTAAAAGTTCTATGTTTGATAAGGAAATATATCAATCCTTAATTGGTAGTCTATCATATCTGGGTAATTGGTCTAGACCAGATATATCTTACAGTGTAAACCAATTGGCTAGGTATAACACTGAACCAAATGAAAGGCATTGGAAAGCAGCTAAGCGAATACTTAGGTATCTAAAACACACAATCCATTATTCATTATATTTAGAACCAAGTAATGAATTAGTGTTAACTGCATATGCTGATGCAAGTTTTACTAATGATATAATGACTCGTAAGTCAACATCAGGTATAGTGTTGGGTAATGTTTTAATAGGATGGAAGTCTATTAGGCAACAACGTATTAGTTTATCCACTATGAAAGCAAAATTCTCATTTTTATCAATAATGTGTACAGAATTGATATATTATCAACATTGTTGAAGGATATTGGAATTACTGTACATGATCTGTTTATTGTTTATGAAGACAACTTGCAATTAATATGGCTGCTAATTTAGCTGTTAAAACAAAGTCTAAACATACTGATTTGAGATATTTGAACGTTAGACAGTGTGTTCAAAATAAACTAATTCAGTTAGAATACTGCATGACTGAACATAAATATTGCAGATAATTTCACGAAAACTCAAGGTGCAATTAAGCGTAAAGAGTGTTGTGAGAATTATGGTTTAAACATATAATGTATTATATATTGACCTACCCAAAGGGGAGAATGTTAGGAATCTGTACACAAAGTAGTTGGGTTGGCAATATATAACTATGCTATTTCTTAGAGTAAACTTTAACTCAATTTAGTGTATCGGTGTATGGCTGAATAATTATTCATAACTACTCTCATAAACGTTTCCATGTGCATATCCTTGTTACTCAAGGGTTATTCTGTACATATCATAACAGGCATAACAGCCTTTACATCTCAAATTTTACACTGCTTTTGTCACTGCCCCAAACTCCTCCAATATATTTGCTATTCATGTGGTTTCTTCCACGTTCGTTCCTCATTCTTGACACAATCTGAGCAGACATGCTTGGTGCAATAAATTTCTGGAATTGTTAGGAAAGAATAAATGTTGATCCCCCTGCAATTGTTAGGAAAAGATAAACAATTTCTCTTCTCCTCTTGTTTTCTCCTCATATGAGGAGCCACAATCTCTAACTATAGTGCTCTTATCCTGAAGAGATGCTGGCTGGGGCTGAAAATATAGAGGATATGCAGGGAGAAGGTGGGGACTCTGCATGTGGCATTTCTATCATTTATTATGATAAAAATTGATAGAATTGTTCTGACCAAGGCTTATTGAGACACTAACAACACACCCTTTTTAGTCCCCAAACCCATTTTTCTTTATTTCAATGGCTGTGAATTTTAGTCATTCACAGCCTGTAATAAGTCTCAAACAGTTTGTAAATAGTCCCACGGAAGTCTGCCAAAGTCCTTCAGGATAAGCCTGATAAGCATGCACCTTTATCTTCCTTGAAATGCTGCCAACGACTAAATTTCCAATTAGTTATATCAGGCCAAATGGAACACAAATTCAACAGTTTCAAGTTTCAAACTGACCATTAACAAAGTTGCTTCTTACAAAGGTTCCTGTCCCTTTGCTCCTTTATGTCTTATGGGAGAGTCAATCACCTCCAAAACTTACTCCTAAGTCACCCCTTTTGTGTTAACTGTTCTTGCCTTCTGGCAGCTTTGTGCACGTGCGCACTGGGAACAGGCTCTCCTTGTTCCTCTATCTCGCTGCTGTCAGATTCTGGAGGCTCTGGAATCACCACATAACTCCCATATGGCCCTGGCCGCATCTCTGTATCAGATGCAGGACCCTCGTCCGAGTCCTCCCCAGATTCCCAGACTGGGCCATGTTCCTCCCCACTGTCCGACTCTGCTGCCGTCTCCGCAGGCGGCCGGCAGACCACAACAAGAACACTCCTAAAAAGATTTTTGCAGAGTTCTGCAAAAATCAATATCTAGCAACTTCTGCTGCTGATGGCCAAATAGTCCTTATCAAATTAACATGTTTCAGTTTTTTTCTTTCCTCCTTCCCATCTAATACTATGATATATTTAATGAAAAAAAATCAGGCAAATTCTTTGTAGTCAAATTAAAGAGTCAATTTCTCAGCTGAAATTACAATAGGAAGTTTCAAATGAAATTTAAGCCTTCTCTACATTCATCACTTTGGACCTCATGTGAATTTTCCTGTGTGTGATAAGGTTGGAAGGTTTCCTGAAGCACCGTTCACACTCGGGGCACATAAATGGATTCTCCCCTGTGTGTATAAGCATATGATTTAGAAGGCTATCCTTAGTACTGAAATATTTCCCAGAATCTGGACACTCATATGGTTTATCTCCTGTGTGAGTCCTCTGGTGGCTAATAAAGTTGGAATTGTTACTGAAACTGTTCCCACAATCAGAACATTCAAAGGGTTTCTCATCTGTGTGAGTCCTCTGATGTCTAATCAGGCTAGAATTCTGATTGAAACATTTCTCACAATGAGGACATTGAAAGGGTTTCTCTCCTGTGTGAATCCTCTGGTGTGTCACCAGGCTGGAATTCTGACTGAACCTTTTCCCACAATAGAGACATTTAAAGGGTTTCTCTCCTGTGTGAATCCTCTGGTGGGTAATAAGGTTGGAATTGCTACTGAAACTGTTTCCACAATCAGAACATTCAAAGGGTTTCTCTCCTGTGTGAGTTCTCTGGTGTTCCACCAGTTTGGAATTCCTACCAAAACCTTTACCACAAACTGGACATTCAAAAGGTTTCTCATCTGTGTGAGTCCTCTGGTGTCTAACCAGGCTGGAATTATCACCAAAACATTTCCCACAGTCAGGACATTCAAAGGGTTTCTCTCCTGTGTGAGTCCTCTGGTGTTGAATCAAGCTGGAATTGTGACTGAAACTTTTCCCACAGTCAGGACATTCAAAGGGTTTCTCTCCTGTGTGAATCCTCTGGTGTTGGACCAAGCTGGAATTGGTACTGAAACGTTTCCCACAGTCAGGACACTGAAAGGGTTTCTCTCCTGTGTGAGTCCTCTGGTGTCTAACCAGGCTGCAATTATCACTGAAACATTTCCCACAATCAGGACATTCAAAGGGTTTCTCTCCTGTGTGAGTCCTCTTGTGTATCACCAGGCTGGAATTCTGACTGAAACCTTTCCCACAATAGGGACATTTAAAGGGTTTCTCTCCTGTGTGAATCCTCTGGTGGCTAATAAGGTTGGAATTGCTACTGAAACGGTTTCCACAATCAGAACATTCAAAGGGTTTCTCATCTGTGTGAGTCCTCTGGTGTTTAACCAGGTTGGAATTGTGACTGAAAGTTTTCCCACAGTCAGGACATTCAAAGGGTTTCTCTCCTGTGTGAGTCCTCTGGTGTTGAATCAAGCTGGAATTGTGACTGAAAGTTTTCCCACAGTCAGGACATTCAAAGGGTTTCTCTCCTGTGTGAGTCCTCTGGTGTTGAATCAAGCTGGAATTGTGACTGAAACTTTTCCCACAGTCAGGACATTCAAAGGGTTTCTCTCCTGTGTGAGTCCTTTGATGGCTCACTAGGTGAGAATTCCGACTGAATTGTTTCCCACAATCAGAACATTCAAAGGGTTTCTTTCCTGTGTGAGTCCTCTGGTGCTTCACCAGGTTGGAATTCTTACTGAAACTCTTTCCACAATCAGAACATTCAAAGGATTTCTCTGCTGCGTGAGTTTCCTGGTGTTCCACCAGTTTGGAATTCCTACCGAAACATTTACCACAAACTGGACATTCAAAGGGTTTCTCATCTGTGTGAGTCCTCTGGTGTCTAACCAGGCTGGAATTAGCATTGAAACATTTCCCACAATCAGGACATTCAAAGGGTTTCTCTCCTGTGTGAGTCCTCTTGTGTATCACCAGGCTGGAATTCTGACTGAAAGCTTTCCCACAATAGGGACATTTAAAGGGTTTCTCTCCTGTGTGAATCCTCTGGTGGGTAATAAGGTTGGAATTGTGACTGAAACTTTTCCCACAGTCAGGACATTCAAATGGTTTCTCTCCTGTGTGTGTCCTCTGGTGTTGAACCAAACTGGAATCATCACGGAGAGATTTCCCACACTCCGGACATTCATGCATTTTCTTCCTGAGGTAAGTCCTCTGGTGAGTCACAAGGTTGGAATTCTGACTGAAACTTTTACCACAATCAGTACATTTAAAGGTTTCTCTTCTGTGTGAGTCCTCTGCTGAGATTTAGTGGTGATGTCCTTTCTCTCAGACCTAGGCCTGCAACACTGTCTGCTCTATGTGGTTTTCTAATTGACCTTTTCCTCCCCAATAACTTCAAGATATTTCCCTCTTTTGCTGAATGGAAAAATAATCTCCTTTGACTTTTCATGTAATGTATGCTGGAATTTCACAGCCTACTTGTCCCTGGTAGAAATCTCTTCTTGATTTTCTCTTGTTTCTTTCTCACCTGCTGAGGAAGGTGAAGAATTACGTAGCTCTCTGAAGGAAATGGAAGTTATTTTGACTTCTCGACTGACTTGCTTTGCTATTCAGTGTTGCTTGTTCTCCTCAGTTGTCCAGAGTGCTCTTATTGCCATCCTCTTTGTCTATAAGATTCAAATAAAAGGATATCTTTAATTGTGCATAAAATGGTTGCAGAAATGAGAAAAAAAGATAAAGGTTTATGTTACAATGACAAAGCAAACATGCCACAATGCTCCAATAAGCTCTTACATTAATCATGATTCATTTAAGACATGGAAGAATTCCCAAATCCAAGTTCAAACATCCACTGAATGACAAAATTCATTTGTTGACTGGGTCAGTCACAAATTCCTAGCAGTGCAAAGGATTCTTTTCAAATATAGTCAAGTAAAAAAGAAAGAACACTCGCTTTGTTTTCTAAGGTTTTACTTATCAGGATATCATAAATATCATTGCAACAGAACAGAACAGAATAACAGAATTGGAAGGGAACTTTCAGGTCTTCTAATCCAGTCTCTGCTCAAGCAGGAGATCCTATACCATTTCACACAAATAGTGCTCTTGTGTCTTCTGAAAAGCCTCCAGTGATGGAGCACCACAACTTCTGAAGGCAAGCCGTTCTGCTGGTTCATTGTTCTCACCATTAGGACATTTCCCACTGGTTCCACAGCATAAAGAGGCGAAGTAGCAGCCAAGCACTGCTAATAACATGCCCTTGATCAATTGATCACCAGGAAGTATGACTACGTCTACAAAAGCTCAAGTTGTACTTTCCTAGTCTCCGGCCTTGACTGTGTGTTAATATAATGCCAAAGAGTAAAGAATCAGCAATGATCTTAGAGAAGCAATTCTTGCTGCCCATCAATTTGGCAATGTTTAAAAGGCTATTTCCAAAAAATTTAAACTCCTTCATTCTACAGTGAGGAAGATTATTCACAAATGGGAAACATTCCAGACAGTTGCTAATTTCCCAGGAGTGGACATCCAAGAAAACCCAGGACCTGGACACTCTGCAGTCTTTGAGTTGACCATGATCCCTCTATATACCAAAGTATTCTAGAGTCAAAAGTAAGGCCATCTGTTCAATAGCTAAAGCTTGGCTGACATGGGATTATGCAACAGGACAATGGTCGAAAAACACATCAGGAAATCTACAACAGAATGGCTCAAAAGAAAAGGATCAAGGTGTAGCAATGGCAGGCAAAGTCCAGACCTCATCCCGATTGATGGGACCTCAAGAGAGTTGTGCATAAAAAAACACTCACAAACCTCAATGAACTCAAGCAATGTTGTAAAAAAGAGCGAGCCAAAATTCCTCCACAATGCTGCAAGAGACTGATAAAGTCACACAGAAAAGAATTACTTCTAGTTGTTGCTGCTAAAGATGGTTCTACAAATTATTGAATCTTACATTTTTTGCACATGACTTCTCTGTCTTGGCTTTCTTTTTATAAAATAAATGATGACATGACTGTATATCTGGAAGTCTTGGGGAGAGATTGTATGTTTGGAGATACAGAAGTTGTGAATACTCTAACACTGGAAGTTTTTAAAAAGATGTTGGATTACCATTTGTCTGAAGTGGTGTACGGTTTCCTGCCTACTCAGGGGGTACGACTAGAAGACCTCCAAGGTCCCAACTCTGTTCTATTCTATTCTATTCTATTCTTATTCTATCCTTATTCTATTCTATTCGTACATTCAAAGAGATTTAAAAATACACACACCTACAAAATGGAGAAAATCCATGTCTTTTAAGGCTGAAAATTGTCAGAATGGTTAGTCAAACCTTCTCCACTAATGTTAATCAGGAATCTGATGATTGCTCATCTGTTGAGATGGCAAGGCTGAAGTTCAGGCCTCAACAAGCCTCTCAGGCCAAGGAAACTTTCACAGGAAACCACTAGCCTCTGGGTTAGTCATGTGACCAAAACCACAGAAGACTTTTTGGCTATTTTTATACTTTCTGCATTTCTGTACTTTATCTGTTCTGTGCCAGCTCCTTCTTATGTAATCAAGCAAAAGCAAAGAAATGTATAAATATCTGCCTTGAACTCTGCTCAGGGTTCTTTGCTTCTTAGGAGGGACCCCTTTTTATTCAGATGGATAAATGCATTGGTTTATCAACACACTTGGATTCTGTCTTTTGTTTTACTGAGCCACACCTGTCAGTCTGCATGACACTAACTTTACAGATGTGGGGGCTTTAACTGATGAAATGATGCTAAAAGCAAGATCTGAAGCACCGGTTTTGCCCATGGAAGCCATGAGCTCCAAGTAAGGGTAGAAAATACTTTCCCTTTGGTGACATCCCAATTGAAGTAGTCCTCACTTACTGACTGCAATTGGGACTGGCATCTGTGTCACTAAGCAGCCCAATCATGAAGCATGAAGTCACATGATAGAACAAATTTAAATTTCTTACTTTAATGTGTTTTAATGTGTATGTATTTTTATGTCTCTAAACCACCCACAGTATGGTAAGGTAGGTTGCAAATAAATTTTATAAAAATTATAAAATTATATTGGTGGCTCAGGCACTTAAGTTCCAGCTGCCTACAACTGCTGTAGGCTCGAATCCCACCAGGCTCAAGGTTGACTCAGCCTTCCATCCTCTCGGGGTAGGTAAATTGAGGACCCAAGATTGTTGGGGGCAATTAGCTGACTTTGTAAAAATGCCGCTTAGTAATAAGCAGGCATATACAATGGAATGAAGGCTATTGCTGAGCACACTGGGTTGTATCCCAAAAATTGTAAGCTGCCCTGAGTCTCCGGAGAAGGGCGGCATATAAATGTAATTAAAAAAAAAAAGTTACATGGCAGAGCCAAGTTACATTTCTTACTTTAATGTGTTTTAAAGTGTATGTATTTTTGTGCCTCTAAGCCACCCACAGTTATGTCATGGTAAGGTAGGTGGCCAATTTTTTTTATAAATTAATGAAAAAGTTCAAAACATTCAATTTTTTAAAAACTGGTGGGTTAAGCACAGTTGAACCTGGTGAATACAGGGATGGGGGAACCAATCGGAAAACACGGTGCTTGTAAACTAGAAATGGAAGTAAAACAACCCAGGAAACACCAAGAGGCACCTCAGTCCGATCTTGTTCCCCGGAAAACATCAGGTCCACTACAGAATAATTGAGTTTGTGGGGGACCTTGGAGGTCTTCTAGTCCATCCCCTGTTCAGGCAGGAGGCCGAACAAGCGGCTGTCCAATCTCCTCTGAAGACGCTCCAGTGACGGAACCCCCACAACCTCTGGAGGGGAGCCATTCCCAAAGGATCCACCGTCACTTGAAAGAGGCTTTTTAAATCTCCCCCCCCAGCAGAAAATTGCAGCCACCAGTGTCACAGCGTGCAGCCCCAGCGGGCTCCGATCTGGGGAGGGAAGGAACCTGCAGCAGCAGCAGTAGCTGACACGCTTCAGCCCAGTTGCGTCTCGGCTTCCAGGCCGTGGAGGGAACCGAACAGCCCGACTTGCTCCCGGACTCTCCTCCCACCTGCTGCCTCCGCCTCACCTCCCACCTGCTGCTTCGATCCTGGGAAGAGCAGAAAAGCCGCTCTGCATACCAACTTCTTCCCATGAGTCATCCGAAAGAGGAAGTTGCTCTCCGTTTCTCCTTTCCTCCCAACATTTCTAGCATAGCAATACTCTATGGTTTAAAACTTTCCCTTTTAAGCTCAAGCACGGATGGCACTACTGTGTTGATTTCTTTCTAGGTACATATGTTGCCTGACCGCCATCTAGCGACAGGAGGTGGAAAAACACGCTTTGTCCAGGCTCCACGAAGGCCTTTGAAAGATGTTTTCATTGATTACATGGCAGCAGATCGTTTTCGACTCCTAGTAATCGACCATTGCAACTGAGCCAAGTGAAATAGCGAAATTTGATGCTACTTAGCTGCGTTTTTGGTGCCTTTGGGTCAGTCTTGATTCCTGGCCTTGCAGTTTCCTTGGTAAGGGTTTTTGGAAGGGGTTCCTCCCACCTTCCTGCTTCCTAGGCCTGAAAGTATTGGCCAAAGTTGAACAGATGCTTTTGCCCTTCAGGTGGGAGTGGAACTGAGCATGTCTCTCTCTTTCTAACCTGGTGCCTTCACCACTACACCAAAGTGGCTCTTCTTCCTTCCCACAAAATATGCATATTAACCTGTTCCTGCTGCTCCAACAGGAAACTCAAGGCTGCAGCTTTCAAGATCAATCGATCAATCAATCAATCAGAAGAGAGAGAGAGAGATGATTTTGCAGGTAGCTTGGCTGAACTCCCGTCCTTGGGAGAAGTCCCAAGCAAGGTGGGGAGTGGTGGTGGTGGCATTGAGGGCAGGGGATTCAGCTGGTGCGAGGCATTTCGGGCAAAAGCCAGGGAGAATTCTGGGAAGCCTCGCTAGCCCACCCACCGCTGCTACCACCGTCCTGTCCGAAGTGCCACCGCAAACATTCCAAGCAACGTGGGACACGGCAGCAGCATTTGGGGCAGGGGATTCAGCTGGTGCAAGGCGGTTCGGGGAAGAGCCAGGGAGGGTTCTGACACTCCAATCTCTCAGGCGCTCCCCTCCCTGCATGCGTCAGTCTACCCACCGGCAACACCACTTTGCCAGTCGGCTGCAGCTACTCCCCTGCCCACCAGTGCCCTTTGGCTCAATACAATGGGCGAGGAGCATGTCTCCCTCCCCCACGTGGAGCATTTTTCCCTAATGCACCCAACTGCAGCAGCAGGTACACGGGAGGGATACTTCACCAGGAGACCTTGCAGTAAGTGGGGGAGGGCGCAGCATTTCGCCGTTCACTGCCAGGCCCAACAGGTGGTGTCTGTCTGGGCTTACCCGAAGGGGGGACCCTCCCAAGGCTGGAGGAAGAGGGCCTTTGAGCCCCAGGCATCAGTTTGAGCAACGCCCTGCCGACTTGCCTGCTCACGCAGAGGGAAGCCTCTTTATCCCCAAGGCATGTCTTCCCAGAACACTGACCAAGCAGGGAATTTGGCTGTAACAGTCAGCTTGGAACAGAGATGTGGTGGTTTAACTAAAACCCCCTCTTGTCACAACAGCACCATTACCTCATCCTGTCCAGTGATATTTCCAACGCCACCATGGGACTGGCCGTTTGGTCATCCCAGAGCTGCCAGTCTTGTGACTATTGCAGCTCTGGAATATGGGACCGACTTTAACACCGTCAGCAAGCCACCACGGGGTGGATTTCCCTCCCCCGTTGTTGGTCTTACTTTCCAGTTCTAGCTTCTGTGGCTTTACTCAAGGGAAGGTTTGCACTCGGCCAAAGGGTGGGCGGGCCATGTGGGCGGCGCAGCCTTGTGTTCCCGTGCAGCCTGGATTAATTGCTTTCAGGGTGCTTTGGGAGGGACATTTCTCTGCAGCCGACCAAAATTTTCTTGTGGACCACCAGTGGGCCGCGGCCCACCAGTTGGCGACCACTCTTCTGGAGTGTTGGCAATTCTTGTTGTCTGCAAATTTGATGAGTTCCCCTTCTATCCTGTTGTCTAGATAAGTTTATGAAGATTTAGATCAGTGCTGGGTCTTAAATGCAATCTGGGGATACCGCACTGCTTACTTCCCTCTATGTGGGTGTAGTTCCATTGAGGACTACACGTTGAGTACAATTTGTCAGCCAGTTAGGAATCCACCGTGGTGGTGCAGTCTGTCCCACATTTTTCTTGCTTGCCAAGAAGTAGGTTGTTATTTACTTTATCAAATGCTTTACTGAAAGCTAAATATACTATCTCCATAGAATTTCACTGGTCCGCTCATTTAGTCACTTTGTCAAAGAATGAAAAAGGGTTGGTTTGGCATGATCTGTTTTTTTTTAAAGTTTTTTTTATTTTAAGACAAACATACAGACAAGACATACAAAACATAAAAACCATCTTCCATATATACATACAGTGTGTCAGTTGGTTGCATATCTTTTGTGTTATCCTTTCATAGTCATCACTCACAATTTATCAAAAAAGTTCTCATTATCAATAAGACATTCTTATATATTTATCAATTATTATTTATATACAACTAAACTATTTCATCATGTATATGAGATATATTTTTAATCTAAAATTTATGTTATACTTTCATCCAATGGTTATATATGTCTACATTGTATTTTATATCAATCTATTATATTTCTATTACAAAATTATATAGTCTATTGCATTACCAAGTCTTTTTATCCAACCATTGATAAAACAAATCCCATATCTTATAAAATTGTTTATCTTCTTGTTCTCTAATTTCAAATGTCAATTTACTCATTTCAGCACAATCCATAATTTTCTGAATCACTTCCTCCTGCATAGGTATTTTATCATTTTTCCAATTCTTAGCAAATACAATTCTAGCTGCCATTAAAACATTTACAATCAAGTATTTCAACTCTTTATTGTAAATTTCTGGTATAATTCCCAATAAAAATATTTCTGGTTTCAAGTCTATATGTTGTTGTATCATTTTTTCTAACCACGTGTGGATTTTAGTCCAATATCTTTTTGCATCCAAACATGTCCACCACACATGGTAATATGATCCAGGTATCTGATGACATTTCCAACATTTATCCGATTTATTCTTAAACATTCTTGCAATTCTTGTCGGGGGTAAGTGCCACCTGTAAAACATCTTATACAAATTTTCTTTATAAGCAGTTGACATTGTAATTTTATAATTTTGAGAGCATAATTTCTGCCATTTCTCTAAATCAAACCCATATCCAAAATTTTCCCCCCATGCAATCATTGTTTCTTTAACTTGTTCCTCTTCCATTTTGAATTCTAAGAGATATCCATAAAGTTTTTTAATCACCTTTTCATCAGTACCCATCAATATTTTATCTAGCCCAGTCAACTTGTTATAAATACCTTCTATTTTAATGTCTTTATCAAATCTAGATTGTACTTGCAAATATGAAAACCAATTCATTTTTATACCTTGTTCTTCCAACGCTTGCATAGATTTAAGTTCACCTTTTTCATTCAATATCTCACCATATCTGTTTGTTCCTTTTTATACATTACTAGATATGAAAAAGCTTCAATAGTGGATATCCATGATGGAATTTTCAAATAGTGTTGTTTTTTGGTCTTCTCCCAGTTTAAAAACAAAGCTTCTTGGATATAATGTCTTCTAAAATACCCTTGGGTTTTAGTTCCCTTATACCAAAGGAATGCATGCCACCCCAATAGCAAATCAGGTCCTTCTAAGGTCAATAATCTAGTGTTCCTTAGTGTTATCCAATCTTTTACCCACATCAAATTTGCCGCCTGGTAGTATAATCCCCAATTGGGCAGTGCAAACCCTCCTCTTATTCTTGCATCCTGCAACAACTTACGTTTTATTCTTGCTTTTTTGCCTTGCCATATATATTTCAACATCGTTTTGTTTAAGTCTTCAAAAATATCTTTCCCTAGTCTGATTGGAATTGTCTGGAATAAATATAAAATTCTGGGCAATACATTCATCTTAATTGTTGATATTCTCCCAATCAATGATAGTTGTAAATTTTTCCATTTTTCCAGGTCTGTCGCTATCTGCTGTTTGAGTTTAATATAATTATCCTCCTTCAGTGTACTACATCTTGCTGTAATATATATCCCTAAATACTTAACCTTGCTTGCGACCTGTATTTCTAAAGCTTCTTCCAACTCTTTCTTCCGTCTCACTGACATATTCTTTGTTAATATCTTTGTTTTATCTTTATTAATTTTCAAACCTGCTACTTTTCCATACTCTTCTATTCTTTCTATTAATTTAAGTGCTGATTCCAATGGATCCTCTAGTATAAATACCAGGTCGTCTGCAAAAGCTTGTAACTTATACTCTTCTTTTTTTTTCATTCCTTTTATTTGTTTATCTTCTCTAATACACCTATTTAACACTTCTTGTTAACACAAACAGCAGAGGCGACAGTGGGCAACCTTGCCTAGTCCCTTTTCTTATATCTATAGATTCTGTCAATTCTCCATTTATCAAAACCCTTGCAGTTTGTTCACAATATATAGTCTCAATGGCACGTATCAAATTTTACCAAAGCCCATTTGTGCCAATTGTAGTAACATAAAGCGCCAACTCACATTATCAAAGGCTTTTGAGCATCCAAAACATCAAAGCCATTTGCTTTTCAGGATGTGCCTCATAGTACTCCAAAGTGTCCAGAATTATTCTCATATTATGTTTAATTTGTCTTTTTGGCAGAAATCCATTTTGATCAACATGTATAAAGTTATTTAAATATCTTTTCAATCTTTCTGCCAAAAATTGAAGCAAAAATTTTATAGTCTGAGTTTAATAGGAAAATAGGTCTATAATTTTTAACTTGCTGTAACTCTGTATAGTATAAGTGTAATATAATCTTCTGACCAAGTCTTGGGTATTCTCTTCTCTTGCATAACTTCATTCATAACTTCTAATAGTTGGAGGTTCAACATCTCCTAAAAAGTCTTATAAAATTCCACTGGCAAACCATCCAGGCCTGGTGCTTTCCCTGTATTTTGTTTCTTTAAGGTTTCTGTTAACTCCATCATTGTTATATTCCCTTCTCACATTATTTCAATATCTTTAGGTATCTGTGGTAGCTTTGCCTTTTGTAAATATTGTTTAATTTTTTCTTCTTGAATACTTTCTTGATAATACAATTTTCTATAGTAGTCTTGTATAGTTCTTTTCTTTTCTTCACTTCCATAGCAAACATGTCCTTCTTCATCTATTAAATGACTAATTCTCCTTGATTCTCTTTCCTTTCTAAGTTTATAGGCTAACAATCTTCCTGGTTTATTTGCATCTTCAAAATAATTCTGTTTAGCATTTTTAATCTTTTGGGCTAACTCTTCTTTTTCCATTAATCCCATTTTATGTTTAGTTATATCCATTTTAATTTTAATATCTTTTTTGTGGAAATTTCTGTAATGCTTTTTCTAACTTTTTATAATCATCTAATATTTTTAAAGCCTTTTTTTGTTTCATAGTTCTTTTCCTTGTATAGTCAATTATCAAGCCTCTTGTGTAGGCCTTCATCGTGTCCCAGAGATTCTGTAACGATGTATCCTCTTTTTTATTTTCTTTAAAAAAGAATACCAATTCTCTCAATTTTCTGTTTAAAATCTTCTTCCTTTAATGTCATGTTATTTAAAGTCCATCTGGATCTCGTCTTTTGTCCTTTCCAAATAACAGTCATTGGATTATGGTCCACCCAAGTACTTGCTTCTATTTCAATTTTTTGTATATTAGAAAATAAGTCAACTGATGTCCATAAAATTCTTGACCATGATTCATGCCTGTTTGAATAAAATGTATATTGCTTATTTCCTGTAGGGCGAGAGGGCAGAGCTGGCGTTCCGGTGGTACTATGCCGCAATCTGGAAGCTCCCGGATCGCCATAGATATCTTCTCTGCTGGACAGTCCTTTTGGACCTAAACCGTCCTGAAGAGACGGTGAAGGAAAAACACGTCGATCCCAGGGACATCACAAAGTCCCTGGTTGATCCAGGAGAAGCTCTTTTGCCAGCGGAAAAGCGGCCATCAAGCTGCTGAAGCTGGGACAGCTCGAAAAAAGGCAAGAAAGAAAGTGTGTCGGTTTGGTGAGTTCTTTTTAATTATTTATTTTTGAAGAGAACACCCTAAAAGTTTGAAAGTGGACTTAAAAAGTAAAGAGGACAGTTTTTAAGCAGCAAGATTAAGTTTTTTTTAAGATTGATGGTTTTTTTTCTTCCTTTTTTTCCGGAATTACCTGACTTTAAAATGGACTGGTTTTTTCTTCTATATTTATTTATTATTTATTTTATTAGACTTGTATGCTGCCCTTCTCCCTAAGGACTCAGGGCAGTGAACATTAAAAACCCCATACAATTACAATAAAAAATAATTAAACAAATACAAGCCTAATCAATCATTGAAATAATTAAAACGAATAAAACAACCCACACCCCCGGGTCAGTCCAAACCGGCCTGTTTTAACAACCAGGTCTTCAGTTCCCGGCGGAAGGAGCGGAGATCAGGGGCCAAACGGAGATCCACGGGAAGCTGGTTCCATGGCGGTAGTGAGTCCCACAGAAAAGGCCCTAGCCCTGGGGACCGCCAGTTGACAATGCCTAACCAACGGCACCCCAAGGAGCCCCTCCTATGGGACCGTACAGGGCGATCGGAGTGTGATGCTGGCAGGAGGCGTTCCATAAGTACCCTGGCCCCAAGCCATTTAGGACTTTATAAGTTGTTACTAGCACCTTGAAACTAAGCCAGGCAACCGGCAACCAATGCAGGTCGTGCAGGAGGGTGTAACATGGGAGTATCGGGGCACCCCATCACAGCCAGCGGCCCGCATTCTGCCAGCTGCAACCTTCAGGTGGTCCGCAAGGGCAGTCCCATGTAAGAGAACATGCAGTAGTCGATTCTGGAGGTGACGAGCGCATGAGTGACTGTTCGGGCATCTCGGCTCAGGTAAGTGAGCTGGTGAACCAGCGAACCTGGGCAAACACCCCACTGGCCACAGCTCCCACTTGCTCCTCCAAACTGAGCTGTGAGTCCAGGAGGATGCCCAGATTCTGCCCCTGTCCACGGGGGGCAACACCTCTCCCCCCATGACCAAAGATGGTACATCCTGAGAAAACCGAGATGCCGGTAAGCACAGCCACTCAGTCTTGGCTGGATCGAACCTGTTACTCCCCATCCAGATCTGCACACATCCAGGCACTGGGACATCAGGAGAGCATCACTGATCTGGTTTGGGGTGGAGATGTAAAGCTGGGTATCACCCGCATATTGGTGATACCTCACCCCAAAACCAGCAGTTTCATGTAGATATTAAACTGGAGAGGCGAGAGAACCAACTGAGGCACCCCCAAGTGAGGGGCCTCAGTTTCATGTAGATATTAAACTGGAGAGGCGAGAGAACCAACCCCTGAGGCACCCCACAAGTGAGGGGCCTCAGGGCCGATCTCTGCTCTCCTACCAACACCGACTGCGAGCGGCCCGAGAGGTAGGAGGAGAACCACTGTAAAACAGTGCCCCCACTCCCAACCCCCGAAGCCGTCACAGAAGGATACCATGGTCGATGGTATCGAAAGCCGCTGAGAGATCTAAAAGGACCAGGACAGAGGAAAAAACCCTGTCCCGAGCCCTCCAGAGATCATCCATCAGTGCGACCAATGCTGTCTCCGTGCTGTGCCCGGGCCTGAAGCCCGATTGGTACAGATCTAGATAATCAGCTTCCTCCAGGAACAACAGAAGTTGTTGAACCACCACGCTCTTAACAACCTTTGCTAAAAAACGAAGGTTGGAGATTGGACGATAGTTGTTCAAAATGGCTGGGTCCAAGGCAGGTTTCTTGAGGAGGGGTCTCACCACCGCCTCTTTCAAGGCGGTGGGAAAAACTCCCTCGCTCAAGAAGGCATTGACAACTGCCTGGAGCCAGCCATGTGCAACCTCCCTGGAGGCGTAAACCAACCAGGAATGACACGGGTCCAATAAACACGTGGTGGAAGACAACCTCCGCATGATCCTGTCCACTTCATCCAGGGAAACAGGGTCAAACTCAACCCAGATAGAATCAGCCAGACTCGTTGTCACCCCATCATCCGACTCCTGCCAGTCAGAGTCCAAGCCAGCCCGAATCTGAGTGACCTTATCCACCAGATGCTGACTAAATTCCTCTGCTCTGCTCTGCTCTGCCCTGCAAAGGGTCCCCCCTCACCTCTAAATGAAGGAGGGAGCGAGTGACCCTGAACAGGGCAGCAGGGCGATCATCTGCGGACACAATAAGAGCGGAGAAGTAGGCACACCTCGCCTCTCTAATCGCTTCCAGGTAAGTCCTAATATGGGCTCTTAGCTGGACACGGTCAGATTCGGAGCAGCTAGACTTGCACCTGCTCTCTAGGCACCTTCTCCGACGCTTCATCCCCTGGAGCTCCTCGGAAAACCAGGGAGCTAACCGGGATCTACGGTGGGGAAGGGGCCGCAAGGGGACAACCCGGTCGAGCGGTGCCGAGGCTGCCTGTTGCCAGGTGGCCACCAAAGTCTCGGCCGGGCTGTGGTTGAGGGAAGTGGGCAAGGACCCCAGCACCATCTGAAACCTCTCAGGGTCCATCAGGCGCCTGGGGCAGAACCATCGAATTGGCTCCTCATCCCAGCAGTGAGGGACGGCCAATTGGAAGACCACCTGCAGAAGATAGTGATCTGTCCATGATAGGGGTTGGGTAACTGGTGACCCCCCCAGATCACTACACCACTGCCCTGAGACAAAAACAAGGTCGAGCGTGTTCCCCCCCTCGTGAGTAGGTCCTTGAATCCCCTGGGTCAGGTCCATGGCTGCCATGGATGCCATGAACTCCCGAGCCAACCCCGATGCCTCCTCCAGAGAGGGCAAATTGAAGTCCCCCAGAACCATGAGCCTGGGGAACTCCATCGCCATCTCCAAGAGGGCGTCAAGCAGCTCGGGAAAGGCCGTCGCCACGCAGCTGGGAGACAGGTACGTCAGCAACAAACCCAACTGACCCCCCAGACCCAGCCTCAGGAGGAGGGATTCACACCCACCTATCTGCGGGACAGTGGCCTCCCTTGGAAACAGGGTCTCCCTGATAACTAAGGGACTTGGTGGCTCAGGCTGTTAAATGCCTAGCACTTAAGTCCAGCTGCCTACAATTACTGTAGGTTCGAATCCCACCAGGCTCAAGGTTGACTCAGCCTTCCATCCTCTCGGGGTAGGTAAACTGAGGACCCAAGATTGTTGGGGGCAATAAGCTGACTTTGTAAAAATGCCACTTAGTAATAAGCAGGCATATACAATGAAATGAAGGCTATTGCTGAGCACACTGGGTTGTATCCCAAAAATTGTAAGCTGCCCTGAGTCTCCGGAGAAGGGCAGCATATAAATGTAATTAAAAAAAACTATGGCTACCCCTCCACCCCTTCCCTGGGCCCACGACCGGTGCAGCACTCGGAAACCTGAGGGACATAAATCACACAGAGGACACCCTCCGTCCCAACCAGGTCTCCGTAATGCATGCCAGATCCGCAGCCTCCTCAATAAGCTCACGGAGGAGGGATGACTTATTCACTATGGATCTGGAATTTACATACACCCGCCTAAGCCCAGGGACCACACCTTCCAAAACCCCAGGGGAGCGGGCAGAGACCTAAGGGTCAGAGCACATCACTGCTCATAAACAGCAGGAACACGCTCCCGGAAGATAATTTGGCCCTCTGTCTCGCCCTCTCCTGCCATAACCGATCACCCTAGGGATTGTCAATCCTGCCCTACCCCCAACGGACCCCGAGGCCCCCTCACCCAGCCCCCCTGCAATGAGACCCTTTTCCGGCCTGGGCAAACCAAGATTTTGTATCGGGGGTTGATTTCCCTCCCCCCTCCCTATCCCATTAAAACACCGAATTAAAAAATTTAAAAGTTGTCCCTTAAAACCATTTTTAAAATTTAACCCCTTGGTCACACCATGGCACCTCTCGGGATCCCAGGATCCCTCCTTAAGGTAGGCTCGTGGTAACCCAGTGGGCCACCCCAAAGACAAGGGAACAGTCTTGCTTTGATGGTCTTTTTTCTCTTTTTTATATCAATTCCTTTTTGGATTAAATGTTGTTTATGATTTTAAGAATTTTTTAGAAAAGAGAGCAATTTCATTGTGGCTTTTTTTTTTTTTTTGCTCTTGAGGGGAGGAGTGAAAGTGAAAGCACTGCCATTTAGAGGCTTGGATATATTGTATCCTTTCTTCTTTTACTTGTTTATGTATGCGTGCTATATTCAAGGACTCAGAGTTCTTCCCTGAAAGAGATAGTGGGGTAAGCATGACAGACTGTTTACACAGGTGCTCATCTGTGAACTACTGATAGTGGAACTCAGAGTTGGAGCTGAAAGAAAGAAGATCGAAGTGACCTTGAAAATATATTGTATTGGAAATCTAACTTGATATATTAAAAAGCCCTGGATATTGGGTGGCAGTAGCTTTTTTTCTTTTGCTAGAACTTGTGGTTACTTTTTTCCCCAACTCCGATTGATTTTTCACTGTTTGGATTTAGACTTTTTTATCTAGGAACTAGACCATATGTGTGTGTGTGTGTGTGTGTGTGTAATTTTTCCTTCTCTTTTTTTTCAAATAAGAATTTTCTTTTTTTTCTCTTTTTCTTTTTTCTTCTATTGGCTTGTTTTCTTTTTTCTTTTCCTTTTTCACCCCTTTTTTCTCTATTTTGACATACCATTGTCCAATCGGATTAGGGTATATAAATACCTGAAGATCTCTCTTCTTTTTTTATTTTTTGAAATGGGAATCGTCTGTCTTCATTTTTTGTGGTTTTTCTTTTTTTCCCATCTCTTCCCTATTTTTGCACATAAGTGGAACTAACTGGATTAAGGTATACAAGAACCTGAAGACTTTTTATTTTTTTAAATTTTTTAATTTTTTTAAAATTTCTATTTTTCTCCTCTTTTTTTTTTTTTAATTACATTTATATGCCGGCCTTCTCCGAAGACTCAGGGCGGCTTACAATTTTTGGAGCACAACCCAATGCGCTCAGCAATAGCCTTCATTCCATTGTATATGCCTGCTTATTACTAAGCAGCATTTTTACAAGGTCAGCTAATTGCCCCCAACAATCTTGGGTCCTCAATTTACCTACCCAGAGAGGATGGAAGGCTGAGTCAACCTTGAGCCTGGTGGGATTCGAGCCTACAGTAATTGTAGACAGCTGGATCTTAAGAGCAGGCATTAACAGCCTGAGCCACCAAAGCTCATTTTTGTCTACTTATTTTTATTATTGTTGGATGGGCCTTTGTTTTTGGGGCCTTTTTATTAGAAAATAACTATAAAATGAGTAGAAAAGCAATAGCTCCAGTCTCTCAACTAACAACTCCCTCTTCTTCACCATCTGGGGGACAACGATCAATACAGGCAATGTTGCAACAGGAGAAGTAAAAAGAGAAGGAAGATACGCTACAGAAGATTTTACTAGGAATTCAAATTCTACAGACAAAAACAGAAAATATTGAAAAGAGTAATAAGAATATTTACCAGAAAATTGAAGAGACAAATGAAAAGGTGGAGAAGATTCAGCAGAAAATTGAAAAAACGGATGAAAACGTTGAAAATATTCAACAGAAAATTGAAAGACAGATGAGAAAGTGGAAAATATCCAAGAGATGATGACGAAATATGGTGAAAGAATTAAAAAAATTGAAAAACAAGAAGAACAAAGAGATAAGGAAATTGGGAACATTAATACTAGATTGAGTGAAGTTGAAAAAGACAGGATTGAATCATTGAGAGGAGAGATAGACAGGTCAGAATTCTACCTGAGATTTCAAAATGTGGAGGAAGAAAAGGGTGAAAATCTTGTTGAAAACATGACAGAAATACTGGCGGAAGCATTAGAGATAATGGAAGAGAAAATGATGGATGGAATGGATGAAGTGTTTCGTGTTTACACAAGATATGCAATAAGGAACAAGTTACCAAGAGAAGTTCATATTAGATTTACTAAGAAAATTATTAAAACACAAATATTTCAAATGGCAAGAGAGAAGATGTTAATGTATAAAGATAAAGAAATTGTGGTGTTGAAACAGGTACCAAGAAGAGTAAGAGAGACGAGGAGAGAATATCTTTAAAGAATTGCTTAAAAGAGGAGTAAATTATAGATGGCTGATACCAGAAGGTCTCTCGTTTACTTGGCGGGAACAAAGGCACAGAATTGACACGGTTGAAAAGGCGGAATTATTCTACTATGAATATATCAGGGCATGATCTGTTTTTGATCAATCCATATTGGTTACTGGTTATAACTTTTGTTTGCCTCTGCCTGCGAAAAGACCTCCACAGCATAACCTGGCAAAGGAACAGGAGGGGCCGGAAACTGCGCTTCCAGCCCCCTTTTCCCGCCTCTTCTCTAGGCACAAGAGGAAAGGTCTCTGTGTTTAGCCCATTCGCTGAAGCCGCTGCAAGGAGGGGGGCAACTGGGGTGCTGCTGGACAACATCAAAGTCCTCCATCTGGGTCCCGCCAGAGAGGCTCACCCATATCACGTACAAGAAAAGCCAAGGGATAAAAATCAAGCATCCAGATTTTTAAGAGAGACTAAACACTGCAATAGCAAAAGAAACATGCATGCACTAATCCACAGCTGCAATAGGTGCAAATTAGGATTGCATTGATGTTGAAGAGGGGCGAGGCAGACCTGAAGATGTCATTGCACTAGAAGGCCCACCATCCTTCCCCCATGCAATTCCTGGCTAGAGGTGCTGCCTTTTCGTCAATATCTAACCTTATACAGTATGTCAGGAGGAGTCTGGCAGAGCCTTTTCTAACCCATTGTATCAAAAGGCGCAGCTCCTGCAATCCTTGTCACAAAATGTCTTAGTCTGGAAAGGAAAGTAACAGACCCAATGCAATCAAAACTCCAAGGCCCAGGAGTTCCTCAAAGTCCAAATTTATTAGGCATGTCAGATTGGCACATATTGTGAAAACCCAACTCTGAAGGTCCTGAAGTTGACATATAGGTGTTTTGAAGGCTGAGTAGTAAGCAGTATGTGAGGACTGTCTATATAACTGAAGATCCCAAAGGGTGCACAATAGCTAGTATTAAAAAAAGAGCTGTTAAGAACAGCTCTTCCGTGATAATAAATGGATGGTGCTCCACAGGGAAATCCTGTGTTTGTTTTCTAGATATAGAAGTTTAAAAAAATCACAGAAGACAGCAGTGGCATAAGAGTTCCATATTGTTTCCAAGAAAAGAACATGTTCATAAAATCACAACATGTCAACCCTACCATGAAGGAGAACCAGCTTTAAAGGATGTACCACTAATGGAATGAAATCTGGGGAGTGAAGGAATAGGTAGCAACTGACATGTTTCAATCTAAGTGCTTCTTATAGCTTTTGAACCATGAAAGGCAGAACAGATTTTCCATCTGAAATTTTACACTGCTTTTGTCACTGCCCCAACCTCCCCCAATATATTTGCTATTCATATGGTTTCTTCCACTTGCGTGCCTCATTCTTGACACAATCTGAAGAGGCATGCTTGGTGCACTGAATTTCTAGAACTGTTAAGAAGAGATGAACTTTGAAACTGTCTACTTCTCTTCTCTTCTCGCTTTCTCTTTGTATGAGGTGCCACAATCTCTAACTATAGTTTGAGTGCTCCTATCCCCAAGAGATGCTGGCTGGAGAATTCTGGGGCTGAAAATCTTTGGGGCACCCAGGGAAAAAATGGCTGGGACTCATGGCACGTAGCATTTCTATCATCTACCATCCCAGAAAAATCAGGATAATCCATCTGCATTATCTACTGTACAATTTTTTTCCTCACATCTCCCCACCAAGAGGAGGGGGGGACCACAAAAGTATCAGCCCCTTGGTGCTGATCTCATCCACCAGCCATCAAAGGCTACAAACAAAGGAGATCACAGCAGGAGTTGCAAATAAACCTGGAGATCCTGTGCTCAAAACCACAATCCCTTTTCTTCTTAACTCAATATTCCTACAGCTCATTTCCATGAAGGTCCCCTGCACGGCAGAACAGCCTTTACATCTGAAAATTTACACTGGTTTCGTCACTGCCCCAAATTCCCCCAATATACTTGCTATTTATATGGTATCTTCCACTTGTGTGCCTCATTCTTGACACAATCTGAACAGACATGCTTGGTGCACTGAATTCCTGGAACTGTTAGGAAAAGTTGAACTTTGAACCCCCTCTATTTGTCTTCTCCTCTTGCTTTCTCCTTATATGAGGAGCCAAAATCTCTACCTATATTTTGAGTGCTCCAATGCCCAGGAGATGCTGGCTGCAGAATTCTGGGGCTGAAATCTTGGGGGCACCCAGGGAGAAAAAGGCTGGGACTCTGTACATGGCATTTCTATCATCCAGCATGATAAAAATGCAAAAAAAGATTTTTACAGAATTCCACAATTTCTGCAAAAATAAATAGGTAATCCCTGGGTTACGAAAATTCCCTTAGCGAACGTTTGAAGGTAAGTGCCCTCTAGCATTTATGAACAAATCACCACATTATGAATATTGCAGTGCCACAGCAGTTCTTCACCCTTATGAGTGACAATGGCTCTGCAACACTCACCCTATTCCCTACCATGGGTCTTCACAAGCACTTTGCCTGTGGAGAGTCAGTTATCTTGGAAATATCTCCTCTCTTTGCTCACATTTGCAGAGAACAGAGGCCTAACATATCGCGAGATCAGTAGCGTGAGATCTTATGTAATCTTGCACTTAAGGCCTCTATTCTCTGCAAATTGAGACCTGGATGTTTGCAAACAGAGGGAAGGCTTTGGTCCTTCAGGCCTTCCCTCTGTTTGCCGTTTCCTTGCTGAAGCCTGCAGGGAGATTGTGTTACTGTAGGCTTCAGCAGCAAAAAGCAAAAAGCCTTTGGTGGCACCAGCAGAGCTTGAGAAGAGCAGGTGTGTCCCTCTGAAGCCCTGTTTCTAAAGGCAAAGGCTTTTTGCAAAGGGCTGCCAAAGCCTACAGGAACGCAATCCTCAAGTGCTTTGCCGACGAAAAAGCAGCCCCAAGAGACTGAGCACAGCTCTCAGGGCTGCTTTCTCGGCGCCAGAGGCCTCTTCAAGCTGATCTGGGGTGAGAAATCAATGAATGTGTGGCTAAACCAGGGAGTGATGTCGTTCAATGTACGAGATTCACTCCCACAAATTCTCGAATTACTGATAGAATGAGCAGACTCTATTACATTCGTAACCAGAAGACTACCCGTATCCAGCAAGTTTTGCTGTTGATGGCTAGATAGGCATTATCAAACTAATACGTTGCCATTTTTCCCTTCCTCCTTCCCGTCTAATACCATTACATATTTACCTACAAAAAATAGGCAATCCTTAGTAGTCAAATTAAACAATCTCTGCTTCAGTTACAATGGGACATTAGAAATGAGATTCAAGCCTTCTCTACATTTACCACTTGGGGCCTGGTGTGGATTTTCATGTGTGCAATAAGGCTGGAATGTTTCCTGAAACACCACCTACACTTGGAACACTCAAATGGTTTCTCTCCTGTGTGTATAAGCATATGATTTAGAAGGCTAGTCCTAATACTGAAATCTTTCCCACAGTCTGGACACTCGTATGGTTTCTCTCCTGTGTGAGTCCTCTGGTGTCTAACCAGGTTGGAATTCCGACTGAAACTTTTCCCGCAATCAGGACACTGAAAGGGTTTCTCTCCTGTATGAGTTCTCTGGTGTATCACCAGCCAGAAATTCTGACTGAAACTTTTACCGCAATCAGGACATTCAAAGGGTTTCTCTCCTGTGTGAGTCCTCTGGTGTGTTACCAGGTTGGAATTCTGACTGAAACTTTTCCCAAAATCAGGACATTCAAAGGTTTCTCTCCTGTGTGAGTCCTCTGGTGTATCACCAGGCTAGAATTCTTACTGAAACTTTTCCCACAAACAGGACATTCAAAAGGTTTCTCCCCTGTGTGAGTTCTCTGGTGTGAAACGAGGTGAGAATTTCGACTGAAACCTTTTTCACAGTCAGGACATTCAAAGCGTTTCTCTCCTGTGTGAGTTCTCTGGTGTCTCACGAGGCTGGAATTATCACAGAAACATTTCTCACAATCAGGACATCCAAAGGGTTTCTCTCCTGTGTGAGTCCTCTGGTGTATCACCAGGCTAGAATTCTGACTGAAACTTTTCCCACAAACAGGACATTCAAAAGGTTTCTCCCCTGTGTGAGTTCTCTGGTGTGAAACGAGGTGAGAATTTTGACGGAAACCTTTTTCACAGTCAGGACATTCAAAGCGTTTCTCTCCTGTGTGAGTTCTCTGGTGTCTCACGAGGCTGGAATTATCACAGAAACATTTCTCACAATCAGGACATTCAAACAATTTTTCTTTGGTGTGAGTCCACGTTGCCATGCTTGCTAAAACATTTACCCTGTTGGAGCACTTGTAGGACCTCTCTCCTGTGTGGGTCCTTCCATGAACCACAATGGAGTTGTTCTGATGAAAGGTTTTGCCACATTCAGAGTATTTGTATAGCTTTTCTCCAGTCTGAATCCTCTCAGGAATAATCAGCTGTGATTTGCAAGTTGTATTTTCCCCACAACAGGCACGTCTATGGAGCTTTTCCACAACTGATATTCTTGAGAAAGTAAAAAATATGGATGATCCCTTGTTTAGTTGTGCTTTGATTCAAGCTGTTTTCTTCCTCCCAGAGGTAGGCCTGCAATACTGTCTGCTCTATGAGACTTTCCAATTTGACCTTTTGATCCCCAGTAACTTCCAGATATTTCTCTCTTTTGCTGAATGGAAAAATAATCTCCCTTGACTTTTCATGTAACATATGCTTGAATTTCACACTCTACTTTTCCCAGCTACAAATCTCTTCTTGATTTTCTCTTGTTTTTCTCTCACCTGATGAGGAAGGTGAAGAATTGTGTAGCTCTCTGAAGGAAATGGAAAATATTTTGATTTCTGGACTGACTTGCTTTGCTTTAATGTTGCTTGTTCTCAGTTGTCCAGAGTGCTCTTATTGCCTTCCTCTTTGTCTATAAAATTCAAATAAAAGGGTATCTTTAATTCTGCATGAAATGGTTGTAGAAGATGAGGAAAAAAGTTTACATTACAATGAAAAAGCAAGCATGCCACAATGCTCCAATAAGCTCTTACACTAATCATGATTCATTTGACACATCTAAGACTACCCAGATCCAAGTTTGAATATACATTCAATGACAAAATTCACTTGTTGACTGGATTAATCACAAATTCTTAGCAGTGCAAAGGGTTCTTTTCAAATACAGTCAATTGAAAAGAAACTACACCTTTGATTTCTATAATTTTACTTATCAGGGTATTATAAATATCATCGCAACAGAACAGAAGACTATAACAGAGTTGGAAGGGACTTTGCAGGTCTTCTAATTCAACCCTTTGCTCAAGCAGGAGATTCTGTACCATTTCACACAAGTGGCTCTGTCTCTTCTGAAAAGCCTCCAGTGATGGAGCACCACAACTTCTGCAGGGAAGCCAATCTACTGGTTACTTGTTCTCACCATTAGGAAATTTCTCACTGGTTCCATAGTATAAAGAGGAGAAGTAGCAGCCAAGTACTGCTAATAAAATGCCTTTGATCAATTTTATCATGAGCAAGTATGACTACATCTGTAAAAGCCAAAGTTGTAGGAGTTTGCTTGTCCCCAGCATTGAGTTGTGCATTAACACAATGCCAAAGAAAAAGATATCAGCAATGAACTTAGAGAAGGAATTGTTGCTGTCCATCAATTTGAGAAGGTTTAAAAGGCCATTTTGAAACAATTTAAAACCCATCATTCTACAGTGGGGAAGATTATTCACAAGTGGGA
>CM019149.1:22762904-22923003 GCA_009733165.1 Naja naja
ACCACCCATATGGCCCGGGGAACCCTCCCAGCCCACTCACTCCTTACCCAGCAAACTTGCCTGCTAAATTGCTATTTTTTCCTTTTTTCGCCATTAGCTGTTCTGCTGTGCCGGGAGATTTAGATTAGCTAGGAAGCAGGAAATGGTTGGATTTCTTGCTTTCTAGCTAGTCTTTAGATCTTGGGCTCTGCTTTTAAGCACAGCCGAACCTCCCTTAGGACTGAAGGTTCTATTATTCAGTGCAGACTCACTGCAAGCAAATTTTATGTGACAGACTAAGTTAGCCGATGGCAGATAGATAGATCACTGAATGATTCTGTGAGCAACTCAATCTGCCTGCCTGCTTTGCCTGATTTTGGGTAAAAGTTGCTCTTTTTTAATAAAAAAATCAATATTTATATAAATATTGATAATATTTACATACAAGCCATGCCCAGCCAGTCAAATGACCACCAAGCCACACCCATAAATTAGGCCACACCCACAGAACCAGTTAGTGGTCCATGGGATTTAAAATTATGAATTTGGTGGTCCCTGAGGTCCAAAAGGTTAGCGACCACTGCTGTAAATTACAGCATGCTACCCAGGAAGTGCCATCTTGAGTACCTGAATGAAAAGGAAATCAACAAAAGTTTGAGGTTATTTGATTGCAGATTCCTCCATACAACAAAGCCCAGAACCAATAGCCACCATCCTCACCATCCATACCTTATTAAATCTGCATTAAAAATGGTATTGCAGGAAAATCAGCTTGAGCTTCTTTGGCGATGGACCTGAAATCCGCAACTGTGCGCGGTTTCGGTTTGTGCTCACCGCTGGAGACCCTGAGCCAGCTGGTTCTGGGGTTAAAACCGCCCTGTAGAGGTGGTGAAGATGGGGGAGCCGCCAGCAGGGCTGAGGAGAGCTGCATCTCTCTTCACCAGCTGGTCTTTCTCCCTTCCCCGAAGGCGGCGTAGTGGTGGTCAGAAATGGCCACCTCAAAGAAGATCTTGAGCTGATAAGATTGTGCAGGAGGAAGCTGGCAGGAGAAAGTGTGATGGACCAGGCTTGATATGGAAAATATCTATTTAAGGTACCCGAATTTGAGCAGTGGACAATAAGAACATTTTTAAAACAAAGGTCTTTTAAAGCTGCAAAGGAAAGTGAAAAGCTAGGGTTTTTTTCTTTCTTCCTCTTTGATGGTGATAGTTTTGAATGACTAAGAGTATTGAGAAAAGACAGGCACAAGAAAGGGATACTAATTCACTTGGACATTATTAGGCTTTTTATAGCTGTAAACAAAGTGTCAAGTGATGAGGACTTGCTGAGAAGCTTCAAAGAATTCTTTTGTTCTGTCTCCCCTTCCCTTCCCCAGAAGGTAAGGAACTTGGCAGCAACACTAGCACAGAAAGTCACGCTGGCCTGTCTCCAAAATCCAAGTTATCTCTCCCGATAAGAGTGTTGGCAGTCACCCAGGCTCTCACTGCCAAATTCAGAACTGACAAGACATGAAGTACTCACAAAAGGAATGATTTAATCCCAAAGTCCAGAAACCAAAACAGGCACAACACAGACGGAATTCTCGGCTTATTCCACACTTTGTCACGTACAGAGTTTGTAACGTAGGCACACCCACTTTTATACCTGGTGGGGTGTGGTCCAGCTCAATCTGGCCCTCCCATGCCCCTACGTTGCTGCTGACGTTTCTCCCTCCAACGTTGCCTGGGATCAAGCCAGGAATCCTCCTTCTCCCTCCCTCGCCGTGGCCGTACTGATACGCGTCTCTCAGGCTGTTTCTCTTGGCTTTCTGAAGAAACCTGAGGCATTGCCAGGGAGGAAGGTCCTGGGGAGGGAGGCCTTGCCAGGGAGGAAGGTCCTGGGGAGGGAGACCTTGCCAGGGAGGAAGGTCCTGGGGAGGAAGGCCCTGGTGAGGAAGGCATTGCCTGTTCCTCCTCTTCTTCATCATCCAGGTCCTCTTCCTCTGTCAGCACAGGCTCATGAGGCGGGGCCACAACATCTTTTTACAAAGAAAGAGAGAGAAAATAAACAGAGGAAGAAGAAAAGTGAAAGTAGGGTGGAGTCTGGAGATTGAGGATACCACCCGGACTTAAAAGAATTGAAAAACTTTGTTGCAAGTCTCCCCAGGAAAGTGAAAGTATGTAAAGAAGCAAGAAACAGCTTTGGATATTTGGAGGGCTCTTGTTCTTTTGGATGGAGGATATTAGATGGATTAAAGTAAATTGGGGGTTGCTTTAAAAAAGAAAATCCTTTCTTAAAAAATGTCATCATCTATGAAAGAATTACAAATGCTACTTAAAGACTGCAAAGAAATGCTACAATCGATAAAAATGGAGACTTTAAAATACATAAAGCTGCAGGAAGTGTCGGCTGAACAAGAAGGGCGGAACAAAGAAGAGGATGCCATCTTTAATGATCAAATAATTGTTGGTGTGGTTAAGAAAAAAGGGGAAAAAGGGAAGAGAGGAAAAGAGTTAGGAACTTAAGATTTGAAGCAACAAGCAAAAAAAAGCATAATTATAATCCTATAAGGAACCAAAAGACAGGATTTCAGAAGAGAGAACCTGAAAGAAAAGGATAAGAGAAGGAAAGAAAAGGGGGATGAAGCGGCGGAAGAGATGCCTAGAACGCTGGAAGAAAAGTCGGGCTGAATCTGACCGGACACTGTTAGGACGTCATATTGACGCCTATCTAGTGGCGATAAGAGTGGCACAACGATCATATTGGGCCAGTCTTATCGCGTCTGCAGACTGTCGCCCGGCCGCCCTGTTTTGGGTGACACGCTCCCTCTTAAGATCTGAGGAGGCGGAGGAACCCCTGCAGGGAAGGGCTGAGGAATTTGCTCAGTTTCTCGCAGATAAAGTCGCTCAGATTCAGTCAGACTTGGACTCTGGCTGGGCAGAGTCCACTGAGGTGGTAGAGGCAGGTCTTAGTCCAGTTATCTGGGATGAGTTTGTCCTGGTTGGCCCTGATGATGTGGACAAGGCCTTGGGAGCAGTGAATGCCACCACCTGTTTACTGGACCCATGTCCCTCCTGGCTTGTTTCGGCAGGCCAGGAGCGACATGTAGCTGGCTCCAGGAGATTATAAGCATCTTTGGGTGAGGGGTGTGTTCCGCATGCCTTGAAAGAGGCTGTGGTCAGGCCCCTCCTCAGAAGCCCTCCCTGGACCCGGCTCTTTTAAATAACTTCCGTCCTGTCTCCAACCTTCCCTTTCTGGGAAGGTTGTTGAGAAGGTGGTGGCACTCCAGCTCCCGGTCCTTGAATGAAGCTGATTATCTGGATCCCTTGCAGTCTGGTTTCAGGCCGGGTACAGCACCGAGACGCCTTGATCGCACTAGTGGATGATCTCTGGCAGGCCCAGGATGGGGGTCTCCCTCCATCCTGGTGCTTCTTGACCTCTCAGCGGCTTTCGATACCATCGATCATGGTATCCTTCTGGGTGGCTCAGGGGCTGGGAGTGGGGGCACTGTTTTACGGTGGTTCTCCCACCCTCTGACCGACTCAGTCGGTGTTGGTGGGGGCAGAGATCAAGCCCTAGGCCCTGCCATGGGGTCCCTCAGGGTTCTGTTCTCTCCCTCCTATTTAATATCTACATGAAACCGCTGGGTGAGATCATCCGTCGACACGGGGTTGGGTATCATCAGTACGCTGATGATACCCAGTTGTACATCTCTGTCCCTGGTCAATCTACTGAGGCCGTGGAGGTGATGTCCCGGTGCTTGGAGGCTGTGAGGGTCTGGATGGGGACTAATCGGCTCAGACTCAACCCTGACAAGACCGAGTGGCTGTGAGTCCTGCCCCCTCGATCTCCAGTTGATTATCCAACTTTGGTACTGGGGGGAGAGAAATTACCTCCCTCAGACCAAGTTCGCAACTTGGGGGTCCTTCTGGATCCACAGCTACAATTTGACTACCATCTTATGGCTGTGACCAGGGGGGCCTTTGCACAGGTTCGCCTGTTGCGCCAGTTGCAACCTTTCCTGGACCGAGGGGCTCTACACACGGTTGCTCACACTCTTATCACCTCCCGATTGGACTACTGCAATGTGCTCTACATGGGGCTGTCCTTGAAGAACACTCGGAGACTTAGCTGGTGCAAAATGCGGCCGCGCGAGTGATTATGGGCACACCTAGGTGCGCCCATATAACATCTATCCTCTGCAAGCTGCATTGGCTGCCGGTGGTCTTCCAGGTGCAATTCAAGGTGCTAGTGACAACTTTTAAAGCCTTTCATGGCTTAGGAGCGGGATACCTTCGAGACCACCTACTGCTACCGTATGCCTCCCAGCGCCCGGTTAGATCCCACAGGGAGGGCTTGCTCCAGATACCGTCGGCCAGACAATGTCGGCTGGCGGGGCCGCGGGCGAGAGCCTTCTCTGTGGCAGCACCGTCCCTTTGGAATACGCTCCCCGCGGAGATCAGAATCATCCCCAATCTACTTGCTTTCCGCAAAGCTGTTAAGACCTGGCTTTGTCGGAGGGCATGGAATTGAGACCTTGTTCTTCCCTCTTGTATGTCTGGATTGTATGAATGAGTTTTGATTTTATATTGTATAGGCTACTGTTTTTTATCTTGTTGTATGCTGCCTCGAGTTCCCCGATGGGGGAAGAGAGGCGGGATATAAATTTAATAAATAAAATAAATAAAAATAAATATAGAAAAGGAAGGGAGAAGAATGGGGGCTGAAAAAAAATGGAATTGTAAAAAATGGAAGCAAGACATACAGAAGCAAAGTTACTTATTTGGATTTCGAGATAATGGTTAAATTAATTTAAAGGGATCTGCAAGGGTACTTGAGATATATCATTATATTAGAAATAGATAGAAGTTAGAAAATTTAGAGGATTAATAGGATGTGTTTTTTCTTAATGAGTAAATGAGGCAAATATGATAAGAGCATAAGGTTTTCAATAATTCAAAAAGATTTTCTTGAAGCGATCCGGAGGTTAAATAGTAATAAAATGGAAATATTTTAAATAAAAATAAATGAATAAGATGGACATAAATATTAATGGTAGAATTGAATTTGAATAGAAATAAGTACTTTATTGATAATTGTTATATACATGTATAACTTCTTTTTAGTTTTGTATTGTTAAGAATTTTAATAGATAAAAAAGAAAGTACCAAGCAGAACCTGATTGATAATAGTTAGATTTTTTTAAAAAATAGAGGTTATATAGGCAATAACTGTATAGTTGAAATATAAATGTTAAATAATGATTGGCTAAGAGATTGAGGTGCTATCCTCTAGAGTAATAATTACAGGGCAAAATATGCTTTATATGATTGTAATAGATAGATAAAAGTGTATTAATATTGATTGGAAAAATATTGGGGGAGAATAAAGGAAATAGTATAAATTGTTATGATAAATGGAATAGAATATTAGAAATGAGTGAAAAAATGAAATTATATCTGTATTGAGAAGTGAGGACCAGGACACACACTGTTCTCAAAAGAAGAACTTTTATGTTTTTGTTTATTGTTTTTGTATTGTATTGGTTTGTTTGTCTGTATTTTTGTTTAAAAATAATAAAACTTTGTCAAAAAAATGGTATTGCAGGGTGGTTTGCATGTGGTTTCCTGGGCTATTCTATTTTGCCTTTTCTTTTTACAATTTTTTTGTGGGGGGGGAGGGAAATTTTTCTTCTACTATATATAGACAATCAGGCCCCCTTTCTTAGGCTCCATTTTCAAGGTCCTGCTACATGTTTCTCTCTGTGACCTAAGCGAGACTTCAGTGCAAGCAAATTTACAGAATTTACACATGGCATTTAGCAGATATAAAATCTCCTCCTTCAAGTGGTTGATGCTATTGGATGCAGCCCTCGCCAGCAGGAGTGAAGCTGGCTCCCTTGGAGAGCATGGCCTGATGGTGCTGCCATGTCCCAAAACCTTGGTTGCCACAGGAAATCAGTGATAAAGGTTTGAGGTTTACTTTGATCTCCACTGAGAGTCACCCCTAATTCTATAAAACCTTCACGAGCTTTTAGGGCTCAGCATGCAGCTAATCTTCGTTAAGCTAAGCAGCATCACATTTCACTAGGCTAAGTTGCAAAGGTCGGTTGGTAGAAGTCAAAAACGAGCTTTTAATCAGTGGAAATATGTTGCAAACGCCTTATCTGAAGATAGTGGTCAAACAGGGAACATCTGTGCCTAGAAAGCCGACAGTACAGCGGGCGGTTTCTGTGATTGACCTTAAAGGAGTTAAAACCATAGAGTACTGTACTGCTAGAAAGGTTGGAAGGCGACGGGAAGAGTAGAAGAAAGTCCAGTTGCCTTTTGAAAAAGCATCTTTGGGATAGCCGAACGTCCTCTTCCGGATGACTCATGGCATGAAGGTGGTGTGCAGAGCGTCTTCTGTGCTCTTCCCAGGATGGAAGCAGCAGCTGGCAGGTGAGTTGAGGGCAGTAGGTGGGAGGAGAATTGGCTGTTCGGTTCCCTCCACGGCCTGGAAGCAGAGAAGCAACTGGGCTGAAGCGTGTCTTCTGCTGCTGCTTCCTCTGGCTGCTTCCTTCGCTCCCCAGATCGGAGCCAGCTGAGGGTGCACGCTGTGAAACCGGTGGCTGCAATTTTCTGCTGGGGGGAAGATTTAAAAAGCCTCTTTCAAGTGACGGTGGATCCTTTAGGAATGGCTCCCCTCCGGAGGTTGTGGGGGCTCCGTCACTGGAGGTTTGTAACAGGGTTGGGAGGAACCTTGAAGGTCTTCTGTTCCTCCGCCCTGCTCAAGCAGGAGACCCAGTACTAGTTCAGACAAATGTCTGTCTTGTGTGTTTAAAAGCCACCAGTGATGGAGCCCCCACAACTCCTGAAGGCAAACCCTCCCACTGGTTAATTGTTCCCAATGTCAGGAAATTTCTCCTTAGTTCTAGGCTGCTTCTCTCCTTCATTAGTTTCCATCCAGTTTGTAGTCTTGCCTTCAGGTGCTTTGGAGAATAGGTTGACCCCCTCTTCTATGTGGCAACTCCTCAAGTATTGGAAGACTGCTATCATGTCACCCCTAGTTCTTCTTTTCACTAGACTAGACATACCCAATTCCTGCAACTATTCTTCATATGCTTGCGCCTCTAGCCCCCTAATCATCTTTATTCGTCTTTTCTTCATTCATTCCAGAGTCTCAACATCTTTTTTTAATGATATGGTGACTACACCTTGTATGCAATTTTCTAAGTGTGGTCTTACTCTTTATAAAGTGGTACTAGTACTTCACATGATCTTGATTCTATCCCTCTCTAAATGCAGCCTAGCATTGTATTGGCTATTTTGTCGCTGCAATACACTGCTGGCTCATATCTAAATGATTGTCCACTAGGACTTCAAGGTCCCTCTCATAGTTACTGCTTGAGCCAGGTTCTACCTATTCTGTACTAGTACATTTGGTTTTTCTTGCATAAGTGTAAAACCCTATTTTTTTCCTCCATCAAATTTCATTTTGTTAGGTAGGGCCCAGTGTTCAAATCTATCGAGATTCTCTATCTTGACCCTATCTTGTGAGGTGTTGGCTATTCTTGCCAACTTCGTGTCATTTGCAAATTTAATGAGTTCCCGTTCGATTCCCTCATCACGCAAAAAGAAATTATAGCCCAACCTACCAAAAACCTAACTGTAAAAGACAGACTAGAAATAAAAATTAAAATAAGCAAAAAATTAGTAAAAGAACACCTGTCTGATCTCGATGAACACTAATCACCGGGACCTGACAGATTACATCCCAGAGTATTAAAGAAGCTGGCAGAGGTCATCTCGGGACTACTGCACCACATCTTTTAAAAATCCTGGAGCACCGGGGAACTACCAGAGGACTGGAAAAGAGCTGATGTGGTTCCCATCTTCAAAAAGGGAAAAAACAGACCCAGGAAACTACAGACTAATTAGCCTAACATCAATACCCAGGAAGATACTGGAAAAGATAATAAAAAAAACAGATCTGCCAACATCTAGAAACAAGTAAAATAATAACTAGCAGTCAGCACGGGTTTGTTAAAAATAGATCATGCCAAACCAATCTTATTTCATTTTTAACATAGTGACTAAATTAGTAGACCAGTGAAATACTGTGGACATAATATACTTAGGACTTCAGCAAGGCATTCGACAAAGTAGACCACAACCTATTTCTTGGCAAGCTAGAAAAAAGTGGGATAGATAGCACCATCACCAAATGGATTCACAACTGGCTGACAAATGTACTCAACAAGTAGTCCTTAATGAATCTACATCTACATGGAAGGAAGGAAGCAGTGGAGTGCCACAAGGTTCCGTCTTAGGCCCAGTACTCTTCAATATCTTCATAAACGACTTAGATGAGGGAATAGAAGTGGAACATACCAAATATGCAGATGATACTAAACTGGCAGGAATAGCTAGCACCCTAGAAGATAGGCTCAAGATCCAGATGGATCTTGAACACTGGGCCCTATCTAACAAAATGAAATTCAGTGTGGAGAAAAGTAAAGTCCTACACTTAGGCAAGAAAAACAAAAAGTACACATATAGACTGGGTGAAACAAGGCTTAATAGCAGTAACTGTGAGAGGGATATTGGAGTCTTAGTGGACAATCAGCTAAATATGAGCCAGCAGTGTGCAGCGGCAGCCAAAAGAGCCAATGCAATCCTAAGTTGCATTAACAGAGGGATACAATCAAGATCAAGTGAGGTACTAATACCACTCTATAAAGCCTTAGTAAGACCACACCTAGAGTACTGCATCCAGTTTTGGTCACCACACTATAAAAAACATGCTGGGACTCTAGAAAGTGCAGAGAAGAGCAACCAGGATGATTAGGGTACTGGAGACTAAAACATATGAAGAATGGTTGCAGGAACTGGGCATGGATAGTCTAGTGAAGAGAAGGACCAGGGGAGAAATGATAGCAGTGTTCCAATATTTAAGGGGCTACCACAGAGAGGAAGGGGCTATTTTCTAAAGCACCTGTAGGCCAGACAAAGAATAATGGATGGAAGCTGAACAAAGAGAGATTTAACCTGGAAATAAGGAGAAATTTTCTGACAGAACAATCAACCAATGAAACAGCTTGCCTTCAGAAGTTGTGGGAGCATCATCAGTTGAGATTTTCAAGAAGAGATTGGACTGCCATTTGTCAAATGGTATAGGGTCTCCTGCTTTGGTGGGGGGTTGGACTAGATGACCTACAAGGTCCCTTCCAACTCTGTTAATCTAATCTAATATAAAACATTTATGAAGATATTAAAGAGCACTAAAACAGAACCTTGGGGAACCCACTGCTTACTTCTCTACATATAGATATAGTCCCATTAAGGAATACACTTTGAGTGTGGTTTGTCAGCCAGTTGTGAATCCATCTGTGTGGATGGATGTAGCTATCCCACATTTTTCTAATTTATCAACAAGTACCAGTAGATTATGGTCTACTTTGTCAATTGCCTTACTGAAATCCAATTATACTATGTATTTGACTGGTCCACTAATTTAGTTACTTTGTGTAAGAATGAAATAACATTTGTTTGGAATGATCTGTTTTTGACAAACCCATGTTGATTTCTGGTTATAACTTTGCTTCTAAGTTTTGCAGATCTCTTGCTTCATTATCTTTTGCATGATCTTCCCAGGTACTAATATCAGACTAATTGGCCTGTAGTTTTGTGAATCCATTCCCCCCCCTTTTTAGAACCTTTTTAGTACCTTTTGATTGTTGTTGGATTTGAAAGCATCAAGAAAATAATTTTTATATTGTATGGGAAAAATAAATAACAGATACTTTCAAAGACATTATATTAGAAATGCTCTGCTTTTAGTATGGGAAAGAATTAAAGAGAAACTACATGAAAATGATCTTCCGGGTTGAGCCTTCTCGAGAATGGGCGGCGATCGTCCGCAACTGCAGCCTGGCTCTTGCATCGAAGAGCCCCGATCCTGCAAGGTTCGGGGCTGAAGCTGCCTCGTACGGGCGGCGGAGAAAGGGAAATCTGCCAGCCAGAGTGAGGGGAGCTGCATCTCCCCCCTTTTGGATCTGGTCTTTCCCTCCGAAGACGCCAAGAAGTGGTGGTCAAAATGGCCACCTCAAGAGAAGGTCTCAACGGGATTAAGATTGGTGCAGGAGGAAAGAGAGAAGTCGACAGCAGAGGAACCGGAGTATCGGATGGTAAGATCAAGGCACCCGGATTAAGATAAAGATGAGTTTTTTAAAAAAAAGAAACAGAAGCGGTGCAGTCTCAAGTGAAGGAAAAAATAAGTAAAATATTTTTGACAGCTATAAGGGGCTTCGAACCGGGAAAGGAAGAAGCCAGCATAAGAATTTAAGTTTGGGGCTCGGAAAACTTTGAATACCAAATAAAAGGAAAGGGTTAAGACTCTGTGCAGAAAGTGCCACTTTGTGGAGAAAAATTGGAAGCTAAAGAAGAAAGAAACTATCTTGTTCCTTTGTGGATTGGAGTTGTTACATTTTAAAGAGACGCTGAAACAAAAAATAAGACTCATAGAAAGTGAAAGCTTGAATACACAAAGACAGACTACTGGATTAGTTGGTGACATTGATATAGATTCTGGACTTGGGTTAGGATCCTAGAAAACTTAAAGAAGAAATAAGGAAAACAAAAATTTTGGTGGCCATCCAAAGAATCAAAAATGGAGTTTAAAAGTATGAAAGAACTGCTACAGGAAGTGACTGAACTAACTTGGCTCGTTGCAGAAAACATGGGCATTGAAATGGTGAATAAAGAACAAGAAGAAGGAACCTTGGAAAGGGAGGAGCTAGCACAAGAGAAAGCCATTTTAAAACAATTATCAATACAAATAAAAGGGAAAGGAAGGGTGGCTAAAAAACGGAACCTAAGAAAGTATCTAAAAAGGGGAACATTTATGAAATTAAGCATGTTAGAAAGGTTCAGAAGGAAAGGGAACAGAAAGGTAAAAGAGAGAGAGGGATTCAAACTGGATAGAGAAGGGGGGAGCAGGATAAAAGGGAGGAGAAGGAGCCAGCACAAAAGCCAATCTAAGAAGACAACTAACACAAAGATTAATACAAATAAAAGGAAAGGAGGATGGTCAAAAAATGAAACTTAAGAAGGTAATTAAAAAGGGGAACATTTATGAAATTAGGCATGTTAGAAAGGTCCAGAAGGATAGAGAGCAGAAAGGTAAAGAGAGAGAGAGGGATTCAAACTGGATAGAGAAGGGGATAGCGGATAAAAGAGAGGAGAAGGAACAAGAAACAAGAACAAAAGATAGAGAGACACGGAATTACATAATGAAGAAAGAAACTTGTTTGCATAGAGATAATGGCTAATGTATTAAAAAGGGGGTTCTGCATGAAGAAATGGTAATAAGAATATATTGTAATTATAAAAGTGTAAAACAATAGGGGTTACTGACAATTTTACTGGTAAAAGGTCAAATTTTTATTTCTTATTTACAAAAGAAAGGTAAATGATGATTAGATAAATTGAATTAATTGAAATGATTTTAGAAAATGCCTAAAATGAGATTTGTCAATAACCAAGATTAGTTATTTTATTATTATCTTGGAACCATAAATAAATCTTAGGGGGATATGTATTGCAGAACCCGATTGATTAGAGATATATTGTAAGGGAGCTTTTCTTTTCTCCTTTTTCTTTTTCTTTTTCTCTATCTTTCGTTTTAAAGGGAATGATTATGATTATGCTACTATATTAACCACTGAGGTGTCACTTTCAAAGTAGGGGGCAAGTCTAGGGTTTTTTTTTTCTCATTCTTTTTAGTGTTAAAATTTGTACGGATTTAGAATTATGGAGAGAATATGTGATGAAAGGGCAAATCTGACGGAAAAAGAATTCTGTAAATGATAAAAGAGTATTAACAATGTGAAGATAATTAAAGGATAGATATGGATGAACTTTATCTTTAATATGATGGGCAAATATATTGTTATTTGTAAGATTTATAAATGAAGTTTTTATATATATATATATATATATTTGCAATTAACTCAAAATGAACTGGGGGTTATACAGATTGAGATTAAGATTTGAGATTAGGATTAATTTCTTTGACCCTTTGTCTGCTAAAATGGAATAGAAGTGAAGTCAAATGTTTAAAATGAATATAGATCTACTGTCATATTTGCATGTAAAAGTGACGACCCGGGAACATGCTGTCTACTGAAAAGAGCTGTTTTAAAAAATTGTTAAAAATTGAATAAAATTTGTTTAAAAAAAAAAGAGAAGGTATTTGGAGATTCAAGGTGTTGTAGGATATACAGGTGAAACTCGAAAAATTAGAATATAGGGCAAAAGTTCATTTATTTCAGTAATGCAACTTAAAAGGTGAAACTAATATATGAGATAGACTCATTACATGCAAAGCAAGATAATTCAAGCCATGATTTGTCATAATTGTGATGATTATGGCTTACAGCTCATGAAAACCCCAAATCCACAATCTCAGAAAATTAGAATATTACATGCAATCAATAAAACAAGGATTGTACATAGAACAATATCGAACTGCTGAAAAGTGTAAGCATGCATTTGTACTCAGTACTTGGTTTGGGCCCCCTTTGCAGCCATCACTGCCTCAATGCGGCATGGCATGGAAGCTATCAGCCTGTGGCACTGCTGAGGTATTATGGAAGACCAGGATGCTTCAATAGTGGCCTTCAGCTCTTCTGCATTGTTCAGTCTCATGTTTCTCATCTTTCTCTTGCAATGCCCCATAGATTCTGTATGGGGTTTAGGTCAGGCGAGTTTGCTGGTTAATCAAGCACAGTAATCCCACGGTCATTGAACCAGGTTTTGGTGCTTTTGGCAGTGTGGGCAGGTGCCAAGTCCTGCTGGAAAATGAAGTCAGCATCCCCATAAAGCTTGTCTGCAGAAGGAAGCATGAAGTGCTCCAAAATCTCCTGATAGATGGCTGCGTTGACCCTGGAGTTAATGAAGCACAGTGGACCAACACCAGCAGATGACATGGCTCCCCAAATCAACACAGACTGTGGAAACTTCACACTGGACTTCAAGCATCTTGGAGTATGTGCCTCTCCATTCTTCCTCCAGACTCTGGGTCCTTGGTTTCCAAATGAGATGCAAAAGTTGCTCTCATCAGAAATGAGGACTTTGAACCACTGAGCAACAGACCAGGTCTGTTTTTCTTTAGCCCAGGTAAGGCACTTCTGACGACATTTGAAGCCCATGTCCAGGATCCGTCTGTGTGCGGTGGCTCTTGATGCACTGATTTCAGCCTCAGTCCACTCCTTGTGAAAGTCCCCAACACTTTTGAATGGCCTTTTCCTGACAATCCTCTCCAGGCTGCAGTCATCCCTGCTGCTTGTGCACCTTTTTCTTCCATGCTCTTCCCTTCCACATAACTTTCTATTAATGTGCTTTGATACAGCACTTTGGGAACTTCCAACTTCTTTTGCAATTACCTTTTCATGCTTTCCCTGATGGGTTTCAAAGACCAGTCATTGTGCAGAGTGCCAAGATGTCTGACTGCCTGGGCAGTGTTTATTCTTTTTATACCATTTTTACAAGCAAGGAAGGGTAGCATAGATACAGCGTTTGGATTGGAGAATAGATCCCACATGGGTGAAACCCCTCAACCACATTGGTGCAACCTCCCAACCAATCCTTAAGACTAGTGGTGATGTTAGTAAATGAGATCACCTATATACCTGGAAAATCAGGGACTTTCCAACCCAACAGATAAGAGGATGAATAGAGGATGAGATCATGGGGTAGCAAAAGAGGCCCCCTCCACCAGGCTGCAGTGTGCTGCTAGCTTCTAGTGTCACCCAGGGAAACTCAGTGGCTACCACATTTCCCTCCTTATGGAGGGTGTCAGTGATGGTTTTCTGCACAACTGTCAGGTCAGCAGTCTTTCCCATGATTGTGATTCCTACTGAACCAGACTGAGAGACCATTTAAAGGCTCAGGAACCCTTTGCAGGTGTTATGGCTTACTTAGCTGATTAGAGTGGGACACTGAGCCTAGAATATTGCACCTTTTCACAATATTCTAATTTTCTGAGATTGTGGATTTGGGGTTTTCATGAGCTGTAAGCCATAATCATCACAATTATGAAAAATCATGGCTTGAACTATATTGCTTTGCATGTAATGAGTCTATCTCATATATTAGTTTCACCTTTTAAGTTGCATTACTGAAATAAATGAACTTTTGCACGATATTCTAATTTTTCGAGTTTCACCTGTATTGCAGAGCCATATTAACAGCATCATCTGGGGTATGTTTGCTTTTTCATTGTAATATATACTTCTTTTCTTTTTTAACATCATCTCTAACTATTTTATAAACAATGTTATACTTTTCTTTGAATCTTACAGACAAAGAGGATGGCAATAAGAGCACTCAGGACAACTGTAAATAACAAGCAACATTGAAAAGGGAAGTAAATGAAGCTAGAAATCAAAATACTTTCCATTTCCTTCAGAAAACCCTACAATTCTGCTCATCCTCCAGCAGCTGTTGGACAAAAGAGAAAATCAAGAAAGAATAAGCAGATTATGCAGAACTCAAGGATAAATTACATGAAAAGTCAAGGGAGATTACTTTTCATTCAGCAAAAGAGATAAATATCTGGAAGTCAGTGGGGAGGAAAAGGTCAATAACAAAAGTTACGTAGAACACACAGGAATGCAGGCCTCTCCCTTTGAGGAAGAAAACTGTTTGAATGAAAGCACCACTAAACAAGGCATTGTCCATATTTTTGGCCTCCTCAAGAATATCACCTATGGAAAAGCTCCATAGATTTGCCTACTGTGGGAAAAGCCTAGGTTGCAAATCACAGCTGATTATGTACTAGAGGAGCCAGAAAGGAGAAAAGCCATGAAAATTACCTGAATGTGGCAAAAGCTTCAGTCAGAACAGCTCCCTTGTGGTTCATAGAAGCACCCACGCACAAGAAGGAAGCCACAAAAGTGCTCCCAATGCGCTAAATGCTTCAGTGAGCATGGCAATGTGGTTATACATCGGAGAACTCACAGGAGGGAGAAAACGATGATTGTGTGAAAGTTTCATTAGAAATTTCCAGGTGATGAGACACTGAAGGCTTCACATAGGAAAAAAAACCATTTGAATGTCCTTTCTGTGGGAAAAGTTTCAGTGAGAAGATTGTTCTGGTGAAGCACCCGAGGATTCGCACAGAAGTGAAACCTCTTGAATGTCCTGATTGTGGAAAAAGTTTCAGTCACAATTCCATTCTGGTGATCCATCAGTGGATTGACTCCAGGGGGAAACTGTACGTGTCTAGATTGTGGGGAAAGGTTCATTAGAAATTTCCATTTCATAAAACATGAGATAACACACAGAAGAGAAACCGTTCAAATGTCCTGACTGTGGGAAAACTTTCAGTCAGAGTTCCAGCCTGATGACACACCACAGGACTCATACAGGAGAGAAACCCTTTGAATGTCCTGATTGTGGGAAAACTTTCAGTCATAGTTTCAGCTTGATGAGACACCAGAGGACTCACACAGGAGAGAAACCCTTTGAATGTCCTATCTGTGGGAAACCTTTTAGGGATAATTCCAGCCTTGTGAAACACCAAAGGACTCACACAGGGAGAAACCCTTTGAATGTCCTATCTGTGGGAAAGGTTTTAGTTGCAATTACACGCTGGTGCTACACCAGAGGACTCACACAGGAGAGAAACCCTTTGAATGTCCTATCTGTGGGAAAAGTTTCAGTAATAATTCCAGCCTGGTGACACACCAGAGGACTCACACAGGAGAGAAACCCTTTGAATGTCCTATCTGTGGGAAAGGTTTTAGTCGCAATTACACACTGGTGCTACACCAGAGGACTCACACAGGAGAGAAACCCTTTGAATGTCCTGATTGTGGGAAAACTTTCAGTCATAGTTCCACCTTGATGAGACACCAGAAGACTCACACAGGAGAGAAACCCTTTGAATGTCCTATCTGTGGGAAAAGTTTTAGTCACAATTACACGCAGGTGCTACACCAGAGGACTCACACAGGAGAGAAACCCTTTGAATGTCCTATCTGTGGGAAAAGTTTTAGTAATTCCAGGTGCTACACCAGAGGACTCACACAGGAGAGAAACCCTTTGAATGTCCTATCTGTGGGAAAAGTTTCAGTGATAATTCCAGCCTGGTGACACACCAGAGGACTCACACAGGAGAGAAACCCTTTGAATGTCCTATCTGTGGGAAACCTTTTAGGGATAATTCCAACCTCATAAGACACCAGAGAATTCACACAGGAGAGAAACTCTATGAATGTCCTGATTGTGGGAAAAGGTTCACTGAGAATTCCAGCCTGGTAATACATCAGAGGACTCACACAGGAGAGAAACCCTTTGAATGTCCTATCTGTGGAAAAGTTTCAGTGATAATTCCAGCCTGGTGAGACACCAGAGGACTCACACAGGAGAGAAACCCTTTGAATGTCCTGACTGTGGGAAACTTTCAGTCAGAATTCCACCTGGTGCTACACCAGAGGACTCACACAGGAGAGAAACCCTTTGAATGTCCTGACTGTGGGAAAGTTTCAGCCAGAATTGCCACCTGGTGGTACACCTGAGGACTCACACAGGAGAGAAACCCTTTGAATGTCCTATCTGTGGGAAAAGTTTCAGTGATAATTCCAGCCTGGTGATACACCAGAGGATTCACACAGGAGAGAAACCCTTTGAATGTCCTATCTGTGGGAAAAGTTTCAGTGATAATTCCAGCCTGGTGAGACACCAGAGGACTCACACAGGAGAGAAACCCTTTGAATGTCCTGACTGTGGGAAAAGTTTCCGTCAGAATTCTCACCTAGTGATACATCAGAAGATTCACACTGTGGAGAAATCTTTGAAATTCCAGTCTGCAGACGTTACTTCAAGTATGAATCATCCTTTATTGCACACAAGGTAATGCATATGATGAAAAGTTTATGGGTTTAGAGAAGCGTTGAATTTCATGTGTAATCTCCTTTTGAATGTGTAGGTAAGAAATTGATTGTTTGACTTTTGGCCTGATTTATTTTACTCAAACATTTCTCAGGATTAAACTTGTAGGTGGAGAGAAAAGGAAAATGGAAAATCGCTAACTACTATTTTCTGGTTATCAGCAGAAGTTTCTGGATATTTCCTTTTCCAGAAGTAATGGACTTTCTCAAAAAGCAATTTTGGGTGGAGCTTTTTTGTATGTTGATTATATAATTCCCACATTTGGAGTTTCATCTTCTACCTTGGTTTTGCCCAGATTTTGAGCCCCAGAATTCTGCAGCCAGCATAAAAATAGTCCTCAAGATACGACTATTATGGGCCTTGAATTACGGTTGCATGTTGCAACGACTGTTGAGTGAGACTGCTTTCCTTAAGTACCCGAATCCCCCTGCTCTCCCTGAGGCAGCCATTAATTGAATGTGCGAGGTGCTAAGCAGAACACTGGTTACTTCAGAGCTAGGGAAAACTCTTGGAGGCCTAGAGCAGGGCCAGGCTTGCCTGCCACAGGCCTCCCTGGGGCTCCCCCACCCTCCAACACACCCTATGTTCTGTTTCCCATCCCTGCCCCTTCGCTCAGCTCCCCAGGGTCCCCACAGGATTTTCTCCACTCCTGCTGTGTCCCTGCAGTCCTCAGGCCTGACTGCCACCCCACCAGGCTTCATGCCCTCCTCCTCTTTACCTTTGGAAGGTCTCTGATCCTCAGTTGGGGAGGGAGGGAAGTATACGCATCCTTGGGCCTCATGGCTGTGTCCTGGAAGCAGCCACCATTTTCAGTGGGCCCTGGATTCATCGTTGCTGTGAATGGCAGGACTGGCGCAACGCGCCTCATGGCGTCCTGCCGCAAGCAGCCGCATACCATACGCATACTTGGCTCACATTTCTCTCTGCCTTATCAGAATGGACACAAGTGAAATAAAATGCAGTCAAGTAGAAATGTTTGGAGGAGCTTAGCCAAAAGGAAAAGGATGAAACATTATTTAAACATTATTTCCTCAAAAAAAAAATCCTCCAGCAGTTAAAAGTGTTTTGATCAGTTCAGAAACAGCTTGGATACAGCTTGCATGGGCTGCGTGACAAGCTACGTGGTTTCTGGCTACAAGCAGGCACAGAAGTCAGGCAGCAATGCAACAGGTGTCGGGTGTGGGTGGCCTAGCTACAGTGGTACTAAGTTAAGTGTGTAAGACATCCCCGAAACTTAAGGCCTGGTGCTTATTTTAGGGCTCAAAAGACCGGGTCTTATTTTTGGGGAAACACAGTTTATGTATATGCATAATTTGTCCCCAGTATTTCCAGATATATTTGATGATAGCTCTTTGCAATTCTATGAACTCTTGATTGACCCAAGTCAACAAATACATTTCATAACTGAATAGGTATTTGAGCTTGGATCTCACTAGACTTGTAGATAGATAATGAATCTTAATTAATGTAAGTGGTCAAGTTACCATTTTGTCATCTTTGATTTTTATTGGAATGTATGCCTTTGGATCTGTTTTTAAAAAAATGTGTAGCCACTTTATGAACCACAATTAAAATAACCCTTTTATGTGAATCTTAACAGGCAAAAGAATGTCAAAGAGAGCACCGTGGAGAACTGAATCACAAGCAGCATTAAAATGCAGAGGAAACCAAGGCAGCAATCAAAATCTGACAAGTTCCTCTGGAAAACCCCAAAACTCTTCTTCCCCGGTAGCAACAAGGAAGAAAAAACCAGGAAAAGAGTTTTGAACTGGAGAAAATAGAATATGTTGAAAAAACATATCAAAATATCAAGGGGGATAATCTCCTAGTTCAGAAAAAGAGGGAAATATCTGGAAGTCAGTGGGAAGGAAAAAGTCAATTGGACAGCCACATAAGGCAGACCGTAATGCAGACCTTGCTCTGTGAGGAAGGAAATAGTAGCTTGAATCAACGCTCCATCCAAGAAGGGATTCAGGGTATTTTTGACGTCCCTGAGAATTCAGGAATGTCAGTGGTGGAAAAGATCCACAGATCTGCCTATTGTGGGAAAAACAAAGATTTTAGAATTATGCCCGAGAGGATCCATACTGGAGAAAAGCCATATCAGTGTTCCCAGTGCAGCAAAAGCTTTAGTCAGAACAGCTTTCTAGTTGTTCATGAAAAGACTCACACCAGAGAAAAGCCCTACCAGTTGTCTCGATGTGGCAAAAGCTATAGCAAGGAGGCCAAGCTGATAACACACCAGAGGACTCATATAGGAGAGAAACCGCAAATGTCCAGATTGTGGGAATTCTAATCTGGTGATGCACCAGACAACACACACAGAAGAGAAACCATATGAATCTCTGGTTTTTGGAAAAACTTTTTGTTAGAATTCCCATCTGGTGATAGTTCAAAAGACTCAGACAGGAGAGAAACCTTTGAGTGTCCAGATTGTAGAATACGTTTTAGTCAGAATTCTGATTTGGTGAGACACCAGAGGACTCAGACAGGAGAGAAACCATATGAATGTCCAGATTGTAAGAAAAATTTCAGTCGAAATTCCAGTTTGGCAATACACCGGAGGATTCACACAGGAGAAAGACCCTTTGAATGTCCTGACTGTGAGAAAAAGTTCAGTCATAATTTTGAACTGGTGATACACCAGAGGACTCACACAGGAGATGAACCATATGAGTGTCCAGATTGTGGAGTAAGTTTCATTCAGAATTCTGACTTGGTGAGACACCAGAGGACTCACACAGGAAGAAACCTTTCAAATGTTCAGTCCGCAGACGTTCCTTCAGACATAAATCATCCCTTGATTGAAGGGCCTTGGTGGTGCAGGCTGTTAATAGCCTAGCACGTAGCTCCAGCTGCCTGTAATTATTGCAGGCTCGAATCCCACCAGGCTCAAGGTTGACTCAGCCTTCCATCCTCTCGGGTAGGTAAAGTGAGGACCCAAGATTGTTGGGGGCAATAAGCTGACTTTGTAAAAATGCCGCTTAGTAATAAGCAGGCATATACAATGGAATGAAGGCTATTGCTGAGCGCATTGGGTTGTATCCCAAAAACTGTAAGCCGCCCTGAGTCTCTGGAGAAGGGCGGGATATAAATATGAATAAAAATAAATTTTAAAAAAATCCCTTATTGCACACAAAAAAATACATATGAGGCAAGAATAGATGAGTTTAGAGAAGGCTTTTCATTTGTAATCTCCCATTGAAAGTGTAGGTGAGAAATTGACTATTTGAATTCTGGCCTGATACTTTTTACTGAAACATGTCTCATGATTAGATTTATAGATGGAGACAAAAGGAAAATGCAAAAAGCCTAATTTTTCTGGTTCTCAACAGAAAGTTTTGTTTCTGGTTCTCAGCAGCAGTTTCTGGATACTTCCTTTTGCAGAAATAGTGAAATTCTTCAAAATGGCTTCTGGGTGATATTTTTGTATATTGATTAGGTAACTCCCATATGTAGAGTTTCAGTCTTCTACTTTGGTTTTTTCCAGATTTTTAGTCCCAGAATTCCCCATCCCACATATAAGTAGTCCTCAAGATACAACTATTATGGGCCTTCCAATTACGGTTGCATGTTGCTGTTTGATGCAGCCATCAATCAAATGTGCAAGTTGCTACGCAGAGTACTGGCTACCTCAGGGCTGAGGAAAACTCTTGGAGGCCTAGAGCAGGGCCAGGCTTGCCTGCCACAGGCATCTCTGGTGCTCCACCACCCTTCAAGGTACCCTATGTTCTGTTTCCCATCCCTGCTCCCTCCCTCAGCTCCCCAGGGTCCCCACAGGATTTTCTCCACTCCCGCTGGGTCCCTGCAGTCCTCAGGCCTGACTGCCACCCCACCAGGCCTCATGCCCTCCTCCTCCTCCCCTTACCTTTGGAAGATCTCTGATCCTCATGTTGTGGAGGGAGGGAAGGACACGATCCTTGGGCTTCATGACTGTGTCCTGAAAGCAGCCACCATTTTCAGTGGGGCCAGGATTCGTCCCTGGTCCATGCGGTGGACTTGGGGAAGCGGCTGCCATTTTGCCACACTGTCCACACTGATAATGCAGAAGAGGGACAAACCTCTCTGTTTTGCTACCTTAACCTGAGGGGAAAATGTACCATTGAAAATGTTTCATTTTAAAAAATGCATTATGTTAGAATTGTCAGTAGGTTTTCTCAAGGCAAAAACGGGCAGGACAAGACCCTCAGAGTGGCCTCAAACTGCGAGATGGACAGTGGTTAAGTTTAATAATAAATGAATTTAATAATAAAAAGATAATGTAAAGCTCAGTTCTTGCTCAATGTTGGGTACTCCACACATATAATGTGTTTCTAACGCACTACAATCCTTACCTTGTAATGTTTCTCTTGTGCATTCTGCATCTCTATGATCACTCTGTCCTCCTTGGCTTCCCTTCCCTCCTCATTACAAATTTAAATTTTCAGTTTCAATCCTACATCAATTCAGTCACTTTGTGCCTCTCATGATTTGAGCTGCAATTAGGCTTCTGCTTCTTAATTTCTTGTGGCACTGATATCTGCCAGAGTCTTAAATTCTGAAAGTCCTACATTTCATTAGGCACAGTTAAAAATTTGAGTGGTTAAGCGGATCTATTTTGACTGGCATTCTTCTCAGATTCAGGGATGATCTCCATCACAGCCAGTCTGAGAAAATGAACTTAGGATGTTTCAGACTGGACGATTAAGGTACTGTTCCCCTTGTAACTTTACAACCTCTAAAGCAGCCATTGGTGGTGCCAGTGGGTTTATAGTCTTTGAAAATCATAGCCTTATAGAGGATCTAATGCAGTCCTAAATTACATCAACAGAGTGATAGTGTCAAGACAACAAGAAGTGATAATACCACTTTACACCATGCTGGTGAGACCACACTTAGAATACTGTCTCTAGTTTTGGTCACAATACAAAAGAGGTGTCGAGACCCTGGAAAATGTGCAGAGAAGACTGGTTCCCATTTTTTTCCCTAGTGGACCACATTATTGGTAGGTAGTGCAGGTTGTCTGTGGGTACATTTACCCTGTAAATTACAGTATGCTACACAGGAAGTGCTTTGTATGTCATCTTGATTTCCTGAATGAAAAGGAAATCAATAAAATATACCTTGCAGTTATTTTATTTCAGATTTCTCCATGCAACAGAGCTCAGATCAGATCGCTAAAAGACCACTATCACCATCCAAACCTTACTGGCTCTGCATTGAAAATGACAGTGCAGGCCGTCCCTCTAAAAAAGTTAGCCTGCTGATCAGTCGGCCATATGCTTTGGTGGGATATTCTATTCTTCCCTTTTGTTTTCTTTTTAAAACATATTTGAAAAATATTTCTCCTATTACCGGTATATATTGACAATCAGCCCCCATTTTCTAAGCCCTGCTGCATATTTTTCTCTCTCTGTGACCTAATGGAGACTTCCCTGCAAGTAAATTTACAGAATTTACACATGGCATTTAACATTTAGCAGATAATACAATTTCCTCCTCCAGGAATCAAGCTTCATGCTGGGTGCTCTTGGATGCAGCCCTGGCCAGTAGGAGTGAAGCTGACTGTCAGGCTAAGGCTACAGAACTTTTCCCATTCAATTAACCAGAATGAACTTCTGAAAACCAAACGTATCAAAAGGAATCCTTTATTGAAATGAGACAATTCATGTAGGGATTTAAAGCAGCGTCTAAGGTCTCTCAGGCATGCAGAGATAGATAAGGGAGTTTAAAACCCTCCCTTATCTTGATGTGTATTTAGTAAAACAAAGACCCAACATGTTAATCCCCCGCCACCCCCTTTTTAGAACAATCTTTTTCAGGGTTTCCCAGGACACATCTGACTGTGAAATTTTTATGGTCTCTTCATCCCCTGGCTGTCTCTCCCAGAGGTGATAGGTTCCGGCCATCTGGTATTTGTCCCTCCATTGTATCATGTGTAGGTTATACAAATTCAATATAAGATTAAATATATTCAGGTTACATCAAAAAGGATTTATCAGTCCCCCCCTCCATTCTTTTTCCATTGAAGAAATGACAGATACACAGATCTGACACTGACTCCCCTGGAGCATTTTATTTTTATTTTATTTTTATGTATTTATTTTGTCAAGCATACATTTGATAATATATATAAGTATAAACATGATTATTAATACATGAAATAGATATAAAAGGGAACATTAAGACAGGGACGGTAGACACATTGGTGCACTTATGCAGACCCCTTACAAACCTCTTAGGAATGGGGTGAGGTCAACAGTAGACAGTCTGAGGTTAAAGTGTTTTGGGGTTAGTGGAAGAAACCACAGAGTCAGGTAGAGTATTGCAGGCATTGTCCACTGTTGCTGAAGTATTTCCTGCAATCGAGTTTTGTGGTGCTGCCATTTCTTAAATCCTCGGCAGCCACAGGAAAATCAGTCATAAAGTTTTGGGGTATAAGAGGTTTTTATTTTTTTACTTATAAAATTGAATTTTATTAGATATATTTAAAAACATTGAACGTGGTGGACTTCTTTGACATACATTTTTGTTGTTACGTATGTTAAATACGAATTTTATACATATATATACATATATACATTTAATCTTTACACATTTTAAATCCTTTCCGTTACCTTTCAGTTACATTTTGCGAACTCCCTTTCATTTCCCTCCAATGGTAAAATGTATTCCATATTATATAGTATTCTGACTCATCTTTATCCTTTAATTCCAGTGTCAACCTATTCATTTCGGCTCATTGTAGTATCTATCACCTCATCTTCCCTAGGGATATCTCTAGCCTTCCAGTTTTGGGCAAATATCCTTGCCGCTGTAATTACCTGGATTATTAGTTAGGTGTCGGCTTATAAGAGGTTTTGATCTCCACTAAAAGTCACAACTAAGAAAGCTGATTGTGTAATTCTGTAAAACCTTCATGAACTTTCAGGGCTGAGCACGTAGCTACGGTAATCTTCGTAAGATAAGCAGCCTCACATTTCACTATTTCACTTGGCTCAGTTGCAAAAGTCGGTTGCTAGAAGTCAAAAACTATAAAACTAGAAGTCAAAAACTAATGATAGCATTTAATCAGCGAAACATTTTTGCAAAGGTAGTAGAGACGGAACAAGCGTGTTTTTATGCCTCCGATCCGGAGATGCTGGTCAAACAGGTAACACCTGTGCCTAGAAAACAGAGTACAGCAGGGGGCGACCGTGGTTGAGCTTAAAAGAGTTAAAACCATCAAGTACTGTATTGCTAGAAAGGATGGGAGGAAAAGAGAAGCGCAGAGGAACTTCCTTTTCCCGATGATTCATGGGCGGAAGACGGTGTGCAGAGCGGTTTCTGTCCTCTTCCCAGGATGGAAGCAGCAGCTGGCAGGTGAGTTGAGGGCAGCAGGTGGGAGGGGAGCCCGGGAGCAAGTCGGGCTGTTCGGTTCCCTCCACGGCCTGGAAGCAGAGAAGCAACTGGGCTGAAGCGTGTCAGCTGCTGCTGCTGCAGGTTCCTTCCGTCCCCCAGCTCGGAGGCCGCTGGGCTGCAAGCTGTGAAACTGGTGACTGCAATTTTCTGCTGGGGGGAAGATTTAAAAAGCCCCTTTCAAGTGAAGGTTGATTCTTTGGGAATGGCTCCCCTCCGGAGGTTGTGAGGGCTCCGTCACTGGAGGTTTGTGACAGGGTTGGAAGGAACCTGGCAGGTCTTCTGTTCCTCCGCCCTGCTCAAGCAGGAGACCCAGTTCTAGTTCAGACAAATGTCTGTCCTGTGTGTTTAAAAGCCACCAGTGATGGAGCCCCCACAACTTCTGAAGGCAAACCCTCCCACTGGTTAATTGTTCTTAGTGTCAGGAAATTTCTCCTTAGTTCTAGGCTGCTTCTCTCCTTCATTACTTTCCATCCAGTTTGTAGTCCTGCCTTCAGGTGCTTTGGAGAATAGGTTGACCCCCTCAAGTATTGCAACACTGCTATCATGGGACCCCTAGTCTTTCACTAGACTAGACATACACAATTCCTGCAACCCTGCTTTATATGTTTTAGCCTCCAGCGCCCTAGTCATCCTTGATGCTCTTTTCTGTTCTTATCTTAATATCTTTTTAAGCCTGTGGTGACCAAAACTGGATGCTGTATTCAAAGTGTGGTCTTATTAAAGGATTATAACTAACACTTCACAAGGGTAGTAATCCGTGGGATTGATTCAGGGGTGGGATTCAACCGGTGTAACTATCGGCTCAGTGATTTACGTTTTCAGTGATTTACGCTTCACGCGTGCCTGATGCATGCTGTGTGTGTGTGTGTGTAGAATGTTGTGAGCTGTGTTGTCTGGACAGCTGAGCAGCGCTGCATGTGGGTGCGCAGCTTATTTTCCTGCTTTTTCAACCGAGCTGCGCCGCATAAAGCAGCTGAGGTTGAAAAAGCAGGAAATAAAGGACAGGTAAGAGCCCTGGCGGTGCGCGGCCAAAGCAGCAGCAGACAGAACTGGTTCGATGTCTGCTGTTCTTCAGAGCTACCAGTTCTACAGACCCAGACAGAACCGGTAGAATCCCACCCCTGGGGTAAAGAAACTGGCAGACCTGATTTCAGAATCACTGAACCATAACTTTCAAACATCCTTGAGCACCTGGGAACTAGCAGTGGACTGGAAAAGAGTTGATTGTCACAGCTTTATCAGATCCCAGTTCTGAGGAGGAGAAGGAACCAGGATTATCCTATGGGAAAGGCACGGTCCTCTCTGAATCAGTGGAGAGTCCAGGAGCTTAGGATGAGGTAGTCCCAAGGCTGTCTGGCAGTGGTGGGAGGCGGCTGACCAGACAGGGAGCTGCCTGCAGGAGCAGAGCAACTACAGAAGGTCTGGAACCTGTCATCTCAGCTGGCCTGTTGCACAAAGATTTTCAAAGATTTTTCAGATATGGTTCAAAGGTTGTTAGATCACATCTGCTGACTCCTTCAGAACTCTGGGATCTTAGCAATCTTGTTCTGGTGACTAGAACAGTGAACAGGTGTTCTCTTACCATTTTCTTGCCTATTTTAATTTATATTCCTAGTCTGTCTTTTACGGATTCTATTTGTGGTGGGTTGAGCTATTTTTTTTCTTTTTGTGAAAAGAGATGCAAAGAATGAATTAAGCAGCTCCACTTTCTCCCTACTGTCAGTCACTTCCTTGCCATTTTCTCCCATTAGTAGACCAATTGTTTCCTTGACTTTTTTATTGAATTTTACATGCTGAAACTTTTTAAAAATTTATTTTTGTCATTTATGGCACATCTTAGTTAATTCTGAGCCTTAGCTTTCCTGATTTCATTTTTGTAGGTTCAGGCTATATGCTGTATTATCCTTTTGTCTTTCAGTTGTTCAAAAAGACTCACTTCTTTCAGATTTCTTATTTTTCTTTTTCACTAGTATTATACTGGAGTGGGCTTTAGATCACTATAGGAGGCCCATAGTTCCCTCCTTTAATTTTTGGATGACAAACGTATCATAGAGATTCGGCAGGAACATTTTAAGACAAGATTGGACAGCCATTTGTCTGGAATGGTATAGGGCAAGGGCCTTCAAACTTGGCAGTTTAAGACTTTGGACTTCAACTCCCAGAATTCCTGTGCTAACATGAGTGGAGGAGGAATTCTGGGAGTTGAAGTCCACAAGTCTTAAAGCTGTCAAGTTTGAAGACCCCTGGTAAGGGCTCCTTCCTGAGCAGGGGATTGAACTAGAAAACCTCCAAGGTCCCTTCCAACTTGGTTATTTTATTATGCTATTTTCTTGGAAACAAGATTGGACTGAATCTACCACTGGTCTTTTTGGGATTTTGTTTTTTTACTTCCATATCTTGCCACAGTGTTTCCTATTGGTGTTGCATCTGTTTATTAACCAGGTTCAACTGTACTTAATACAGCACTTTAAAAACTACTATATTTTTCCATGTACAAGACACTACTTTTAAAACTATATATATTTACTTGAAAATGAGGGGCTCTTATACACGGGAGGCAGAAAAGAAGGCATGGCCCATTCCCGGCTTCCAGCTCCTGGGTACTGCACTGCAATGGAGAAATGGGAAATGGAGTGGCTGGCACAAGGGAAGAAGGAGCAGGGAGAAGGTAGAAGGAAAGCGGCCTCCTTCCCTTGAGTTGGCCGCTCCATTTTCCATTTCTCCATTGCAGCAGTGCAACACTGCAGAGCTTGCCCCACCCACCACTACCCAGACACCCTGTACTGGTATTTTCTTCTGTTAGTAATAGAAAATCATAGCTAAGGTATTACAGTTTTTATATGGCCATTCAGAACACATCACAGAGCGACCAAAATGGGGCAGGGAAATTGCCAGAACCAAGTTTCATAGATTGCATAGGAACTACTATCACCTACCTGTCTGCTTTAGAAGTCAGGGGAGGAGGAACGGGGCCTTTCTGTGAAAATGGTGGTCTCAAAAGCAACGTGATCGCCCAACTCCAAAGAGATTGTTGAACTCGCCCTTACTGGTTTTGGAGACAGCCAGATCAGTCCAGCTAGGAACAGTGCTGAAAGCAGACCCCACCGATGGAAGAGTTGACCTGCAGCAATCTCATATATGTGGACCCTTCATACAGCTCTCCCTCCCCAGCCCTCACAGCCCTTGGGTCCTAGCAGCTGCCCAAGGAGAGCTGCTTCTGCCTATGTCCACTGGTGACCCCAGCCCCTGCGCCCAAAAACCATGGGTTGGGCTTGTCTCAGAAAGAATCATTCTGCAGACAGCCAGATCTTGGTTCCCCATCAGTCATACCGGCGAAGGAACTGGGCAGGGACCAGCAGCACTCACATGGGGGCAACAAGGCAAATATTTCCAGCAGATACCCGCACACATAGGAACCGAATGGACTGATGGCCAGCAGCGAAGGAGGGAAGGGGCAAGCAGGTCTGGTTGCAGAAGCCCTGACTCTGAGAGGGAGCCGAGGGTTGCGGGGGTAACCCCAATTTCTCTCATGCTGGCCGCTCTGCTTCCCCATTGCATCGCAGCATCATACCGTAGAGCTTGCCCCACTGCCCAGATGCCACTCACTTCCCCAAGCATTTCTTTGCTAACCTGATTTCCAGATCCATTGCATTTCTGTCACGTTTCTTGCTGTCGTGTGCTGGGAAACAAGTTTGTGGGACTAAAAAAAAAAGTTCAATCAATTCCAACTTCGTAATATCTTTTTTTTCTTTTGTGAGAAGTTGGAATTGATTGATTGAACCTTTTTTTTCTAGACTATATGAATTGGGATGTCACCAGAGAGGTTGTGAACAGTATTTTCTGCTCTTACTTAGAGCTCAGGATTTCCATGGGCAAAATTGGTGCTTCAAATCTTGCAGAGGCTTTAGGCATAATTTCATCACTTGAAGCCCCCACATCTTTAAAATTAGCTCAGAAGGTTTGAATCTAACCATTTTGGGACATTTTTTTCAGGCTTGAAAGACATCAATTTTCTACATGCATACAGATATAAGTATGTGTATTTATATTTCTCTCTGTATGCATATATCTGCAATTGTATAATCTATCTCCCGCACTTCCACGTATATTTAATGATACCGTATTTCCTCGAAAATAAGATTGGGTCTTATATTTCTTTTTAGTCCAAAAGACCCATAGGGTTTATTTTCAGAGGATGTCTTTATTTTTTCATCACAAGTCTTCCTAAAGGTCATGGGAACTGCAGCCTGCCACAGCTGAAGAGTTCAGTTGAGCTGCAAAGTTGAACGCACCTGTAAAACAGTGGTGCATCCCAAGTGAGGAAGCGTGACCATTGAGGGTGCGAGTGCCTGTATTTCCATGGGTCATGCGTGGAATTCATACTGCGCCTTCCCATTGGTGTTCAAAGAGGCTAATCGTGGTAAATACAAATTATTTTTTGAAAAAATAAAAGAATGGCTTACAATATTGATGATGAATATAAATGAAAAAAACAGTTTCCAAAGCCTTCCTCCCCCACCGAGTGAAACCTGAGTTGACTCACAGAGTGAGATGTCTCGGGATGCCCATTTTTCTTTCCCACTTTTTGCAGAGGAAGAGAAAGCCGGTAAAGCCTGTGGGGCACTGCAGGCTGCCTCTGGAGACTGCCTCAGGGTGAGGGTGAGAGAGAGAAGCTAATCATTGAGGCTCTGGCCAGTACTGCCTGCCCGCCAGATTCCCCGATTCAGGGCAGGGATAGAAAAGAGGCGGCCTCTGCTTGCCTCTGCTTGCCTCTGCCCCCGGCTTTCTTGAAATTCAGGCCACCTCACCACCATGGCGGCAGCAGCAGCAGGCAGAGGCATGTGGGGGAGAGAGAGGCATGCAATCTGGCCTGCTGGATGGGCCACACAGCTGTCTATCCCATCACAGCTGTGGCCATGGCCCTGGGCAAACAAAATCAGATGCTGGGATAGAGTGGGTGGGCTCTTAACCAGGGCTTATTTTTGGGGTAGCGCTTATATTAGGTGCATGCTAAAAATTCTTGTAGTGTTTATTTTCTGGGTGGGTCTTATTTTCTGGGAAACATGGTAACCCTTTGCAGTGCTAAGAAATTGTGATTGACTGAAGTCAACAAGTGAATTTCATGTTTGAATGGATATTTTAACTTGGATCTCAGTAGACTTCCATGTGTCAAATGAATAATAATGTAAAGGGATATTGTAATATTGTGGCATATTTGCTTATCCATTGTAATGTATACTTTTTTCTCTTTTTCACATCTTCTGCAACCATTTTATACACAAAGTTACACTTTTCTTTGAATCTTATGGACAAAGAAGATGGCAATGAGAGTACTCTGGACAAATAAGAATAACAAGTAGCATTGAAAAGGAAAGCAAATAAAAATATTTTCCATTTCCTTCAGAAGACCACACAATTTTTTTCCTTCACCAGCAGAAGAGAAACAAAGGGGAGAAAATCAAGAAGAGATTTCTAGCTGGAAAAAGAGTATGTGGATCTCAAAGGTACATGAAAAGTCAAGGGAGATTATTTTTCATTCAACAAAAGAAGGGAAATAACTAAAAGTCAGTGGGGAGGAAAAGGTCACTTGGATACGTCAGGCAGATAATGATGCAGCCCTTGCCCTGGGAGTAAGAAAATGGCTTGAATCACAGTAACACTTAAAGAAAGAATCATACATATTTTTGACATCCTCCAGAAGATCAGTGGAAGAAAAGCTCCATAGAGGTGCCTGTTGTGGGGAAGATACAACTTGCAAATCACAGCTGATTATGCATGAGAGGATACAAACTGGAGAAAAGCCATATAAATACTCTGAATATGGCAAAAGCTTCCTTGTGGTTCATGGAAGGACTCAGACAGAGAGAAGAAATACAAGTGCTCCCAATGTGGTAAATACTTTAGTGAGCATGGCGACATTGGAGGACTCATACCAGATAGAAAACATATGAATGTCCAGTTTGTGTGAAAGTTTCATTGGAAATCCTACTCATGAGAAAACAGAGGATTCATACAGGAGATAAACCCTTTGAATGTCCTATCTGTGGGAAATGTTTCAGTCAGAATTCCCATTGGTGATTCACCAGAGGACTCACACAGAAGAGAAACCGTATGAGTGTCCAGATTGTGGAATAAGTTTCATTCAGAATTCTGATTTGGTGAGACACCAGAGGATTCACACAGGAGAAAGGCCCTTTGAATGCCCTATCTGTGGGAAAGGTTTCAGTCAGAATTCCCACCTGGTGACTCATCAGAGGACTCACACAGGAGAGAAACCCTTTGAATGTCCTGATTGTGGGAAAACTTTCAGTCATCGTTTCAGCTTGATGAGACACCATAGGACTCACACAGGAGAGAAACCCTTTGAATGTCCTATGTGTGGGAAACCTTTTAGGGATAATTCCAGCCTTGTGAAACACCAAAGGACTCACACAGGAGAGAAACCCTTTGAATGTCCTATCTGTGGGAAAGGTTTTAGTCGCAATTACACGCTGGTGCTACACCAGAGGACTCACACAGGAGAGAAACCCTTTGAATGTCCTGATTGTGGGAAAACTTTCAGTCATAGTTCCAACTTGGTGAAACACCAGAGGACTCACACAGGAGAGAAACCATTTGAATGTCCTATCTGTGGGAAAAGTTTTAGTCACAATTACACGCAGGTGCTACACCATAGGACTCACACAGGAGAGAAACCCTTTGAATGTCCTATCTGTGGGAAAAGTTTCAGTGATAATTCCAGCTTGGTGACACACCAGAGGACTCACACAGGAGAGAAACCCTTTGAATGTCCTATCTGTGGGAAAAGTTTCAGTGATAATTCCAGCCTGGTGACACACCAGAGGACTCACACAGGAGAGAAACCCTTTGAATGTCCTATCTGTGGGAAACCTTTTAGGAATAATTCCAACCTCATAAGACACCAGAGAATTCACACAGGAGAGAAACTCTATGAATGTCCTGATTGTGGGAAAAGGTTCACTGAGAATTCCAGCCTGGTAATACATCAGAGGACTCACACAGGAGAGAAACCCTTTGAATGTCCTATCTGTGAGAAAAGTTTCAGTGATAATTCCAGCCTGGTGAGACACCAGAGGACTCACACAGGAGAGAAACCCTTTGAATGTCCTGACTGTGGGAAACGTTACAGCCAGAATTGCCACCTGGTGCTACACCAGAGGACTCACACAGGAGACAAACCCTTTGAATGTCCTGACTGTGGGAAACGTTACAGCCAGAATTGCCACCTGGTGGTACACCAGAGGACTCACACAGGAGAGAAACCCTTTGAATGTCCTATCTGTGGGAAAAGTTTCAGTGATAATTCCAGCCTGGTGATACACCAGAGGATTCACACAGGAGAGAAACCCTTTGAATGTCCTATCTGTGGGAAAAGTTTCAGTGATAATTCCAGCCTGCTGATACACCAGAGGACTCACACAGGAGAGAAACCCTTTGAATGTCCTGACTGTGGGAAAAGTTTCCGTCAGAATTCTCACCTAGTGATACATCAGAAGATTCACACAGGAGAGAAACCCTTTGAATGTCCTGACTGTGGGAAACGTTACAGCCAGAATTGCCACCTGGTGGTACACCAGAGGACTCACACAGGAGAGAAACCCTTTGAATGTCCTGACTGTGGGAAAAGTTTCCGTCAGAATTCTCACCTAGTGATACATCAGAAGATTCACACAGGAGAGAAACCCTTTGAATGTCCTGACTGTGGGAAAAGTTTCCGTCAGAATTCTCACCTAGTGATACATCAGAAGATTCACACTGTGGAGAAATCTTTGAAATTCCAGTCTGCAGACGTTACTTCAAGTATGAATCATCTTTTATTGCACACAAGGTAATGCATATGATGAAAAGTTTATGGGTTTAGAGAAGCGTTGAATTTCATGTGTAATCTCCTTTTGAATGTGTAGGTAAGAAATTGATGGTTTGACTTTTGGCCTGATTTATTTTACTCAAACATTTCTCAGGATTAAACTTGTAGGTGGAGAGAAAAGGAAAATGGAAAATCGCTAACTACTATTTTCTGGTTATCAGCAGAAGTTTCTGGATATTTCCTTTTCCAGAAGTAATGGACTTTCTCAAAAAGCAATTTTGGGTGGAGCTTTTTTGTATGTTGATTATATAATTCCCACATTTGGAGTTTCATCTACCTTGGTTTTACCCAGATTTTGAGCCCCAGAATTCTGCAGCCAGCATAAAAATAGTCCTCAAGATACGACTATTATGGGCCTTGAATTACGGTTGCATGTTGCAACGACTGTTGAGTGAGACTGCTTTCCTTAAGTACCCGAATCCCCCTGCTCTCCCTGAGGCAGCCATTAATTGAATGTGCGAGGTGTTAAGCAGAACACTGGTTACTTCAGAGCTGGGGAAAACTCTTGGAGGCCTAGAACAGGGCCAGGCTTGCCTGCCACAGGCCTCCCTGGGACTCCCCCACCCTCCAAGACACCCTATGTTCTGTTTCCCATCCCTGCCCCTTCGCTCAGCTCCCCAGGGTCCCCACAGGATTTTCCCCACTCCTGCTGTGTCCCTGCAGTCCTCAGGCCTGACTGCCACCCCACCAGGCTTCATGCCCTCCTCCTCCTTACCTTTGGAAGGTCTCTGATCCTCAGTTGGGGAGGGAGGGAAGTATATGCATCTTTGGGCCTCATGACTGTGTCCTGGAAGCAGCCACCATTTTCAGTGGGCCCTGGATTCATCGTTGCTGTGAATGGCATCCTGTCGCAAGTAGCAACATACCACACGCATACTTGGCTCACATTTCTCTCTGCCTTCTCAGAATGGACGCAAGAGTGAAAGAAAATGCAGTCAAGTAGAAATGTTTGGAGGAGCTTAGCCAAAAGGAAAAGGATGAAACATTATTTAAACATTATTTCCTCAAAAAAAAAATCCTCCAGCAGTTAAAGTGTTTTGATCAGCTCAGAAACAGCTTGGATACAGCTTGCATGGGCTGCGTGACAAGCTACGTGGTTTCTGGCTACAAGCAGGCACAGAAGTCAGGCAGCAATGCAACAGGTGTCAGGGCGTGGGTGGCCTAGCTACAGTGGTACTAAGTTAAGTGTGTAAGACATCCCCGAAACTTAAGGCCTGGTGCTTATTTTAGGGCTCAAAGACGGGTCTTATTTTGGGGAAACACAGTTTATGTATATGCATAATTTGTCCCCAGTATTTCCAGATATATTTGATGAAAGCTCTTTGCAATTCTATGAACTCTTGATTGACCCAAGTCAACAAATACATTTCATAACTGAATGGGTATTTGAGCTTGGATTACACTAGACTTGTAGATAGATAATGTAGACTTGTAGATAGGGGCCTTGGTGGCTCAGGCTGTTAAATGCCTGCACTTAAGATCCAGCTGCCTACAATTACTGTAGGCTCGAATCCCACCAGGCTCAAGGTTGACTCAGCCTTCCATCCTCTCGGGGTAGGTAAATTGAGGACCCAAGATTGTTGGGGGCAATAAGCTGACGTTGTAAAAATGCCGCTTAGTAATAATGGAATGAAGGCTATTGCTGAGCACACTGGGTTGTATCCCAAAAAATTGTAAGCCCTGAGTCTTCAGAGAAGGGCGGCATATAAATGTAATTTAAAAAAAAGATAGATAATGAATCTTAATTAATGTAAGTGGGTCAAGTTACCATTTTTTCATCATTGATTTTTATTGGAATGTATGCCTTTGGATCTGTTTTTAAAAAAAGCGTAGCCACTTTATGAACCACAATTAAAATAACCCTTTTATGTGAATCTTAACAGGCAAAAGAATGTCAAAGAGAGCACCGTGGAGAACTGAATCACAAGCAGCATTAAAATGCAGAGGAAACCAAGGCAGCAATCAAAATCTGACAAGTTCCTCTGGAAAACCCCAAAACTCTTCTTCCCCGGTAGCAACAAGGAAGAAAAAACCAGGAAAAGAGTTTTGAACTGGAGAAAATAGAATATGTTGAAAAAACATATCAAAATATCAAGGGGGATAATCTCCTAGTTCAGAAAAAGAGAGAAATATTTGGAAGTCAGTGGGAAGGAAAAAGTCAATTGGACAGCCACATAAGGCAGACCGTAATGCAGACCTTGCTCTGTGAGGAAGGAAATAGTAGCTTGAATCAACGCTCCATCCAAGAAGGGATTCAGGGTATTTTTGACGTCCCTGAGAATTCAGGAATGTCAGTGGTGGAAAAGATCCACAGATCTGCCTATTGTGGGAAAAACAAAGATTTTAGAATTATGCCCGAGAGGATCCATACCGGAGAAAAGCCATATCAGTGTTCCCAGTGCAGCAAAAGCTTTAGTCAGAACAGCTTTCTAGTTGTTCATGAAAAGACTCACACCAGAGAAAAGCCCTACCAGTTGTCTCGATGTGGCAAAAGCTATAGCAAGGAGGCCAAGCTGATAACACACCAGAGGACTCATATAGGAGAGAAACCGTACAAATGTCCAGATTGTGGGAATTCTAATCTGGTGATGCACCAGACAACACACACAGGAGAGAAACCATATGAATCTCTGGTTTTGGAAAACTTTTGTTAGAATTCCCATCTGGTGATAGTTCAAAAGACTCAGACAGGAGAGAAACCTTTTGAGTGTCCAGATTGTAGAATACGTTTTAGTCAGAATTCTGATTTGGTGAGACACCAGAGGACTCAGACAGGAGAGAAACCATATGAATGTCCAGATTGTAAGAAAAATTTCAGTCGAAATTCCAGTTTGGCAATACACCGGAGGATTCACACAGGAGGAAGACCCTTTGAATGTCCTGACTGTGAGAAAAAGTTCAGTCATAATTTTGAACTGGTGATACACCAGAGGACTCACACAGGAGATGAACCATATGAGTGTCCAGATTGTGGAGTAAGTTTCGTTCAGAATTCTGACTTGCTGAGACACCAGAGGACTCACACAGGGAAGAAACCTTTCAAATGTTCAGTCCGCAGACGTTCCTTCAGGCATAAATCATCCCTTATTGCACACAAAGAAATACATATGAGGCAAGAATAGATGAGTTTAGAGAAGGCTTTTCATTTGTAATCTCCCATTGAAAGTGTAGGTGAGAAATTGACTATTTGAATTGTGGCCTGATACTTTTTACTGAAACATTTCTCATGATTAGATTTATAGATGGAGACAAAAGGAAAATGCAAAAAGGCTAATTTTTCTGGTTCTCAACAGAAAGTTTTGTTTCTGGTTCTCAGCAGCAGTTTCTGGATACTTCCTTTTGTAGAAATAGTGAAATTCTTCAAAATGGCTTCTGGGTGATATTTTTGTATATTGATTAGGTAACTCCCATATGTAGAATTTCAGTCTTCTATTTTGTTTTTTTTTTTCACATTTTTTGTCCCAGATTTCCCCAGCCAACATATAAGTAGTCCTCAAAATACAACTATTATGGGCCTTCCAATTGCGGCTGCATGTGGCTGTTTGATGCAGCCATCAATCAAATGTGCAAGTTGCTACACAGAGTACTGGCTACCTCAGGGCTGAGGAAAACTCTTGGAGGCCTAGAGCAGGGCTAGGCTTGCCTGCCACAGGCATCCCTGGGGCTCCACCACCCTTCAGAGTACCCTATGTTCTGTTTCCCATCCCTGCTCCCTCCCTCAGCTCCCCAGGGTCCCCACAGGATTTTCTCCACTCCCGCTGGGTCCCTGCAGTCCTCAGGCCTGACTGCCACCCCACCAGGCCTCATGCCCTCCTCCTCCTCCCCCTTACCTTTGGAAGATCTCTGATCCTCATGTTGTGGAGGGAGGGAAGGACACGCATCCTTGGGCTTCATGACTGTGTCCTGAAAGCAGCCACCATTTTCAGTGGGGCCAGGATTCGTCCCTGGTCCATGCGGTGGACTTGGGGAAGCGGCTGCCATTTTGCCACACTGTCCACACTGATAATGCAGAAGAGGGACAAACCTCTCTGTTTTGCTACCTTAACCTGAGGGGGAAAATGTACCATTGAAAATGTTTCATTTTAAAAAATGCATTATGTTAGAATTGTCAGTAGCTTTTCTCAAGGCAAAAACGGGCAGGACAAGACCCTCAGAGTGGCCTCAAACTGTGAGATGCACAGTGGTTAAGTTTAATAATAAATGAATTTAATAATAAAAAGATAATGTAACACTCAGTTCTTGCTCAGTGTTGAGGACTCCACGCATATAATGTGTTTCTAACGCACTACAATTGTTACCTTGTAATGTTTCTCTTGTGCATTCTGCATCTCTATGATCACTCTGTCCTCCTTGGCTTCCCTTCCCTCCTCATTACAAATTTAAATTTTCAGTTTCAATCCTACATCAATTCAGTCACTTTGTGCCTCTCATGATTTGAGCTGCAATTAGGCTTCTGCTTCTTAATTTCTTGTGGCACTGATATCTGCCAGAGTCTTAAATTCTACGAAAGTCCGACATTTCATTAGGCACAGTTAAAAAATTCGAGTGGTTAAGCCGGATCTATTTTGACTGGCATTCTTCTCAGATTCAGGGATGATCTCCATCACAGCCAGTCTGAGAAAATGAACTTAGGATGTTTCAGACTGGACGATTAAGGTACTGTTCCCCTTGTAACTTTACAACCTCTAAAGCAGCCATTGGTGGTGCCAGTGGGTTTATAGTCTTTGAAAATCATAGCCTTATAGAGGATCTAATGCAGTCCTAAATTACATCAACAGAGTGATAGTGTCAAGACAACAAGAAGTGATAATACCACTTTACACCATGCTGGTGAGACCACACTTAGAATACTGTCTCTAGTTTTGGTCACAATACAAAAGAGGTGTCGAGACCCTGGAAAATGTGCAGAGAAGACTGGTTCCCATTTTTTTCCCTAGTGGACCACATTATTGGTAGATAGTGCAGGTTGTCTGTGGGTACATTTACCCTGTAAATTACAGTATGCTACACAGGAAGTGCTTTGTATGTCATCTTGATTTCCTGAATGAAAAGGAAATCAATAAAATATACCTTGCAGTTATTTTATTTCAGATTCCTCCATGCAACAGAGCTCAGATCAGATCGCTAAAAGACCACTATCACCATCCAAACCTTACTGGCTCTGCATTGAAAATGACAGTGCAGGCCGTCCCTCTAAAAAAGTTAGCCTGCTGATCAGTCGGCCATATGCTTTGGTGGGATATTCTATTCTTCCCTTTTGTTTTCTTTTTAAAACATATTTGAAAAATATTTCTCCTATTACCGGTATATATTGAAAATCAGCCCCCATTTTCTAAGCCCTGCTGCATATTTTTCTCTGTGATCTAATGGAGACTTCCCTGCAAGTAAATTTACAGAATTTACACATGGCATTTAACATTTAGCAGATAATACAATTTCCTCCTCCAGGAATCAAGCTTCATGCTGGGTGCTCTTGGATGCAGCCCTGGCCAGTAGGAGTGAAGCTGACTGTCAGGCTAAGGCTACAGAACTTTTCCCATTCAATTAACCAGGATGAACATCTGAAAACCAAACGTATCAAAAGGAATCCTTTATTGAAATGAGACAATTCATGTAGGGATTTAAAGCAGCGTCTAAGGTCTCTCAGGCATGCAGAGATAGATAAGGGAGTTTAAAACCCCTCCCCTTATCTTGATGTGTATTTAGTAAAACAAAGACCCAACATGTTAATTCCCCCCACCCCCTTTTTAGAACAATCTTTTTCAGAGTTTCCCAGGGTACATCTAATTCCTCCACCCCCTTTTTAGAATGAACTTTTTCAGGGTTTACCAGGACACATCTGACTGTGAAATTTTTATGGTCTCTTCATCCCCTGGCTGTCTCTCCCAGAGGTGATAGGTTCCGGCCATCTGGTATTCGTCCCTCCATTGTATCATGTGTAGGTTATACAAATTCAATATAAGATTAAATATATTCAGGTTACATCAAAAAGGATTATTAGTTCCCCCCCCCCTTTCTTTTTCCATTGAAGAAATGACAGATACACAGATCTGACACTGACTCCCCTGGAGCATTTTATTTTTATTTTATTTTTATGTATTTATTTTGTCAAGCATACATTTGATAATATATATAAGTATAAACATGATTATTAATACATGAAATAGATACAAATAAAAGGGAACATTAAGACAGGGACGGTAGACACATTGGTGCACTTATGCAGACCCCTTACAAACCTCTTAGGAATGGGGTGAGGTCAACAGTAGACAGTCTGAGGTTAAAGTGTTTTGGGGTTAGTGGAAGAAACCACAGAGTCAGGTAGAGTATTGCAGGCATTGTCCACTGTTGCTGAAGTATTTCCTGCAATCGAGTTTTGTGGTGCTGCCATTTCTTAAATCCTCGGCAGCCACAGGAAAATCAGTCATAAAGTTTTGGGGTATAAGAGGTTTTATTTTTTACTTATAAAATTGAATTTTATTAGATATATTTAAAAACATTGAACGTGGTGGACTTCTTTGACATACATTTTTGTTGTTACGTATGTTAAATACGAATTTTATACATATATATACATATATACATTTAATCTTTACACATTTTAAATCCTTTCCGTTACCTTTCAGTTACGTTTTGCGAACTCCCTTTCATTTCCCTCCAATGGTAAAATGTATTCCATATTATATAGTATTCTGACTCATCTTTATCCTTTAATTCCAGTGTCAACCTATTCATTTCGGCTCATTGTAGTATCTATCACCTCATCTTCCCTAGGGATATCTCTAGCCTTCCAGTTTTGGGCAAATATCCTTGCCGCTGTAATTACCTGGATTATTAGTTAGATGTCGGCTTATAAGAGAGGTTTTGATCTCCACTAAAAGTCACAACTAAGAAATCTGATTGTGTAATTCTGTAAAACCTTCATGAACTTTCAGGGCTGAGCACGTAGCTACGGTAATCTTCGTAAGCTAAGCAGCCTCACATTTCACTATTTCACTTGGCTCAGTTGCAAAAGTCGGTTGCTAGAAGTCAAAAACTATAAAACTAGAAGTCAAAAACTAATGATAGCATTTAATCAGCGAAACATTTTTGCAAAGGTAGTAGAGACGGAACAAGCGTGTTTTTATGCCTCCGATCCGGAGATGCTGGTCAAACAGGTAACACTTGTGCCTAGAAAACAGGGGGCGACCGTGGTTGAGCTTAAAAGAGTTAAAATCATCAAGTACTGTATTGCTAGAAAGGATGGGAGGAAAAGAGAAGCGCAGAGGAACTTCCTTTTCCCGATGATTCATGGGCGGAAGACGGTGTGCAGAGCGGTTTCTGTCCTCTTCCCAGGATGGAAGCAGCAGCTGGCAGGTGAGTTGAGAGCAGCAGGTGGGAGGGGAGCCCGGGAGCAAGTCGGGCTGTTCGGTTCCCTCCACGGCCTGGAAGCAGAGGAGCAACTGGGCTGAAGCGTGTCAGCTGCTGCTGCTGCAGGTTCCTTCCGTCCCCCAGCTCGGAGGCCGCTGGGCTGCAATTTTCTGCTGGGGGGAAGATTTAAAAAGCCCCTTTCAAGTGAAGGTTGATTCTTTGGGAATGGCTCCCCTCCGGAGGTTGTGGGGGCTCCGTCACTGGAGGTTTGTGACAGGGTTGGAAGGAACCTGGCAGGTCTTCTGTTCCTCCGCCCTGCTCAAGCAGGAGACCCAGTTCTAGTTCAGACAAATGTCTGTCCTGTGTGTTTAAAAGCCACCAGTGATGGAGCCCCCACAACTTCTGAAGGCAAACCCTCCCACTGGTTAATTGTTCTTAGTGTCAGGAAATTTCTCCTTAGTTCTAGGCTGCTTCTCTCCTTCATTACTTTCCATCCAGTTTGTAGTCCTGCCTTCAGGTGCTTTGGAGAATAGGTTGACCCCCTCAAGTATTGCAACACTGCTATCATGGGACCCCTAGTCTTTCACTAGACTAGACATACACAATTCCTGCAACCCTGCTTTATATGTTTTAGCCTCCAGCGCCCTAGTCATCCTTGATGCTCTTTTCTGTTCTTATCTTAATATCTTTTTAAGCCTGTGGTGACCAAAACTGGATGCTGTATTCAAAGTGTGGTCTTATTAAAGGATTATAACTAACACTTCACAAGGGTAGTAATCCGTGGGATTGATTCAGGGGTGGGATTCAACCGGTGTAACTATCGGCTCAGTGATTTACGTTTTCAGTGATTTACGCTTCACGCGTGCCTGATGCATGCTGTGTGTGTGTGTGTGTAGAATGTTGTGAGCTGTGTTGTCTGGACAGCTGAGCAGCGCTGCATGTGGGTGCGCAGCGTTTGAAAAAGCAGTATTTTCCTGCTTTTTCAACCGCAGCTGTGCCGCGCAAAGCAGCTGAGGTTGAAAAAGCAGGAAATAAAGGACAGGTAAGAGCCCTGGCGGGTGCGTGGGCCAAAGCAGCAGCAGACAGAACTGGTTCGATGTCTGCTGTTCTTCAGAGCTACCAGTTCTACAGACCCAGACAGAACCGGTAGAATCCCACCCCTGGGGTAAAGAAACTGGCAGACCTGATTTCAGAATCACTGAACCATAACTTTCAAACATCCTTGAGCACCTGGGAACTAGCAGTGGACTGGAAAAGAGTTGATTGTCACAGCTTTATCAGATCCCAGTTCTGAGGAGGAGAAGGAACCAGGATTATCCTATGGGAAAGGCACGGTCCTCTCTGAATCAGTGGAGAGTCCAGGAGCTTAGGATGAGGTAGTCCCAAGGCTGTCTGGCAGTGGTGGGAGGCGGCTGACCAGACAGGGAGCTGCCTGCAGGAGCAGAGCAACTACAGAAGGTCTGGAACCTGTCATCTCAGCTGGCCTGTTGCACAAAGATTTTCAAAGATTTTTCAGATATGGTTCAAAGGTTGTTAGATCACATCTGCTGACTCCTTCAGAACTCTGGGATCTTAGCAATCTTGTTCTGGTGACTAGAACAGTGAACAGGTGTTCTCTTACCATTTTCTTGCCTATTTTAATTTATATTCCTAGTCTGTCTTTTACGGATTCTATTTGTGGTGGGTTGAGCTATTTTTTTCTTTTTGCGTGAAAAGAGATGCAAAGAATGAATTAAGCAGCTCCACTTTCTCCCTACTGTCAGTCACTTCCTTGCCATTTTCTCCCATTAGTAGACCAATTGTTTCCTTGACTTTTTTATTGAATTTTACATGCTGAAACTTTTTAAAAATTTATTTTTGTCATTTATGGCACATCTTAGTTAATTCTGAGCCTTAGCTTTCCTGATTTCATTTTTGTAGGTTCAGGCTATATGCTGTATTATCCTTTTGTCTTTCAGTTGTTCAAAAAGACTCACTTCTTTCAGATTTCTTATTTTTCTTTTTCACTAGTATTATACTGGAGTGGGCTTTAGATCACTATAGGAGGCCCATAGTTCCCTCCTTTAATTTTTGGATGACAAACGTATCATAGAGATTCGGCAGGAACATTTTAAGACAAGATTGGACAGCCATTTGTCTGGAATGGTATAGGGCAAGGGCCTTCAAACTTGGCAAGTTTAAGACTTGTGGACTTCAACTCCCAGAATTCCTGTGCTAACATGAGTGGAGGAGGAATTCTGGGAGTTGAAGTCCACAAGTCTTAAAGCTGTCAAGTTTGAAGACCCCTGGTATAAGGGCTCCTTCCTGAGCAGGGGATTGAACTAGAAAACCTCCAAGGTCCCTTCCAACTTGGTTATTTTATTATGCTATTTTCTGGAAACAAGATTGGACTGAATCTACCACTGGTCTTTTTTGGGGATTTTTGTTTTTTTACTTCCATATCTTGCCACAGTGTTTCCTATTGGTGTTGCATCTGTTTATTAACCAGGTTCAACTGTACTTAATACAGCACTTTAAAAAACTACTATATTTTTCCATGTACAAGACACTACTTTTTAAAAACTATATATATTTACTTGAAAATGAGGGGCGTCTTATACACGGGAGGCGAGAAAAGAAGGCATGGCCCATTCCCGGCTTCCAGCTCCTGGGTACTGCACTGCAATGGAGAAATGGGAAATGGAGTGGCTGGCACAAGGGAAGAAGGAGCAGGGAGAAGGTAGAAGGAAAGCAGCCTCCTTCCCTTGAGTCGGCCGCTCCATTTTCCATTTCTCCATTGCAGCGCAGTGCAACACTGCAGAGCTTGCCCCACCCACCACTACCCAGACACCCTGTACTGGTATTTTCTTCTGTTAGTAATAGAAAATCATAGCTAAGGTATTACAGTTTTTATATGGCCATTCAGAACACATCACAGAGCGACCAAAATGGGGCAGGGAAATTGCCAGAACCAAGTTTCATAGATTGCATAGGAACTACTATCACCTACCTGTCTGCTTTAGAAGTCAGGGGAGGAGGAACGGGGCCTTTCTGTGAAAATGGTGGTCTCAAAAGCAACGTGATCGCCCAACTCCAAAGAGATTGTTGAACTCGGCCCTTACTGGTTTTGGAGACAGCCAGATCAGTCCAGCTAGGAACAGTGCTGAAAGCGCAGACCCCACCGATGGAAGAGTTGACCTGCAGCAATCTCATATATGTGGACCCTTCATACAGCTCTCCCCTCCCCAGCCCTCACAGCCCTTGGGTCTCCTAGCAAGCGCTGCCCAAGGAGAGCTGCTTCTGCCTATGTCCACTGGTGACCCCCAGCCCCTGCGCTCCAAAAACCGTGGGTTGGGCTTGTCTCAGAAAGAATCATTCTGCAGACAGCCAGATCTTGGTTCCCCATCAGTCATACCGGCGAAGGAACTGGGCAGGGACCGGCGGCACTCACAAGGGGGCAACAAGGCAAATTTTTCCAGCAGATACCCGCACACATAGGAACCGAATGGACTGATGGCCAGCAGCGAAGGAGGGAAGGGGCAAGCAGGTCTGGGTGCGGAAGCCCTGACTCCGAGAGGGAGCCGAGGGTTGCGGGGGTAACCCCAATTTCTCTCATGCTGGCCGCTCTGCTTCCCCATTGCATCGCAGCATCATACCGTAGAGCTTGCCCCACTGCCCAGATGCCACTCACTTCCCCAAGCATTTCTTTGCTAACCTGATTTCCAGATCCATTGCATTTCTGTCACATTTCTTGCTGTCGTGTGCTGGGAAACAAGTTTGTGGGACTAAAAAAAAAAGTTCAATCAATTCCAACTTCGTAATATCTTTTTTTTCTTTTGTGAGAAGTTGGAATTGATTGATTGAACCTTTTTTTTCTAGACTATATGAATTGGGATGTCACCAGAGAGGTTGTGAACAGTATTTTCTGCTCTTACTTAGAGCTCAGGATTTCCATGGGCAAAATTGGTGCTTCAAATCTTGCAGAGGCTTTAGGCATAATTTCATCACTTGAAGCCCCCACATCTTTAAAATTAGCTCAGAAGGTTTGAATCTAACCATTTTGGGACATTTTTTTCAGGCTTTTTTTTTCAAACAAGTTTTATTCAATTTTTAACAATTTAAATAAGTCTCTTTTCAGTAGACAGCATATTTCCGGGTCATCACTTTTACATGCAAATATGACAATAGTTTTATAGTATTTTTAACATTTAACTTCGTATTTTATCCCATTTTTACTTCCATTCCATTTTTTGCAAACAAAGAGCCAAACAAATTAATCCTAGTCTCAGATCTTAATCACAATCTATATAACCCCATTTCATTTCAAATTATTATAAATAGTTCTTAAGCATTTATATTTCTTTTAAGAATAACAATATGTTTGCTCATCATATAAAGAATAAAGTTTATCCACATCTATCCTTAAACTATCTTCACATTATTAATGCTCTTTTATCATTTACATATTTCTTTTATCCATCAGATTTGCCCTTTCATCACGTATTCTTTCCATAATTCTAAATCAATACAAGCTTTAACACAAAAAAGAATTTAAAAACCTAGACTTACCCCCTTTACTACTTTGAAAGTGTCACCTCAGTGATTAACATAATAACATTATAATAATCATTCCCTTTGAGGCAAAAGATAGAATAAGAAAAAGAAGAGAAGAAAAGCTACATAACATATATCTTTTCAGTCGGGTTCTGCAACACATATCCCCCAATTTAAAATTTATTTATAATTTCAAAGTAATAGTAAAAATAATTAACCTTGGTTACTGACAAGTCTCATTTTTAAACATCTTCAAAAATTATTTCAATTAATTCAATTTATCTAATCAACATTTACCTTTTTTTATAAGTAAAAGTGAGAGTGTACCTTCATCTAAAAAAAATTGTTGTCAGTAGCCCTCTATTGTTTTATATTTTAATAATTACAGTATATTCTTATTACCCATCTTCTCCATGCAGAACCCCCTTCTTAATACCTTAGCCATTATCTCTATGTAAACGAGTTTCTTTCTTCATTATATAATTCCCATATTTCTCTATCTTCTGCTCCTGTTTCTTTCTTTCTTTATTTATATTTGAACTTGTATGCCGCCCCATCTCCGAAGACTCGGTGCTCAAAAAACACAGAACAATAAATATTTAAAAAGACATTAAACTAACAAGCCCAAATATAAGACATAACAATACAATAAAATATATTAAAAACCCATCCCTCCCCAAAGAAGGGTCACAGCCGGGTTGGTCAAACAACCAAGTTTTTAATTCAGCGGAAGGCGGAGATCAGGGGCCAGACGGAGCTCCAGAGGCAGTTGATTCCAGAGGTCGGGGCAACAGAGAAGGCTCGCGTCGGGAAGTACCAACCGCATTGCCGATGGAACCCCGAGGAGTCCTTGCCTATGAGCCCGCACAGGGCGGCGGAGCTAGCTATTGGAAGAAGACTCCCTCAGATATTGGGGACCCATGCCGTGTAGGACTTTGAATGTTAAAACTAAAACCTTGAATCTCACCCGGAGCGTCGGCAACCAATGCAGGCCACGCGGAGGGGGTAACATGGGAGAACCGGGTAACTCCCATCACCACCGCGCCGCATTCTGCACCAACTGCAATCTCGGATGGTATGCAAGGGCAGTCCTAGATAGAGAGCGTTGCAGTAGTCGAAGTCTCAGGTGACAAGGGCATGAGTAACGTCGTGGGCGTCTCGATCCAGAAAAGGGCGAAGTTGTCGAACAAGACGGAGCTGGGCAAAGGCCCCCCTGGCAACGGCCCCACCTGCTCCTCCAACCGGAGCCGTACATCCAGGAGGACCCCCAGATTCCGTGCCCTATCCACAGGGGTAACACCTCCCCCTATGGCCAAGGATAAACAATCCTGGCTGGGCCGAGACGCCGACACGCAAAGCCACTCAGTCTTGGCGGGTTGAGTTGGAGCATGTTCCTACTCATCCAGGTCGTGCAGCATCCAAACACCGGGACATCAGGGAGAGGGCATCGCTGATCTGGCCAGGGGTGAAATGTACAGCTGAGTGTCATCAGCGTACTGATGGAATTTCACCCCAAAGCCACGGATGATCTCACCCAGCGTTTCATGTAGATATTAAATAAGAGAGGGAAAGGACCGACCCTGCGGGACCCCACAAGAGAGCCCTCGGGTCGCGAACCCTCCCACTAACACCGATTGCGATCGCCTGAGAGGTAGGAGGAGAACCACTGAAGAACAGTGCCCCCACTCCCAACCCCGAGAGGCAAAAGGATACCATGGTCGATGGTATCCGAGAGGTCCAATAGGACCAGGACAGAGGAAAAACCCCTGTCCCGGGCCCTCCAAAGTTCATCCATCAGCGTGACCAATGCCGTCTCCGTGCTGTAACCGGGTCGGAAGCCCGAGGATCCAGGTAGTCCGCTTCATCCAGGAAAAGCGGAACCTGCTGTTCCCCCTCCTCCTCTTTCTGCTATATCCCTTCTCCATCCAATTTGGATCCCTCTCTCTCTCATTACCTTTCTGCTCTCTTTTCTTCTGGGCCTTTCTACCTTGCCTAATTCCATAAATGTTCCCCTTTTTAATTGCTTTCTTAGATTTCATTTTTTGGACCACCCTTCCTTTCCCTTTTATTTGTAATGATCTTTGTGTTAGTTGTCTCTTTAAAATGGCTTTCCCTTGTGCTGGCTCCTCCTTTCCAGGATTCCTTCTTCTTGTTCTTTGTTCCATTTCCATGTCTTCGACCAAGAGCCAAATTAATTCAGTCACTTCCTGTAGCAGTTCTTTCATGCTTTTAGATTCCATTTTTAATTCCTTGTATGGCCACAAAAGTTTTTATTTTCCTTATTTCTTCTTCTTTAAATTTTTAAAATCTCAACCCAGAGTCTGTATCAGTGTCACCAGCTAGTCCAGCAGTCTGTCTTTTATTTAAGTTCAAACTTTCACCTTCTGTAGTTCTTGCTTTTTTGTTTCAATATTTGTTTAAAATTGTAACAATTTCAATCCACAAAGGAACAAGATATTTTCCTTCTTCTTTAAATTCCAGTTTTTATCCACTGAGTGGCACTTTCTGTCACACAAAATCTTCTCCCTTTCCTTTTGTTTTAATATTCAGGGTTTTTCGAGCCTCAAATTTAAATTCTTACGCCGGCTTCTTCCTTTCCTGGTTCGAAGCCCCTTATAGCTGTCAAAAATGAAAAAAACAGTTTCCAAAGCCTTCCTCCCCCACCGAGTGAAACCTGAGTTGACTCACAGAATGAGATGTCTTGGGGTGCCCATTTTTCTTTCCCACTCTTTCGCAGAGGAAGAGAAAGCCGGTAAAGCCTGTGGGGCACTGCAGGCTGCCTCTGGAGACTGCCTCAGGGTGAGGGTGAGAGAGAGAAGCTGATCATTGAGGCTCTGGCCAGCACTGCCTGCCCGCCAGATTCCCCGATTCAGGGCAGGGATAGAAAAGAGGCAGCCTCTGCTTGCCTATGCCCCGGCTTTCCTGACATTCAGGCCACCTCACCACCATGGCAGCAGCAGCAGCAGGCAGAGGCATGCGGGGGAGAGAGAGGCATGCAATCTGGCCTGCTGGACGGGCCACACAGCTGTCTATCCCATCACAGCTGTGGCCATGGCCCTGGGCAAACAAAATCAGATGCTGGGATAGAGTGGGTGGGCTCTTAACCAGGGCTTATTTTTGGGGTAGCGCTTATATTAGGTGCATGCTAAAAATTCTTGTAGTGTTTATTTTCTGGGTGGGTCTTATTTTCTGGGAAACATGGTAACCCTTTGCAGTGCTAAGAAATTGTGATTGACTGAAGTCAACAAGTGAATTTCATGTTTGAATGGATATTTTAACTTGGATCTCAGTAGACTTCCATGTGTCAAATGAATAATAATGTAAAGGGATATTGTAATATTGTGGCATATTTGCTTATCCATTGTAATGTATACTTTTTTCTCTTTTTCACATCTTCTGCAACCATTTTATACACAAAGTTACACTTTTCTTTGAATCTTATGGACAAAGAAGATGGCAATGAGAGTACTCTGGACAAATAAGAATAACAAGTAGCATTGAAAAGGAAAGCAAATAAAATATTTTCCATTTCCTTCAGAAGACCACACAATTTTTTTCCTTCACCAGCAGAAGAGAAACAAAGGGGAGAAAATCAAGAAGAGATTTCTAGCTGGAAAAAGAGTATGTGGATCTCAAAGGTACATGAAAAGTCAAGGGAGATTATTTTTCATTCAACAAAAGAAGGGAAATAACTAAAAGTCAGTGGGGAGGAAAAGGTCACTTGGATACATCAGGCAGATAATGATGCAGCCCTTGCCCTGGGAGTAAGAAAATGGCTTGAATCACAGTAACACTTAAAGAAAGAATCATACATATTTTTGACATCCTCCAGAAGATCAGTGGAGGAAAAGCTCCATAGAGGTGCCTGTTGTGGGGAAGATACAACTTGCAAATCACAGCTGATTATGCATGAGAGGATACAAACTGGAGAAAAGCCATATAAATACTCTGAATATGGCAAAAGCTTCCTTGTGGTTCATGGAAGGACTCAGACAGGAGAGAAGAAATACAAGTGCTCCCAATGTGGTAAATACTTTAGTGAGCATGGCGACATTGGAGGACTCATACCAGATAGAAAACATATGAATGTCCAGTTTGTGTGAAAGTTTCATTGGAAATCCTACTCATGAGAAAACAGAGGATTCATACAGGAGATAAACCCTTTGAATGTCCTATCTGTGGGAAATGTTTCAGTCAGAATTCCCATTTAGTGATTCACCAGAGGACTCACACAGGAGAGAAACCGTATGAGTGTCCAGATTGTGGAATAAGTTTCATTCAGAATTCTGGTTTGGTGAGACACCAGAGGATTCACACAGGAGAAAGGCCCTTTGAATGCCCTATCTGTGGGAAAGGTTTCAGTCAGAATTCCCACCTGGTGACTCATCAGAGGACTCATACAGGAGAGAAACCCTTTGAATGTCCTGATTGTGGGAAATGTTTCAGTGATAATTCCAGCCTGGTTAGACACCAGAGGATTCACACAAGAGAGAAACCATTTGAATGTCCTGATTGTGGGAAAAGTTTCATTAAAAATTTCCACCTCATTAGTCACCAGAGGATTCACACAGAGAAACTATTTAAATGTCCTGACTGTGGGAATCATTTCTCTCAGAATTCCTACCTTGTGGCTCACCAGAGGACTCACACAGGAAAGAAACCCTTTGAATGCCCCTATTGTGGGAAAAGTTTCTGTCAGAATTCTGGTTTGCTAAGACACCAGAGGATTCACACAAGGCCCTTTGAATGCCCTATCTGTGGGAAAGGTTTCAGTCAGAATTCCCACCTGGTGACTCATCAGAGGACTCATACAGGAGAGAAACCATTTGAATGTCCTGACTGTGGCAAATGTTTTGGTGATAATTCCAGCCTGGTTAGACACCAGAGGACTCACACAGATGAGAAACCCTTTGAATGTCCTATCTGTGGTAAACGTTTCGGTAGGAATTCCAAACTGGTGGAACACCAGAGAACTCACACAGGAGAGAAACCCTTTGAATGTTTTGATTGTGGAAACTGTTTCAGTAACAATTCCAACCTTATTAGCCACCAGAGGATTCACACAGGAGAGAAATCCTTTAAATGTCTCTATTGTGGGAAAAGTTTCAGTCAGAGTTCCCACCTTGTGAGACACCAGAGGATTCACACAGGAGAGAAACCTTTTGAGTGTCCAGACTGAGGGAAAGATTTCAGTACTAAGGATAGCCTTCTAAATCATACACACAGGGGAGAAACCATTTAAGTGTCCCAAGTGTGCATGATGCTTTAGGAAACCTTCCGACCTTATCGTACACAAGAAAATCTATATGACCAAAGTGATGAGTGTAGACAAAGCTTGAATTTCATTTCTAATGTCCCATTGTAATTCCAGCTGAGAAATTTACTATTTAATTTGGCTACAGAGAATTTGCCTGATTTTTTTGTAGGCAAATATGTCATGGTATTAGACAGAAAGGAGGAAAGAAAAAATTGGAACATATGAGTTTGATAAAGGCTATCTAGCACCAGACATTGCTGAATATTTGGTTTTGGTAATTGCGCAATTATTTAAGAATCTTTTTGGGAGTGTTCTTTGCATTTTTATTATGGTAGATGATAGAAATGCCACAGGCATAGTCCCAGCCTTTTTCCCCCTGGGTGCCCCCAAGATTTTCAACCCCAGAATTCCCCAGCCAGCATATGTTTGGGATAGGAGCATTCAGACTATAGTTAGAGATTGTGGCTCCTCATATAATAGCAATAGCACTTCGACTTATATACTGCTTTACAGTGCTTTATAGCCCTCTCTAAGCAGTTTACATAGTTAGTATATTGTCCCCAACAATCTGGGTCCTCATTTTACCGACATTTTACCGAAAGCCAAGTCAACCTTGAGCCGGTGGGAATTGAGCTGCCAAACTGCAGGCAGACAGCAGTCAGCAGAAATAGCCTGCAGTACCGCATTCTAACCACTGCGCCACTATGGCTCTTATAAGGAGAAAGTAAGAAGAGAAGTAGAAGGTGTTCAAAGTTAATCTTTTCCTAACAGTTCCAAGAATTCAGTGCACCAGGCATGTCTGTTCAGATTGTGTCAAGAATGAGGCACGCACGTGGAAGAAATAATATGAATAGCAAATATATTGGGGGAGGTTGCGGCAGTGACAAAACCAGTGTAAAATTTCAGATGTAAAGGCTGTTCTTCCCTGCAGGTGGGCTTCATGGAGAAAAGCTGGAGGAATATTGAGTTGAGGAGAAAAGGGATTGTGGTTTTGTGCGCAGGACCTCCAGGTTTATTCAGAAGTCCCACTGTGATCTCATTTGTTTTTAGGGGCCTCCTTGTTAGCCTTTGACAGCTGGGGCCTAAGACCAGCACCAAGGGACTGATACTTTTATGGTTCTCCCCCCTTGGTGGGGAGATGTGAAAAAGAAGTGTACAGTAGTTAATCAAGCAAAATTAAATAAAGCCAACCTAAGAGTAAGAGGGGATGGTCTACAGGGCGAGGTCAAAAGCCATAAGTCCCCACTCAGATGAACAGTCCATTTCCTCAGAATCAAAATTTGAAGCTCAGATTGAAAGATGTAAAGTATGTGTTGTTTGAGGATACTGGATCTTGAAAGCTGTAGCCTTGAATTTGGGGCTGGAGTAGCAAGAACAGCTGAATGGATAGAATTTGTGGGGAAGAAGAAGGCCCAATTTGGTGGTCACTAGCCTAGAGCCTGAGAGGCGCTCATTTCCAGTCCTGCTCTAGGCACAAAGCCATCTCAGAGACCTTGGCCTGTCCTGTCCTGTCCTCTCAGGCCTTGGAAAGGGGAAATCTGCTTTCAAAAAACCTTAGAAGGAAACTGCAGGGAGTGGGAGTGCAGGTTAACTCCTGAAAACCTTTGCAACAAGTTTGAAGAATGAAGCTTGACTTACTTAGCTTCTAAGATTAGGGAGGTGCTGTGCCATAAATGTTTGTGAACGTCTTGTTTGTGTACACTAAATGATTTCCAGCTTCATCCTATCAATAGAATAATGAAACATGGAAGAATTGCTGGAAACATCTATCTTCCAAAGTACATCTAGATAGGTGATATTCTTTCTATCTGCATCCTTGTAGAGCCTAAATCTCACTAGAGGGAAGAGCTGCTCTGAGCAGCCTTCCCAATCTCCACAAGAGTTAGATTTATTGTTCCCAAACAGTTTGGGCATAAGACTTGGAGGGCACTAGTTTGCAGAAAGCTGATGTATAGATTCTTAGGGATGACTCAGTGGAGATCAAAACCTCTTTACATCCCAAAACTTTATGACTGATTTCCTATGTTTGCCAAGGATTTAGGATCCAGGAGGTTAAGTGAGTCAGAGCCTCAAAAGAAGCCAGCTTCATTCGTGCTGCCCAGAGATGCTTCCAAGCACACCCATGCTAAATGCCTTGTGCTTCTGTAACTTTGCAAACACAGAAGTCTCCATTGGGTTAAAGCGAAGAAGTCACATACCCTGCTGTTGTGGCCCCGCCTCCTGAGCCTGTGCTGACAGAGGAAGAGGACCTGGATGATGAAGAGGAGGAACGGGCAATGCCTTTCTCCCCAGGACCTTCTTCCCTGGCAATGCCTCCCTCCCCAGGACCTGTCTCTCCAGGACCTTCCTCCCTGACAATGCCTTCCTCCCCAGGACCTTCCTCCCTAGCAATGCCTCAGGTTTCTTCGGAAAGCCAAGAGGAACAGCCTGAGAGACGCATATCGGTACGGCCACGGCTGGGGAGTGAGGAGGAGGATTCCTGGCTTGATCCCAGGCAACGTCAGAGGGAGAAATGTCAGCAGCAACGTAGGAGGCGTGGGAGGGCCAGAGATTGAGCTGGACCACACCCCACAAGGTATAAAAGTGGGTGTGCCTACGTTGCAAACTCCGTGCGTGACAAAGTTCGAACCGTCCAAGAATTCTGTTTGTGACTGAACTGTATCTGGAACTCTTTGTCGTGGACTTTGGGAATAAAAAACCCCTTCTGGCTCAGTGAGTAATCTGATACCTGACAGATCTGAACTTGGCAGTCAGAGCGTGTGTGATTGCCAAGAGTCTTATCAGCTGCAGCAAATTGGCTTTTGGAGACAGGCCAGCGTGACTCTCTGTGCGGGTGTTGGTGCCAAGTTTCCTTACCTTCTGGAGAAGGGAAGGGGAGACAGAACACCCAGCTGGGCTAGAAAAGTGGGGCTTGGGAAGAGGAGATGACTGACTGTATACGGTGAGAGAAATGTTTCCAAAAGGCATTTCAAAGGGTTGAAAAAGTTGGTAATACAGATGTGCGTGCAAAAATAAAGCACTCTTTGATACACATTCCTTTTTTAATTAGAAATTTTTAATCTAATATATATAAATCAAACAAAAACAAAGAATGGATACAAAGAAGCAGGAAAGGAATCGAAAAAAAGAAAAATAATGTAATTGCACCTTCCGCCCTTTTCTCTGTTGAGAAATTGTCATCACACATTCTTTCCGTATATGGAAATTACCTCTGCTCAGTTGACCAGAATAAAAACTTCCTTGGAAACAGATCCTGGCCTGAAGCTCATTCCTCAGAGAAATCCAGTCCAACATTTCCCTTCCATGTTACTCATAACTGTGCAGAGGAACAGGGAGATTTTCTCAATGCACAGATAGCAAGCAGTAGCCAGATCCTCGTGGTTGAGTCCCACCTAAGGGCTCCTTGGGCCAGGTGGGATCCCAGGGAATGAGATGGGACCAACCTGTTTTTCATTGCTTGCTGCCCAGGGATCTCATACCCCACAGCAGATGTACAACAGGAGCACACCCAGACATACACTGTAGTTTGTAGGGACCCACCAAGCTCCTTGAAGGGGAGTCAAAAGTTGCCTCCCTCTTCCTGCGGCTGTACATTCCCTGTAGCAGGTCTGTGACTTCTCTGAGAAAACACTGTTGATGGTGGGAGTTTCCCAGAACAACAAGCAAGAAAGAAGGACATCAAGTATGCTGCAGAAAAAGTTTACTCAAGCCTTTAGAGTGGCACTCAATGCCTGGTGATTTAAAGAATTAGTCATTATAGGGTTCTTGATCGCAACACACACAATTGTCATTTCCTTCTTCAGTGTGTTTTCTCACTCACGCGTGTACACACACACCATCTCATGAAGAGCAACCTGACTACTTTCTGGATGTCAATGGGGGAGAAGAGAGGTAAAAAGTAGCATAAAGGGAATAGTGTGGCCAAAACATGCTTCACCTAAACCAACCAAACGCTTGGAGGATTCAACATATACTGTATTAAGCATGCAAACAATCACTGTGCACAATGGATTCCAGCAAAGCATTGGCAGCTTTCTGAGCAGCCCTGACCTAAAGCAGAACCGCAGCGTATATACTGTTGGCCCACTACATTAAAAAGATATAGAACCAGGCAGGTACCCTATAGAGTACACATGATGTTGGAATATTTTTGATAATCGTTATTTATCCCTGCCTACAAGTTCAGCAGGGCAACTATGCACTCTGAGATATGGTCAAGGAATATAAACATTTTGACCCACTGGTCCAGAAATTCCTGTCTGATTCTTCCTCCCGTGCCCACACAGGCTCAATTCAGCTTCTCAATGTTTATTTATAACAAGACTTTAAGAAGTCTATACAACTATTCGGGTGCATCTCAGACATTTGCTAGTGATTGTAAGTCAGTGGTCTGTATGGATAATCACTGGGGACTTTCCATGACAGTGGAGAACACAAAGTATCTCTCTACTCTTAGCCCAGCACTATATCCATCCTATCCTATGCCCTCCCTATGCTCAGACAGAAAAAATGGCCTTGGGAGATATGCAAACTCCATTACTAAAGAGGTGAGGTGGAAACATCTCCCAAGTCTGCAGCACACAGATCCTATTTGGAAGAGGCTCAGACAGACACCTCCCTAATTCTCAGGAGTATAAGAAGGGGGGAGAAGGTACAAAGAAGATACTTTACAAGTGTGTTCACCCAAAAAGAAAACATGACAAAACTTATCAAAAACAGAATCATAATTGCCAGATTAGGAATGCAAATTAAAATATGGAAAAAGAGAATACATGTCGGCTCTAGACCAATTCAAATAACTGGGTCTGGATGGACTGCATCCCAGAGTTCTGAAGGAACCAGCAAAGGTGATTTCAGAACCATTGTAACATATGTTTCAAAGTCCTTGGAGCACAGGGGAACTAGAGTTAGTCCTCAACTTAAAATAGTTAATTTGTGATCGAAGTTACGACGGCACTGAAAAAAATGATTTATGACCATTTATCACACATATGATGGTTGTAGCATCCCCATGGTCATGTGATTTACATTTAGATGCTTAACAACTGATATTTATAATGGTTGCAGTGTCCCGGGGCCATATGAACCCCTTTTGTGACCAGTTAACAAGCAAAATCAATGGGGAAAGCAGATTTACTTAACAACAGTGTTACTAATTTATCAATTGCAATGATCCACTTAACATATGTGGCAAGAAAAGTCATAAAATTGGGAAAACTCAACAAGTTTCTTACTTAACCATGTAAATTTTGGGCTCAATTGTGGTTGTAAGTTCAGGACTATTTTTAACTGAGGACTGGAAAGGAGCTGATGGGGTTCCCATCTTCAAAGCGGGTAAAAAACATGCAGGAATTAAACAGACAAATCAGCCTGACATTAATATCTGATAATATCTTGGAAAACATAGGCAACAAATCTGTGAACACCTAGAAGCAAAAAAAAAAGTTATAACCAGTAGCCAACAGATCATGCCAAACAAACCTTATTTCATTCTTTGACAAAGTGACTAAATGAGTGGACCAGAGAAATGCTGTGCACATACTAAGATTTCAGTAAAGCATTTGATAAAGTAGATCACAACCTACTTCTTAGCAAGCTAGAAAAATGTGAACTTGAACAATGGCCCCTGTCTGATATTCAACAAAGATAAAAAGAAAGTTTTATGCTTAGACCAGAAATACCAATTGTATAGTTGCAAACTAGCTGAAACCTGGTTTAATGCCAGTAACTCTGAAAGGGATCTTGGAGTCCTAGTGGACAAACACCTAAATGTGAGCCAACAGTGAGTGGCAGCAGCCAAAATCACTATTACAATCATTGGCTGCATTAATAGATAGAATTAAAATCACATGAAGTTATGGTACTTCTTTACAAAGCCTTACCTGGCATACCACATCCAATAGTACTGCTTTACAAATACTTGGAATACTGCATCCAATTCTAGCTACTACAATATAAAAAGATATTGAGACTCTGGAAAACATGCAGAGAAGGGCAACAAAGATGATTAGGGGACTGGAAGCTAAAACAACAAAGAATGGTTACAGGAATTGGGTATGTCTAGTCCAGGGGTGTCAAACTCAATTTCATTGAGGGCCATGTCAGGGTTGTTTTTGACCTTGGGGGGGGGTGCGGTGTGGGCATGGCCAGGGTAAGTGTGGCCAACTCGATGTCGTTCATGTCAGAGGCGCCTGTGGTGGCCCGAGCACTCTGCCAGAGAAAATGGGCTCCCAAGCTCCGTTTTTGGCTGCGATGGTCTCCTGCAACACTCTGCCAGGGAAAACTGAGCAAGACAGGGCTGCATGTGGCTCTCCCGAGCTCTGTTTTCACTTGCAGAGGCACCGTGGGTCACTCATTCGTTGTTTCCAGAGCAGACCCGTGGGCCAGATCTAAGCATCCTACAGGCCCCATCTGCTTGAGTTAGACACCCCTCGTCTAGTCTAATGAAAAGGACAAGGGGAGGCATGACAGCAGTATCCCAGTATTTGAGTGGCTGCCACATAGAGGAGGTGGTCAAGTTATTTTCCAACGTACCAGAGGGCAAGACAAGGAACAATGGATCAAAACTAATGAAGGAGAGAAGCAACCTGGAATTAAGGAGAAACTTCCTGACAATAAGTGCCTTCAGAGGTTGTGGGTGCATCATCACTGGAGGTTTTTAAAAAGAGACTGGATAGTTACTTGTCTGAAATGGTATAGAATCTCCCGCTTGAGCAGGATGGAACAGAAGACCTCCATGGTCCCTTCCAGTTCTATCCTGATTGAATGATTGATCTTGAAAGCTGCAGCCTTGCATTGGATGTTAGAGCAGCAGGAACAGGTCAATGGGTTTATTTTGTGGGGAGGAAGGAGACACTTTGGTGTAGTGGTGAAGGCCCCGGGTTAGAGACAGAGAAACGCTCAGTTCCAGTCCCACCTGAAGGGCAAAACCAGCTCTTCAACTTTGGCCAATCCTTTCAGGCCCAGGAAGCAGGAAAAGCGGGGGCGGGGTAAGCCACTTCCCAAAACCCTTGCCAAAAAAACTGCAAGGCCAGGCATCAAGACTGGTCCAAAGGCACCAAAAACGAAGCTAAGTAGCGGCACGTTTCACTATTTCACGGGGCTCAGTTGCAAAACTCAGTTGCTAGGAGTCGAAAACGATCTGCTGCCATGTAATCAGTGAAAACATCTTCCAAATGCCATGGTGGACATTGGACAATCCCGTTTTTCCACCTCCTGTCGCTAGATGGCACTCAGGCAGCATCTGTGCCTAGAAAGCCATCAATACATTAGTGCCATTCGTGCTTGAGCTTAAAAAAAATGGGTTTCAAACCATAGAGTATTACAATGCTAGAAATGTTGGGAGGAAAGGAGAAACGGAGAGTAACTTCCTCTTCCGGATGACTCATGGGAAGAATTTGTTGTGCAGAGCGGCTTTTCTGCTCTTCCCAGAATCGAAGCAGCAGCTGGAAGGTGAGTTGGGGGGTAGCAGGTGGGAGGAGGGTCCCGGCGCAAGTCGGGCTGTTTGGTTCCCTCCACGGCCTGGAAGCAGAGAAGAAACTGGGCTGAAGCGTGTCAGCTGCTGCTGCTGCTGCAGGTTCCTTCCCTCCCCAGATCGGAGACGGCTGGGGTTGCACGCTGTGAAACTGGTGGCTGCAATTTTCTGCTGGGGGGAAGATCTAAAAAGCCTCCTTCAAGTGAAGGTGGATTCTTTGGGAATGGCTCCCCTCCAGAGGTTGTGGGGGCTCCGTCACTGGAGGGTCTTCAGAGGAGAGTGGACAGCCCTTTGTTCGGAATGGAATAGGGTCTCCTACCTAAACGGGACGGACTAGAAGACCTCCAAGATTCCGCCCCCAACTCAATTATTCTGTAGTGGACCTGAGGTTTTCCGGGCAACAAGATCGGACTGAGGTGCCTCTTCTGGGTCTTTCCTGGGTTGTTTTACTTCCATTTCTAGCTAACAAGCACTGTGTTTTCTTATTGGTTCCCCCATCCGTGTATTCACCAGGTTCAACAGTTTTTTTTAAAAAAAACTGTGCAGTTTTTAAAAAATTGAATGTTTTGAACTTTTTGATTATTTTTATAAAATTTATTTGCCATCTACCTTACCATGACATTTCTGTAGGTGGCTTAGAGGCAGAAAAAATACATACATATTAAAACACATTAAAGTAAGAAGTGTAACTTGGCTCTGTCATGTGACTTCATGCTTCATGATGGGCCACTTAGTGACACAGATGCCAGTCCCAATTGCAGTCAGTAAATGACGACTACTTCAATTGGGATGTCACCAAAGGGATTGTGGAAAGTATTTTCTGCCCTTACTTGGAGCTCATGGCTTCCATGGGCAAAACTGGTGCTTCAAATCTTGCTTTAGGCATCATTTCATCAGTTAAAGCCCCCACATCTGTAAAGCTAGTGTCATGCAGACTGACAGGTGTGGCTCGGTGAAATAAAAGACTGAGTCCAAGTGTGGGTGTTGATAAGCCAATGTATTTATTCATCTGAATAAAGACTGGTCCCTCCTAAGAAGGAAGAAACCCAGAACATAGTGTAAGACAAGTATTTATAATTGTTTTCCTTTTTCTTCATTAAAAGGGAGCTGGCACACAACAGATACGGTATAGAAATATCAGAATTATACAAATAGCCAAAAATGCCTTCTGTGGTTTTGATCACATGCCTAACCTAGAGGCTAGTGGTTTCCTGAGAAAGTTTCCTTGGCCTCAGAGGCCTGTTGAAGCCTGAATGTCAGCCTTGCCATCTCAACAGATGAGCAATCATCAAATCCATCAGATTCCTGATTAACTTTAGCGCAGAAAGTTTGACTGTAACCATATTTTTCAAGCTTGAAAGACATGGATTTTCCCCATATTGTAGGTGTGTGTATTTTTATTTCTCTCTGAATGTACATATCTCCACACGTATACTCTCCCCAGGACTTGCAGATAGGCAGTCATGTGAAGAAAAAAGTACACTTTCCTTGACTTATGATTTTTACATATCAGAACATAGTAATAATCATCTGGTCCTTAGAAGTTCTTCAAAGTAGGTAAATACAACCACAGATAAAGAACAATACATATCAGATCATCATTTATTTTATAAAAAGAAAGCCAAAACGTAGAAGTCGTTAGAAGTAGTTCATTTCTGTGTGACTTTATCAGTCTCTTGCAGTGTTGTGGGGGAATTTTGGCTCACTCTTTTTTACAACGTTGCTTCAGTTGCTGATGTGTTTTGCGCCCATCCTCCTGTTGCATAATCCTAAATCAGCCAAGCTTTAGCTATTGGACAGATGGCCTCTGGCCCAATTGAAGTATGGCCAGACATCTCCACTTTGGTCTGTGCAAAGGAGAAGTGTTTCAGAAGTCCTGTGATTTGTTCAGGTGCACCTTTGCAAACCTCAGCTGTGCTGCTATGACCTTTTTGATATGAAGAGGCTTTCCCCTGGCAGCCCTTCCAAACGAACAGTTCAGTCTTTTTCTAATTGCACTGTCATGAATCTTAACATTTAACATGCTAACTGAAGCTTGCAGAGCAGGGGTATCAAACTTGCGTCATCATGGCATGATCATGTGTCATATCACAAACTTTTTCCCCTTCTCTAAACCGGAGGTGGAGGTGGCCAGCACATGACACATCTAAGCAGGCCACGAGTTTGACAGCCCTGCTGCAGAGTCTGAGATATAACTCTTTGTAATTTCTCTAGCCATTGCACTGTCTAACCTTTCTTGAATTTTCTTGAACGTCCACTCCTGGGAAGATTAGCAACTGTCCTGAATATTTCCCACTTGTGAATAATCTTCCCCACTGTAGAATGATGGGTTTTAAATTGTTTCAAAATGGCCTTTTAAACCTTCTCAAATTGATGGACAGCAACAATTCCTTCTCTAAGTTCATTGCTGATATCTTTATTCTTTGGCATTGTGTTAATGCACAACTCAATGCTGGGGACAAGCAAACTCCTACAACTTTGGCTTTTACAGATGTAGTCATACTTGCTCATGATAAAATTGATCAAAGGCATTTTATTAGCAGTACTTGGCTGCTACTTCTCCTCTTTATACTATGGAACCAGTGAGAAATTTCCTAATGGTGAGAACAAGTAACCTGTAGATTGGCTTCCCTGCAGAAGTTGTGGTGCTCCATCACTGGAGGCTTTTCAGAAGAGACGAGAGCGCCACTTGTGTGAAATGGTACAGAATCTCCTGCTTGAGCAAAGGGTTGAATTAGAAGACCTGCAAAGTCCCTTCCAACTGTTATAGTCTTCTGTTCTGTTGATGATATTTATAATACCCTGATAAGTAAAATTATAGAAATCAAAGGTGTAGTTTCTTTTTCAATTGACTGTATTTGAAAAGAACCCTTTGCACTGCTAAGAATTTGTGATTAATCCAGTCAACAAGTGAATTTTGTCATTGAATGTATATTCAAACTTGGATCTGGGTAGTCTTAGATGTGTCAAATGAATCATGATTAGAGCTTATTGGAGCATTGTGGCATGCTTGCTTTTTCATTGTAATGTAAACTTTTTTTCCTCATCTACAACCATTTCATGCAGAATTAAAGATACCCTTTTATTTGAATTTTATAGACAAAGAGGAAGGCAATAAGAGCACTCTGGACAACTGAGAACAAGCAACATTAAAGCAAAGCAAGTCAGTCCAGAAATCAAAATATTTTCCATTTCCTTCAGAGAGCTACACAATTCTTCACCTTCCTCATCAGGTGAGAGAAAAACAAGAGAAAATCAAGAAGAGATTTGTAGCTGGGAAAAGTAGAGTGTGAAATTCAAGCATATGTTACATGAAAAGTCAAGGGAGATTATTTTTCCATTCAACAAAAGAGAAATATCTGGAAGTTACTGGGGATCAAAAGGTCAATTGGAAAGTCTCATAGAGCAGGCAGTATTGCAGGCCTACCTCTGGGAGGAAGAAAACGGCTTGAATCAAAGCACAACTAAACAAGGGATCATCCATATTTTTTACTTTCTCAAGAATATCAGTTGTGGAAAAGCTCCATAGACGTGCCTGTTGTGGGGAAAATACAACTTGCAAATCACAGCTGATTATTCCTGAGAGGATTCAGACTGGAGAAAAGCTATACAAATACTCTGAATGTGGCAAAACCTTTCATCAGAACAACTCCATTGTGGTTCATGGAAGGACCCACACAGGAGAGAGGTCCTACAAGTGCTCCCAATGGGGTAAATGTTTTAGCAAGCATGGCAACGTGGACTCACACCAAAGAAAAATTGTTTGAATGTCCTGATTGTGAGAAATGTTTCTGTGATAATTCCAGCCTCGTGAGACACCAGAGAACTCACACAGGAGAGAAACGCTTTGAATGTCCTGACTGTGAAAAAGGTTTCAGTCGAAATTCTCACCTCGTTTCACACCAGAGAACTCACACAGGGGAGAAACCTTTTGAATGTCCTGTTTGTGGGAAAAGTTTCAGTCAGAATTCTAGCCTGGTGATACACCAGAGGACTCACACAGGAGAGAAACCTTTTGAATGTCCTGATTGCGGGAAAAGTTTCAGTCAGAATTCCAACCTCATTGGTCACCAGAGGATTCATACAGGAGAGAAACCCTTTGAGTGTCCTGATTGTGGGAAAAGTTTCAGTCACAATTTCAGCCTGGTGAAACACCAGAGGACTCACACAGGAAAGAAACCCTTTGAATGCTCCTATTGTCGTAAAAGTTTCAGTCACAATTCTAGCCTGATGATACACCAGAGGACTCACACAGGAGAGAAACCCTTTGAATGTCCTGATTGTGGGAAAAGTTTCAGTTGGAATTCCAGCCTGGTGAGACACCAGAGAACTCACACAGGAGAGAAACCCTTTGAATGTTCTGATTTTGGTAAAAGTTTCACCTGCAATTCCAACCTGGTAACACACCAGAGGACTCACACAGGAGAGAAACCCTTTGAATGTCCTGATTGCGGGAAAAGTTTCAGTCAGAATTTCTGGCTGGTGATACACCAGAGAACTCATACAGGAGAGAAACCCTTTCAGTGCCCTGATTGCGGGAAAAGTTTCAGTCGGAATTCCAACCTGGTTAGACACCAGAGGACTCACACAGGAGAGAAACCATATGAGTGTCCAGACTGTGGGAAAGATTTCAGTATTAGGACTAGCCTTCTAAATCATATGCTTATACACACAGGAGAGAAACCATTTGAGTGTTCCAAGTGTGGATGGTGTTTCAGGAAACATTCCAGCCTTATTGCACACATGAAAATCCACACCAGGCCCCAAGTGGTAAATGTAGAGAAGGCTTGAATCTCATTTCTAATGTACCATTGTAACTGAAGCAGAGATTGTTTAATTTGACTACTAAGGATTGCCTATTTTTTGTAGGTAAATATGTAATGGTATTAGACGGAAGGAGGAAGGGAAAAATGGCAACGTATTAGTTTGATAATGCCTATCTAGCCATCAACAGCAAAACTTGCTGGATATGGGTAGTCTTCTGGTTACGAATGTAATAGAGTCTGCTCATTCTATCAGTAATTCGAGAATTTGTGGGAGTGAATCTCGTACATTGAACGACATCACTCCCTGGTTTAGCCACACATTCATTGATTTCTCACCCCAGATCAGCTTGAAGAGGCCTCTCGAGAAAGCAGCCCTGAGAGCTGCGCTCAGTCTCTTGGGGCTGCTTTTTCGTCGGCAAAGCACTTGAGGATTATGTTCCTGTAGGCTTTGGCAGCCCTTTGCAAAAAGCCTTTGCCTTTAGAAACAGGGCTTCAGAGGGACACACCTGCTCTTCTCAAGCTCTGCTGGTGCCACCAAAGGCTTTTTTTTGCTGCTGAAGCCTACAGTAACAATCTCCTGCAGGCTTCAGCAGGAACGGCAAACAGAGGGAAGGCCTGAAGGACCAAAGCCTTCCCTCTGTTTGCAAACATCAGGTCTCAATTTGCAGAGAATAGAGGCCTTAAGTGCAAGATTACATAAGATCTCACGCTACTGATCTCATGATATGTTAGGCCTCTGTTCTCTGCAAATGTGAGCAAAGAGAGGAGATATTTCAAGATAACTGACTCTCCACAGGCAAAGTGCTTGTGAAGACCCATGGTAGGGAATAGGGTGAGTGTTGCAGAGCCATTGTCACTCATAAGGGTGAAGAACTGCTGTGGCACTGCAATATTCATAATGTGGTGATTTGTTCATAAATGCTAGAGGGCACTTATCTTCAAACGTTCGCTAAGGGAATTTTCAGTAACCCAGGGATTACCTATTTATTTTTGCAGAAATTGTGCAATTCTGTAAAATCTTTTTGCATTTTTATCATGCTGGATGATAGAAATGCCATGTACAGAGTCCCAGCCTTTTTCTCCCTGGGTGCCCCCAAGATTTCAGCCCCAGAATTCTGCAGCCAGCATCTCCTGGGCATTGGAGCACTCAAAATATAGGTAGAGATTGTGGCTCCTCATATAAGGAGAAAGCAAGAGGAAAAGACAAGTAGAGGGGGTTCAAAGTTCAACTTTTCCTAACAGTTCCAGGAATTCAGTGCACCAAGCATGTCTGTTCAGATTGTGTCAAGAATGAGGCACACAAGTGGAAGATACCATATAAATAGCAAGTATATTGGGGGAATTTGGGGCAGTGACGAAACCAGTGTAAATTTTCAGATGTAAAGGCTGTTCTGCCGTGCAGGGGACCTTCATGGAAATGAGCTGTAGGAATATTGAGTTAAGAAGAAAAGGGATTGTGGTTTTGAGCACAGGATCTCCAGGTTTATTTGCAACTCCTGCTGTGATCTCCTTTGTTTGTAGCCTTTGATGGCTGGTGGATGAGATCAGCACCAAGGGGCTGATACTTTTGTGGTCCCCCCCTCCTCTTGGTGGGGAGATGTGAGGGAAAAAATTGTACAGTAGATAATGCAGATGGATTATCCTGATTTTTCTGGGATGGTAGATGATAGAAATGCTACGTGCCATGTGTCCCAGCCATTTTTTCCCTGGGTGCCCCAAAGATTTTCAGCCCCAGAATTCTCCAGCCAGCATCTCTTGGGGATAGGAGCACTCAAACTATAGTTAGAGATTGTGGCACCTCATACAAAGAGAAAGCGAGAGTAGAAGAGAAGTAGACAGTTTCAAAGTTCATCTCTTCTTAACAGTTCTAGAAATTCAGTGCACCAAGCATGCCTCTTCAGCTTGTGTCAAGAATGAGGCACGCAAGTGGAAGAAACCATATGAATAGCAAATGTATTGGGGGAGGTTGGGGCAGTGACAAAAGCAGTGTAAAATTTCAGATGGAAAATATTTTCTGCCTTTCATGGTTCAAAAGCTATAAGAAGCACTTAGATTGAAACATGTCAGTTGCTACCTATTCCTTCACTCCCCAGATTTCATTCCATTAGTGGTACATCCTTTAAAGCTGGTTCTCCTTCATGGTAGGGTTGACATGTTGTGATTTTATGAACATGTTCTTTTCTTGGAAACAATATGGAACTCTTATGCCACTGCTGTCTTCTGTGATTTTTTTAAACTTCTATATCTAGAAAACAAACACAGGATTTCCCTGTGGAGCACCATCCATTTATTATCATGGAAGAGCTGTTCTTAACATAGAACTCTTTTTTTAATACTAGCTATTGTGCGCCCTTTGGGATCTTCAGTTCTATAGACAGTCCTCACATACTGCTTACTACTCAGCCTTCAAAACACCTATATGTCAACTTCAGGACCTTCAGAGTTGAGTTTTCACCAGATGTGCCAATCTGACATGCCTAATAAATTTGGACTTTGAGGAACTCCTTGGCCTTGGAGTTTTGATTGCATTGGGTCTGTTACTTTCCTTTCCAGACTAAGACATTTTGTGAAAAGGATTGCAGGAGCTGCGCCTTTTGATACAATGGGTTAGAAAAGGCTCTGCCAGACTCCTCCTGACATACTGTATAAGGTTAGATATTGACGAAAAGGCAGCACCTCTAGCCAGGAATTGCATGGGGGAAGGATGGTGGGCCTTCTAGTGCAATGACATCTGAAGGTCTGCCTCGCCCATCTTCGACATCAATGCAATCCTAATTTGCACCTATTGCAGCTGTGGATTAGTGCATGCATGTTTCTTTTGCTATTGCAGTGTTTAGTCTCTCTTAAAAATCTGGATGCTTGATTTTTATCCCTTGGCTTTTCTTGTACGTGATATGGGTGAGCCTCTCTGGCGGGACCCAGATGGAGGACTTTGATGTTGTCCAGCAGCACCCCAGTTGCCCCCTCCTTGCAGCGGCTTCAGCGAATGGGCTAAACACAGAGACCTTTCCTCTTGTGCCTAGAGAAAGGGGAAAAGGGGCTGGGAGCGCAGTTTCCGGCCCCTCCTGTTCCTTTGCCAGGTTATGCTGTGGAGGTCTTTTCGCAGGCAGAGGCAAACAAAAGTTATAACCAGTAACCAATATGGGTTGATCAAAAACAGATCATGCCCTGATATATTCATAGTAGAATAATTCGCCTTTTCAACCGTGTCAATTCTGTGCCTTTGTTCCGCCAAGTAAACGAGAGACCTTCTGGTATCAGCCATCTATAATTTACTCCTCTTTTAAGCAATTCTTTAAAGATATTCTCTCCTCGTCTCTCTTACTCTTCTTGGTACCTGTTTCAACACCACAATTTCTTTATCTTTATACTTTAACATCTTCTCTCTTGCCATTTGAAATATTTGTGTTTTAATAATTTTCTTAGTAAATCTAATATGAACTTCTCTTGGTAACTTGTTCCTCATTGCATATCTTGTGTAAACACGAAACACTTCATCCATTCCATCCATCATTTTCTCTTCCGTTATCTCTAATGCTTCCGCCAGTATTTCTGTCATGTTTTCAACAAGATTTTCACCCTTTTCTTCCTCCACATTTTGAAATCTCAGGTAGAATTCTGACCTGTCTATCTCTCCTCTCAATGATTCAATCCTGTCTTTTTCAACTTCACTCAATCTGGTATTAATGTTCCCAATTTCCTTATCTCTTTGTTCTTCTTGTTCTTCAATTTTTTTAATTCTTTCACCATATTTGGTCATCATCTCTTGGATATTTTCCACTTTCTCATCTGTCTTTTCAATTTTCTGCTGAATCTTCTCCACCTTTTCATTTGTCTCTTCAATTTTCTGGTAAATATTCTCATTACTCTTTTTAATATTTTCTGTTTTTGTGTGTAGAATTTGAATTCCTAGCAAAATCTTCTGTAGCGTATCTTCCTTCTCTTTTTACTTCTCCTGTTGCAACATCGCCTGTATTGATCGTTGTCCCCCAGATGGTGAAGAAGAGGGAGTTGTTAATGGAGAGACTGGAGCTATTGCTTTTCTACTCATTTTATAGTTATTTTCTAATAAAAAGGCCCCAAAAACAAAGGCCCATCCAACAATAATAAAAATAAGTAGACAAAAAGAGGAGAAAAATAGAAATTTTAAAAATTAAAAATTAAAAAGTAAAAGTCTTCAGGTTCTTGTATACCTTAATCCAATTAGTTCCACTTATGTGCAAAAATAGGGAAGAGATGGGAAAAAAAGAAAAACCACAAAAAACAAAGACGATTCCCACTTCAAAAAATAAAAAAAGAAGAGAGATCTTCAGGTATTTATATACCCTAATCCGATTGGACAATGGTATGTCAAAATAGAGAAAAAACGGGTGAAAAAGGAAAAAAGAAAACAAGCCAATAGAAGAAAAAAGAGAAAAAAAGAAAACAATTCTTATTTGAAAAAAAAAAGAAGGAAAAAATTACACACACACACACACACATATATGGTCTAGTTCCTGGATAAAAAGTCTAAATCCAAACAGTGAAAAATCAATCGGGGGGGAGTGGGGGAAAAAAAGTAACCACAAGTTCTAGCAAAAGAAAAAAAAAGCTACTGCCACCAAATATCCAAGGCTTTTTAATATATCAAGTTAGATTTCCAATACAATATATTTTCAAGGTCACTTCGATCTTCTTTCTTTCAGCTCCAACTCTGAGTTCCACTATCAGTAGTTCACAGATGAGCATCTGTGTAAACAGTCTGTCATGCTTACCCCACTATCTCTTTCAGGGAAGAACTCTGAGTCCTTGAATATAGCACACATACATAAACAAGTAAAAGAAGAAAGGATACAATATATCCAAGCCTCTAAATGGCAGTGCTTTCACTTTCACTCCTCCCTCAAGAGCAAAAAAAGAAAAAAGAGGAAAGCCACAATGAAATTGCTCTCTTTTCTAAAAATTTTAAAATCATAAACAACATTTAATCCAAAAGGAATTGATATAAAAAGAGAAAAAGACCATCAAAGCAAGAAGCTATTTATATAGAAGAAAAACCAGTCCATTTTAAAGTCAGGTAATTCCGGGGAAAAAAGGAAGGAAAAAAACCGTCAATCTTAAAAAAAGTTAATCTCGCCGCTTAAAAACTCCTCTTTACTTTTTAAGTCCACTTTCAAACTTTTAGGGTGTTTCTTCAAAAATAAGTAATTAAAAGAACCTCTCACCAAACCGACACACTTTCTTCCAATCTTGCCTTTCTTTCGGAGCTGTCCCAGCTTCAGCAGTTTGATGGCCGCCTCTTTTCCGCTGGCAAAAAGAGCTTCTCCTGGATCAACCAGGGACTTTGTGATGTCCCTGGGATCGACAGGACGTGGTCTTTCCCTTCACCATCTCTTCGGGATGGTTTAGGTCCAAAAGGACCGTCCAGCAGAGAAGATATCTATGGCGATCCGGGAGCTTCCAGATCACGTGTAGTACCGCCGGAACGCCAGCCCCGCCCTCTCGCCCTACAGGAAATAAGCAATATACATTTTATTCAAACAGGCATGAATCATGGTCAAGAATAGATATTTTATGGACATCAGTTGACGTATTTTCTAATATACAAAAAATTGAAATAGAAGCAAGTACTTGGGCAGACCATAATCCAATGACTGTTATTTGGAAAGGACAAAAGACGAGATCCAGATGGACTTTAAATAACATGGTATTAAAGGAAGAAGATTTTAAACAGAAAATTGAGAGAATTGGTATTCTTTTTTTAAAGAAAATAAAAAAGAGGATACATCGTTACAGGATCTCTGGGACACGATGAAGGCCTACACAAGAGGCTTGATAATTGACTATACAAGGAAAAGAAATATTAAACAAAAAAAGACTTTTAAAATATTAGATGATTATAAAAAGTTAGAAAAAGAATTACAGAAATTTCCACAAAAAAAGATATTAAAATTAAAATGGATATAACTAAACATAAAATGGGATTAATGGGAAAAAAAAGTTAGCCCAAAAGATTAAAAATGCTAAACAGAATTATTTTGAAGATGCAAATAAACCAGGAAGATGGTTAGCCTATAAACTTAGAAAGGAAAGAGAATCAAGGAGAATTAGTCATTTAATAGATGAAGAAGGGCATGTTTGCTATGGAAGTGAAGAAAAGAAAAGATTTATACAAGACTACTGTGGAAAATTGTATTATCAAGAAAGTATTCAAGAAGAAAAAATTATACAATATTTACAAAAGGCAAAGCTTCCACAGATACCTAAAGATATTGAAATAATGTTAGAAGAGAATATAACAATGATGGAGTTAACAGAAGCTTTAAAGAAACAAAACACAGGGAAAGCACCAGGCCCGGATGGTTTGCCAGTGGAATTTTATAAGACTTTTCAGGAGGTGTTGAACCTCCAACTATTAGAAGTTATGAATGAAGTTATGGAAGAGAAGAGAATACCCAAGACATGGTCAGAAGCGAAGGAAGATACAGACTTACAGCAAGTTAAAAATTATAGACCTATTTTCCTATTAAACTCAGACTATAAAATTTTTGCTTCAATTTTTGGCAGAAGGATTGAAAAGATATTTAAATAACCTTATACATGTTGATCAAAATGGATTTCTGCCAAAAAGACAAATTAAACATAATATGAGAATAATTCTGGACACTTTGGAGTACTATGAGGCACATCCTGAAAAGCAAATGGCTTTGATGTTTTTGGATGCTCAAAAAGCCCTTGATAATGTGAGTTGCCGTTTTATGTTACTACAATTGGCACAAATGGGCTTTGGTAAAAATTTGATACGTGCCATTGAGACTATATATTGTGAACAAACTGCAAGGGTTTTGATAAATGGAGAATTGACAGAATCTATAGATATAAGAAAAGGGACTAGGCAAGGTTGCCCACTGTCGCCTCTGCTGTTTGTGTTAACAATAGAAGTGTTAAATAGGTGTATTAGAGAAGATAAACAAATAAAAGGAATGAAAAAAAAGAAGAGTATAAGTTACAAGCTTTTGCAGATGACCTGGTATTTATACTAGAGGATCCATTGGAATCAGCACTTAAATTAATAGAAAGAATAGAAGAGTATGGAAAAGTAGCAGGTTTGAAAATTAATAAAGATAAAACAAAGATATTAACAAAGAATATGTCAGTGAGACGGAAGAAAGAGTTGGAAGAAGCTTTAGAAATACAGGTCACAAGCAAGGTTAAGTATTTAGGGATATATATTACAGCAAGATGTAGTACACTGAAGGAGGATAATTATATTAAACTCAAACAGCAGATAGCGACAGACCTGGAAAAATGGAAAAATTTACAACCATTGATTGGGAGAATATCAACAATTAAGATGAATGTATTGCCCAGAAATTTATATTTATTCCAGACAATTCCAATCAGACTAGGGAAAGATATTTTTGAAGACTTAAACAAAAGGATGTTGAAATATATATGGCAAGGCAAAAAAGCAAGAATAAAACGTAAGTTGTTGCAGGATGCAAGAATAAGAGGAGGGTTTGCACTGCCCAATTGGGGATTATACTACCAGGCGGCAAATTTGATGTGGGTAAAAGATTGGATAACACTAAGGAACACTAGATTATTGACCTTAGAAGGACCTGATTTGCTATTGGGGTGGCATGCATTCCTTTGGTATAAGGGAACTAAAACCCAAGGGTATTTTAGAAGACATTATATCCGAGAAGCTTTGTTTTTAAACTGGGAGAAGACCAAAAAACAACACTATTTGAAAATTCCATCATGGATATCCACTATTGAAGCTTTTTCATATCAAGTAATATATAAAAAGGAACAAACAGTTAGATATGGTGAGATATTGAATGAAAAGGGTGAACTTAAATCTATGCAAGCGTTGGAAGAACAAGGTATAAAAATGAATTGGTTTTCATATTTGCAAGTACAATCTAGATTTGATAAAGACTTTAAAATAGAAGGTATTTATAACAAGTTGACTGGACTAGATAAAATATTGATGGGTACTGATGAAAAGGTGATTAAAAAACTTTATGGATATCTCTTAGAATTCAAAATGGAAGAGGAACAAGTTAAAGAAACAATGATTGCATGGGGGAAAAATTTTGGATATGGGTTTGATTTAGAGAAATGGCAGAAATTATGCTCTCAGAATTATAAAATTACAATGTCAACTGCTTATAAAGAAAATTTGTATAAGATGTTTTACAGGTGGCACTTACCCCCGACGAGAATTGCAAGAATGTTTAAGAATAAATCGGATAAATGTTGGAAATGTCATCAGATACCTGGATCATATTACCATGTGTGGTGGACATGTTTGGATGCAAAAAGATATTGGACTAAAATCCACATGTGGTTGGAAAAAATGATACAGCAACATATAGACTTGAAACCAGAAATATTTTTATTGGGAATTATACCAGAAATTTACAATAAAGAGTTGAAATACTTGATTGTAAATGTTTTAACGGCAGCTAGAATTGTATTTGCTAAGAATTGGAAAAACGATAAAATACCTATGCAGGAAGAAGTGATTCAGAAAATTATGGATTGTGCTGAAATGAGTAAATTGACATTTGAAATTAGAGAACAAGATAAACAGTTTTACAAGATATGGGATTTGTTTTATCAATGGTTGGATAAAAAGACTTGGTAATGCAATAGACTATATAATTTTGTAATAGAAATATAATAGATTGATATAAAATACAATGTAGACATATATAACCATTGGATGAAAGTATAACATAAATTTTAGATTAAAAATATATCTCATATACATGATGAAATAGTTTAGTTGTATATAAATAATAATTGATAAATATATAAGAATGTCTTATTGATAATATGAGAACTTTTTTGATAAATTGTGAGTGATGACTATGAAAGGATAACACAAAGGATTTGCAACCAACTGACACACTGTATGTATATATGGAAGATGGTTTTATGTTTTGTATGTCTTGTCTGTATGTTTGTCTTAAAATAAAAAACTTTAAAAAAACAGATCATGCCAAACAAACCTTGTTTCATTCTTTGACAAAGTGATTAAATGAGTGGACCAGCGAAATTCTATGGAGATAGTATATTTAGCTTTCAGTAAAGCATTTGATAAAGTAAATAACAACCTACTTCATGGCAAGCAAGAAAAATGTGGGACAGACTGCACCACCATGATGGATTCCTAACTGGCTGACAAATTGTACTCAACATGTAGTCCTCAATGGAACTACACCCACACAGAGGGAAGTAAGCAGTGGGGTATCCCCAGATTGCATTTTAGACCCAGTGCTGATCTAAATCTTCATAAAGGCAACAGGATAGAAGGGGAACTCATCAAATTTGCAGACAACAAGAATTGCCAACACTCCAGAAGAGTGGTCGCCAACTGGTGGGCCACGGCCCACTGGTGGTCCACAAGAAAATTTTGGTGGGCTGCAGAGAAATGTCCCTCCCAAAGCACCCCGAAAGCAATTAATCCTGGCTGCGGGAACACAAGGCTGCGCCGCCCACATGGCCCGCCCACCCTTTGGCCAAGTGCAAACCTTCCCTTGAGTAAAGCCACACAAGCTAGAACTGGAAGGTAAGACCAACGACGGGGGAGGGAAATCCACCCCGTGGTGGCTTGCTGACGGTGTTAAAGTGGGTCCCATATTCCAGAGCTGCAATAGTCACAAGACTAGCAGCTCTGGGATGACCAAACGGCCAGTCCCGTGGTGGGGTTGGAAATATCACTGGACAGGATGAGGTAATGGTGCTGTTGTGACAAGAGGGGTTTTTAGTTAAACCACCACATCTCTGTTCCAAGCTGATCGTTACAGCCAAATTCCCTGCTTGGTCAGTGTTCTGGGAAGACATGCCTTGGGGATAAAGAGGCTTCCCTCTGCGTGAGCAGGCAAGTCGGCAGGGCATTGTTCAAACTGATGCCTAGGGCTCAAAGGCCCTCTTCCTCCAGCCTTGGGAGGGTCCCCCCTTCGGGTAAGCCCAGACAGGCACCACCTGTTGGGCCTGGCAGCTGACGGGGAAATGCTGCGCCCTCCCCCACTTCCTGCAAGGTCTGCTGGTGAAGCATCCCTCCCGTGCACCTGCCGCTGCAGTTGGGTGCATGAGGGAAACATGCTCCACGTGGGGAGGGAGACATGCTCCTCACTCATTGTGTTGAGCCAAAGGGCACTGGTGGGCAGGGGAGTAGCTGCAGCCGACTGGCAAAGTGGTGTTGCCGGTGGGTGGACTGACGATGCAGGAGGGGAGCCTGAGAGATTGGAGTGTCAGAACCTTCCCTGGCTCTTCCCCGAACCGCCTTGCACCAGCTGAATCCCCTGCCCCATATGCTGCTGCTGCTTCCCACCTTGCTTGGAATGCTTGCAGTGGCACTTCGGACAGGACGGTGGCAGCAGCGGTTGGTGGGCTAGCGAGGCTTCCCAGAATTCTCCCTGGCTTTTGCCCAAAGTGCCTCGCACTAGCTGAATCCCCTGCCCTCAATGCCGCCACCACCGCTCCCCACCTTGCTCGGGACTTCTCCCAAGGACGGGAGTTCAGCCAAGCTACCTGCAAAATCATCTCTCTCTCTCTCACTCTTCTGATTGATTGATTGATCTTGAAAGCTGCAGCCTTGAGTCTCCTGTTGGAGCAGCAGGAACAGGTTAATATGCATATTTCGTGGGAAGGAAGAAGAGCCACTTTGGTGTAGTGGTGAAGGCACCAGGTTAGAGGGAGAGACACGCTCAGTTCCACTCCCACCTGAAGGGCAAAAGCATCTGTTCAACTTTGGCCAATACTTTCAGGCCTAGGAAGCAGGAAGATGGGGAACCCTCTCAAAAACCCTTGCCAAGGAAACTGCAAGGCCAGGAATCAAGACTGACCCAAAGGCACCAAAAACGCAGCTAAGTAGCATCAAATTTCGCTATTTCACTCGGCTCAGTTGGAATGGTCGATTGCTAGGAGTCGAAAACGATCTGCTGCCATGTAATCAGTGAAAACATCTTCCAAAGGCCTTCCCGGAGCCTGGACAAAGCGTGTTTTTCCACCTCCTGTCGCTAGATGGCGGTCAGGCAACATATGACCTAGAAGGAAATCTACACAGTAGTGCCATCCGTGCTTGAGCTTAAAAAGGAAAGTTTTCAACCATAGAGTATTGCTATGCTAGAAATGTTGGGAGGAAAGGAGAAACGGAGAGCAACTTCCTCTTCCTGATAGGTCATGGGAGGAAGTTGGTATGCAGAGCGGCTTTTCTGCTCTTCCCCGGATCGAAGCAGCAGCTGGAAGGTGAGTTGGGGGCAGCAGCTGGGAGGAGAGTCCGGGAGCAAGTCGAGCTATTCGGTTCCCTCCACGGCCTGGAAGCAGAGACGCAACTGGGCTGAAGCGTTTCAGGTGCTGCTGCTGCTGCTGCAGGTTCCTTCCCTCCCCAGATCGGAGCCCCCTGGGGCTGCACGCTGTGAAACTGGTGGCTGCAATTTTCTGCTGCGGGGAAGATTTAAAAGCCTCTTTCAGGTGAAGGTGGATCCTTTGGGAATGGCTCCCCTCCAGAGGTTGTGGGGGCTCCGTCACTGGAGGGTCTTCAGAGGAGATTGGAGAGCCGTTTGTTCGGAATGGAATGGGGCCTCCTGCCTGAACAGGAGATGGACTAGAAGACCTCCAAGGTCCCCCCCATTCAGTTATTCTGTAGTGGACCTGATGTTTTCCGGGGAAGAAGATCGGACTGAGGTGCCTCTTCTGGGTCTTTCCTGGGTTATTTTACTTCCATTTCTAGTTTACAAGCACCGTATTTCCTATTGGTTCCCCCATCCGTGTATTCACCACGTTCAACTGTGCTTAACCCACCAGTTTTTTTAAAATTGAATGTTTTGAACTTTTTGATTATTTTTATAAAAAAATTTCTCCACCTACCTTACCATGACATAACTGTGGGTGGCTTAGAGACATAAAAAATACATACACATTAAAACACATTAAAGTAAGAATTGTAACTTGGCTTTGTCATGTAACTTCATGCTTCATGATTGGGCTGCTTAGTAACACAGATGCCAGTCCCAATTGCAGTCAGTAAGTGAGGACTACTTCAATTGGGATGTCACCAAAGGGAAAGTCTTTTCTGCCCTTACTTGAAGCTCATGGCTTCCATGGGCAAAACGGGTGCTTCAAATCTTGCTTTAGGCATCATTTCATCAGTTAAAGCCCTCACATCTAAAGTTAGTGTCATGCAGACTGACAGGTGTGGCTCAGTGAAACAAAAGACAGAATCCAAGTGTGTTGATAAGCCAATGCATTTATCCATCTGAATAAAAAGGGGTCCCTCCTAAGAAGGAAAGAACCCTGAGCATAGTTCAAGGCAGATATTTATACATTTCTTTGCTTTTGCATGATTATATAAGAAGCAGCTGGCACACAACAGATAAAGTACAGAAATACAGAAAGTATAAAAATAGCCCAAACCGCTTTTTGGCCACATGACTAACCCAGAGGCTGGTGGTTTCCTGTGAAAGTTTCCTTGGCCTGAGAGGCTTGTTGAGGCCTGAACTTCAGCCTTGCCATCTCAACAGATGAGCAATCATCAAATTCATCAGATTCCTGATTAACATTAGTGGAGAAGGTTTGACTGTAACCATTTTGACATAATTTTCAGCTTTAAAAGACATGGATTTTCTCCATATTGTAGGTGTGTGTATTTTTACATCTCTCTGAATGTACAAATAGAATAGAATAAGGATAGAATAAGAATAAGAATAGAATAGAATAGAATAGAACAGAGTTGGGACCTTGGAGGTCTTCTAGTCGTACCCCCTGAGTAGGCAGGAAACCGTACACCACTTCAGACAAATGGTAATCCAACATCTTTTTAAAAACTTCCAGTGTTAAAGTATTCACAACTACTATATCTCCAAACATATAATCTCTCCCCAAGATTTCCAGATATACAGTCATGTCATCATTTATTTTATAAAAAGAAAGCCAAGACAGAGAAGTCATGTGCGAAAAATGTAAGATTCAATAATTTGTAGAACCATCTTTAGCAGCAACAACTAGAAGTAATTCTTTTCTGTGTGACTTTATCAGTCTCTTGCAGCGTTGTGGAGGAATTTTGGCTCGCTCTTTTTTACAACATTGCTTGAGTTCATTGAGGTTTGTGAGTGTTTTTTTATACACAATTCTCTTGAGGTCCCTTCAATCGGGATGAGGTCTGGAATTTGCCTGCCATTGCTACACCTTGATCCTTTTCTTTTTGAGCCATTCTGTTGTAGATTTCCTGATGTGTTTTTCGACCATTGTCCTGTTGCATAATCCCATGTCAGCCAAGCTTTAGCTATTGAACAGGTGGCCTCACTTTTGACTCTAGAATACTTTGGTATATAGAGGGATCATGGTCAACTCAAAGACTGCAGAGTGTCCAGGTCCTGGGTTTTCTTGGATGTCTACTCCTGGGAAATTAGCAACTGTCTGGAATGTTTCCCATTTGTGAATAACTTCCTCACTGTAGAATGAAGGAGTTTAAATTTTTTGGAAATGGCCTTTTAAACATTGCCAAATTGATGGGCAGCAAGAATTGCTTCTCTTAAGATCATTGCTGATTCTTTACTCTTTGGCATTATATTAACACACAGTCAAGGCCGGAGACTAGGAAAGTACAACTTGAGCTTTTGTAGATGTAGTCATACTTCCTGGTGATCAATTGATCAAGGGCATGTTATTAGCAGTGCTTGGCTGCTACTTCGCCTCTTTATACTATGGAACCAGTGAGAAATTTCCTAATGGTGAGAACAATGAACCAGCAGAATGGCTTGCCTTCAGAAGTTGTGGTGCTCCATCACTGGGGGGTCTTCAGAAGACACAAGAGCGCCATTTGTGTGAAATGGTATAGAATCTCCTGCTTGAGCAGAGACTGGATTAGAAGATCTGCAAGTTCCCTTCCAATTCTGTTATTCTCTTCTGTTCTCTTGCGATGATATATATGATACCCTGATAAGTAAAACTGTAGAAATCAAAGAGGTGTTCTTTCTTTTCACTTGACTATATTTGAAAAGAATCCTTTGCACTGCTAGGAATTTGTGACTGACCCAGTCAACAAATGAATTTCGTCATTCAGTGGATATTTGAACTTGGATCTGGGAATTCTTCCATTTCTTAAATGAATCATGATTAATGTAAGAGCTTATTGGAGCATTGTGGCATGTTTGCTTTGTCATTGTAACATAAACCTTTCTCTTTTTTTCTCATTTCCGCAACCATTTTATGCACAATTAAAGATATCCTTTTATTTGAATCTTATAGACAAAGAGGATGGCAATAAGAGCACTCTGGACAACTGAGGAGAACAAGCAACACTGAATAGCAAAGCAAGTCAGTCGAGAAGTCAAAATAACTTCCATTTCCTTCAGAGAGCTACGTAATTCTTCACCTTCCTCAGCAGGTGAGAGAGAAACAAGAGAAAATCAAGAAGATATTTCTACCAGGGAGAAGTAGACTGTGAAATTCCAGCATACATTACATGAAAAGTCAAAGGAGATTATTTTTCCATTCAGCAAAAGAGGAAAATATCTTGAAGTTATTGGGGAGGAAAAGGTCAATTAGAAAACCACATAGAGCAGACAGTGTTGCAGGCCTAGGTCTGGGAGAAAGGACATCACCACTAAATCTCAGCAAAGGACTCACACAGAAGAGAAACCCTTTAAATGTACTGATTGTGGTAAAAGTTTCAGTCAGAATTCCAACCTTGTGACTCACCAGAGGACTTACCTCAGGAAGAAAATGTATGAATGCCGAGTGTGGGAAATCTCTCCGTGATAATTCCAGTTTGGTTCAACACCAGAGGACACACACAGGAGAGAAACCATTTGAATGTCCTGACTGTGGGAAAAGTTTCAGTCACAATTCCAACCTTATTACCCACCAGAGGATTCACACAGGAGAGAAACCCTTTAAATGTCCCTATTGTGGGAAAGCTTTCAGTCAGAATTCCTCCCTGGTGACTCATCAGAGGACTCACACAGGAGAGAAACCCTTTGAATGTCCTGATTGTGGGAAATGTTTCAGTCATAAATCCAGCTTGGTTCAACACCAGAGAATCCACACAGGAGAGAAACCATTTAAATGTCCTGACTGTGAGAAAAGTTTCATTCGAAAATCTAGCCTAGTAATACACCAGAATACTCACAGAGGAGAGAAACCCTTTGAATGTCCTGATTGTGGGAAAGGTTTCAGTCAAAATTCCCACCTTATGAGACACCAGAGTATCCACACAGGAGAGAAACCCTTTGAATGTGGTGACTGTGGGAAAAGATTCAGTCATAATTCCAACTTGGTTCAACACCAAAGGACTCACACAGGAGAGAAATCTTTTAAATGTCCTCACTGTGGGAAAAGTTTCAGTCACTATTCCAGCTTAGTTCAACACCAGAGAATTCACACAGGAGAAAAACCCTTTGAATGTACTGACTGTGGGAAAAGTTTCAGTCACAATTACAGATTGGTTGAACACCAGAGGATTCACACAGGAGAAAAACCTTTTGAGTGTCCTGACTGTGGGAAAAGTTTCAGTCATAATTCCAGCTTAGTTCAACACCAGAGGACTCACACAGGAGAGAAACCCTTTGAGTGTCCTGACTGTGGGAAAAGTTTCAGTCAGAATTCCAGCCTAGTGAAGCACCGGAGGATTCACACAGGAGAGAAACCCTTTGAGTGTCCTGACTGTGGGAAAAGTTTCAGTTATAATTACAGCTTGGTTCAACACCAGAGGACTCACACAGGAGAGAAACCCTTTGAATGTCCCGATTGTGGGAAAAGTTTCAGTCACAATTCCAGCCTGGTGAAACACCAGAGGATTCACTCGGGAGAGAAACCCTTTCAATGTCCTGACTGTGGGAAAGATCTCAGTATTAGGTTGAGCCTTATAAAGCATGTCCTTATACACATACGGGAGAAACCATTCAAGTGTCCCGAGTGTGGACGGTGCTTCAGACAACATTCTACTCTTATTGCACATATGAGTGAGAAGTGAGAAATGTAGAGAAGGCTTGAATTTCATTTTTAACGGCCCATTGTAAGTCCAGCTGAGAAATTGACTCTTTAATTTGACTACAAAGAACGTGTAATGGTGTAAGATGGGGAAAGGAAAGGAAAGATTGGAACATATTACATGGATAATGGCCTTCAGGGTAAGAAGTTGCTGGATATTTATCTTTGTAGAAATTGGGCAATTATGTAAAAATCTTTTGGGGAGTATTCTTTGCATTTTTGTGATGGTAGATAGTAGAAATGTTACGTGCCATGAGTCCCAGCCATTTTTTCCCTGGGTGCCCCAAAGATTTTCAGTCCCAGAATTTCCCAGCCAGCATCACTTGGGGATAGGAGCACTCAGACTATAGTTAGAGATTGTGGCACCTCATATAAAGAGAAAGCGAGAGGAGAAGAGAAGTAGGTTTCAAAGTTCATCTCTTCTTAACAGTTCTAGAAATTCAGTGCACCAAGCATGCCCGTTCAGATTGTGTCAAGAATGAGGCACGCAAGTGGAAGAAACCATATGAGTAACAAGAATATTGGGGGAGGTTGGGGCAGTGACAAAAGCAGTGTAAAATTTCAGATGGAAAATCTGTTCTGTCCTGCAGGGGACCTTCATGGTTCAAAAGCTATAAGAAGCACTTAGATTGAAACATGTCAGTTGCTACATATTCCTTCACTCCCCAGATTTCATTCCGTTGGTGGTACATCCTTTAAAGCTGGTTCTCCTTCATGGTTGTGTTGACATGTTGTGATTTTATGGACATGTTCTTTTCTTGGAAACAATATGGAACACTTATGCCACTGCTGTCTTCTGTGAGATTCTTTTTTAACTTCTATACCTAGAAAACAAACACAGGATTTCCCTGTGGTGCACCATCCATTTATTATCACGGAAGAACTGTTCTTAACGTAGATTTTTTTTAAATACTAGCTATTGTGCACCCTTTGGGATGTTCAGTTCTATAGACAGTCCTCACATACTGCTTACTACTCAGCCTTCAAAACGCCTATATGTCAACTTCAGGACCTTCAGAGTTGGATTTTCACCAGATTTGCCAATCTGACATGCCTAATAAATTTGGACTTTGAGGAGTTTTGATTGCATTGGGTCTGTTACTTTCCTTTCCAGACTAAGACATTTTGTGACAAGGATTGCAGGAGCTGCGCCTTTTGATACAATGGGTTAGAAAAGGCTCTGCCAGACTCCTCCTGACATACTGTATAAGGTTAGATATTCACGAAAAGGCAGCATCTCTAGCCAGGAATTGCATGGGGGAAGGATGGTGGGCCTTCTAGTGCAATGACATCTGCAGGTCTGCCCCCGCCCGGCAAGATCAATGCAATCCTAATTTGCACCTATTGCAGCTGTGGATTAGCGCATGCATGTTTCTTTTGCTATCGCAGTGTTTAGTGTCTCTTTTTTAAAAATCTGGGTGCTTGCTTTTCATCTGTTGGCTTTTCTTGTGCGTGATATGGGTGAGCCTCTCTGGCGGGACCCAGATGGAGGACTTTGGTGTTGTCCGGCAGCACCCCAGTCACCCCCCTCCTTGCAGCGGCTTCAGCGAATGGGCTAAACGCAAAGACCTTTGCTCTTGCGCCTAGAGAGGAGGCGGGAAAAGGGGGCTGGGAGTGCAGTTTCCAGCCCCTCCTGTTTTTTTGCCAGGTTATGCTGTGGAGGTCTTTTCGCAGGCAGAGGCAAACAAAAGTTATAACCAGTAGCGAACAACGGTTGATCAAAAAGAGATCATGCCAAACAAACCTTATTTCATCCTTTGACAAAGTGACTAAATGTATCCCTCCCGTGCACCCGCCACTGCAGTTGGGTGCATGAGGGAAACATGCTCCACGTGGGGGAGGGAGACATGCTCCACGCCCATCGTGTTCAGCCAAAGGGCACTGGTGGGCAGGGGAGTAGCTGCAGCCAACTGGCAAAGTGGTGTTGCCGGTGGGTGGACTGACGCATGGAGGGAGGGGAGCACATGAGAGATGGCAGTGTCGGAACCCTCCCTGGCTTTTCCCTGAAGTGCCTTGCACCAGCTGAATCCCCTGCCCTCAATGCCGCCACCACCACTCCCCACCTTGCTCGGGACTTCTCCCAAGGACGGGAGTTCAGCCTAGCTACCTGCAAAATCGTCTCTCTCTCTCTCTCTCTCTTGAGGACGCTCGTGGAGAGAAGCAGCCGGAGTCACTCTTGTCTCTCAAGAGCCCAGCTGAAGTTTCCTGTGCTGTTTCTGCAAGCGCTCCTCCAGAGAGAGATGATTTGCGACACCAGGCAGTAGCAAGGAGAGGAAGCTAAGGAGTCTTTGACCAGCGGAGAGGCCTGGTTCAGAAGACCGACCAATTAGTGTTCCATGGCAGCTGAGACGCCCTCAGAAACAGAGGCGGTGGGAGCCGCTCACACTTGGGAGCTCCTCAGGCGCCCCTCTGGCAACTTTCTGTCCCTCGGCGGCCGCTGTCGCTGCCCGTTTCCATAGCAACACTTAAGATTAAGACTTCAGCAAGAGAGAATGTCAATCAGATCTATAAATTGAAATACTATAATGTTATAAGTTCATGCCTGGTGATCAACACATCTTTTAATGTGCTGAAACATTTGGCACAGGGATTTAACATCTGCAGGTGTTTTGGTGCTTGGAATATGGTGTGCATAAGACTTAATAACTTGATAACTGCAGTAGGTAACATCTTAAAATAATGGGAAAACTAAGAAGAAACTTCGGCCGGGGTGCTCGAGTGAAGGTGGTCCTTGGGATTTAAAATTATGAGTTTGGTGGTCCCTGAGGTCCAAAAGGTTGGCGACCCCTGCTCCAGAAGACAAGATGAAGATCAAAAATGACTTCTCAGAGTTAAACAGACAGCCCTATCTAAAAAAATAATATTCAGCAGAGATAAAAATAAAGTTTTACACTTAGACAAGAAAAACCAATTGTATAAGTACAAAAAAGGAGAAAACTGTGAGACGGAGTCTTGGAGTCCTAGTGGACAATCACTTAAATGTGAACCAGCAGTGAGTGGCAGCAGTTGAAATAACCAATATAATCATAAAATCCATTAATAGAGCGATAGAATCAAGATCACGTGAAGTTATAGTACCATTTTACAAAGCCTTAGTAAGATCACACTTGGAATACTGCATGCAATTCTAGTCACCACAATATAAAAAGATATTGAGACTCTGGAAAGCATGCAGAGAAGAGCAACAAAGATGATTAGGGGGATGGAAGCTAAAACATATGAGGAATGGAATTGGGTATGTTGAAAGAAAGACCAGGGGAGGCATGATAGCAGTATTCCAATATTTGAGTGGCTGCCAGAAAGAGGAGGGGGCCAAGTTAGTTGCAAAGCAGCAGAAGACAAGACAAGGAAGAATGGATGGAAACTAATGAAGGAGAGAAGCAACTTAGAATTAAGGAGAAACTTCCTCACAGTGAGAACAATTAACCAGTGAACAGCTTTGTGAGGTTGTGGGAGTTTCAACACTGGAAGTTTTTAAAAATAGACTGGATATTCTCTTGTCTGAAATGGTATAATGTCTCCTGCTTGAGCAGAAGGCTGGAGTAGAGGACCTCCAAGGTCCCTTCCAGATCTATTCTGATTTATTGGTTGATCTTGAAAGCTCCCACCAGGCTCAAGGTTGACTCAGCCTTCCATCCTCCCGGGGTAGGTAAATTGAGGACCCAAGATTGTTGGGGTCAATAAGCTGACTTTGTAAAAATGCCGCTTGGGGGGGAGCCAAAAACCCTAGTAACAAGCAGACATAAACAATAGAATGAAGGCTATTGCTGAGCACATTGGGTTGTGCTCCAAAGATTGTAAGACGCCCTGAGTCTCCGGAGAAGGGCGGCATATAAATGTGAATTAAAAAAAAAAGCTGCAGCCTTGAGTTTCCTGTTGCAGCAGGAGGAACAGGTTACTATGCATATTTTGTGGGGAGGAAGAAGAGACACTTTGGTGTAGTGGTGAAGGCACCAGGTTAGAGACAGAGAAACGCTCAGTTCCAGTCCCACCTGAAAGGTAAAAGCAGCTGTTCAGCTTTGGCCAATCCTCTCAGGCCTAGGAAGCAGGAAGGTGGGGGGAACCCCTTCCAAAAACCCTTGCCAAGGAAATTGCAAGGCCAGGAATCAAGACTGACCCAAAGGCACCAAAAACGGAGCTTAGTAGCGTCAAATTTCGCTATTTCACTCGGCTCAGTTGCAATGGTCGGTTGCTAGGAGGCGAAAACGATCTGCTGCCATGTAATCAGTGAAAACATCTTCCAAAGGCCTTGGTGGAGTCTGGACAAAGCGTGTTTTTCCACCTCCTGTCGCTAGATGGCGGTCAGGCAACATCTGTACCGAGAAGACATCAACACAGTAGTGTCATCCGTGCTTGAGCTTAAAAGGGAAAGTTTTAAACCATAGAGTATTGCAATGCTAGAAATGTTGGGAGGAAAGGAGAAACGGAAAGCAACTTCCACTTCCTGATAGCTCATGGGAGGAAGTTGGTATGCAGAGCGGCTTTTCTGCTCTTCCCCGGATCGAAGCAGCAGCTGGCAGGTGAGTTGGGGGCAGCAGCTGGGAGGAGAGTCCGGGAGCAAGTCGGGCTGTTCGGTTCCCTCCACGGCCTGGAAGCACAGATGCAACTGGGCTGAAGCGTTTCAGGTGTTGCTGCTCCTGCTGCAGGTTCCTTCCCTCCCCAGATCGGAGCCCCCTGGGGCTGCACGCTGTGAAACTGGTGGCTGCAATTTTTTGCTGGGGGGAAGATTTAAAAAGCCTCTTTCAAGTGAAGGTGGATCCTTTGGGAATGGCTCCCCTCCAGAGGTTGTGGGGGCTCCGTCACTGGAGGGTCTTCAGAGGAGATTGGAGAGCCGTTTGTTCGGAATGGAATGGGGCCTCCTGCCTGAACAGGAGATGGACTAGAAGACCTCCAAGGTCCCCCCCATTCAGTTATTCTGTAGTGGACCTGATGTTTTCCGGGGAAGAAGATCGGACTGAGGTGCCTCTTCTGGGTCTTTCCTGGGTTGTTTTACTTCCATTTCTAGTTTACAAGCACCGTATTTCCTATTGGTTCCCCCATCCGTGTATTCACCACGTTCAACTGTGCTTAACCCACCAGTTTTTTTAAAATTGAATGTTTTGAACTTTTTGATTATTTTTATAAAAAAATTTCTCCACCTACCTTACCATGACATAACTGTGGGTGGCTTAGAGACATAAAAAATACATACACATTAAAACACATTAAAGTAAGAATTGTAACTTGGCTTTGTCATGTAACTTCATGCTTCATGATTGGGCTGCTTAGTAACACAGATGCCAGTCCCAATTGCAGTCAGTAAGTGAGGACTACTTCAATTGGGATGTCACCAAAGGGAAAGTCTTTTCTGCCCTTACTTGAAGCTCATGGCTTCCATGGGCAAAACGGGTGCTTCAAATCTTGCTTTAGGCATCATTTCATCAGTTAAAGCCCTCACATCTAAAGTTAGTGTCATGCAGACTGACAGGTGTGGCTCAGTGAAACAAAAGACAGAATCCAAGTGTGTTGATAAGCCAATGCATTTATCCATCTGAATAAAAAGGGGTCCCTCCTAAGAAGGAAAGAACCCTGAGCATAGTTGAAGGCAGATATTTATACATTTCTTTGCTTTTGCTTGATTATATAAGAAGCAGCTGGCACACAACAGATAAAGTACAGAAGTACAGAAAGTATAAAAATAGCCCAAACCGCTTTTTGGTCACATGACTAACCCACAGGCTGGTGGTTTCGTGTGAAAGTTTCCGTGGCCTGAGAGGCTTGTTGAGGCCTGAACTTCAGCCTTGCCATCTCAACAGATGAGCAATCATCAAATTCATCAGATTCCTGATTAACATTAGTGGAGAAGGTTTGACTGTAACCATTTTGACTTATTTTTCAGCCCTAAAAGACATGGATTTTCTTCCTATTGTAGGTGAGTGTATTTTAAATCTCTTTGAATGTACGAATAAAATAGAATAAGAATAAAATAGAACAGAACAGAGTTGGTACCTTGGAGGTCTTCTAGTCCTACCCCCTGACTAGGCAGGAAACCATACACCACTTCAGACAAATGGTTATCCAACATCTTTTTTAAAACTTCCAGTGTTAAAGTATTCACAACTACTATATCTCCAAACATATAATCTCTCCCCAGGACTTCCAGATATACAGTCATGTCAAAAAGAAGGTATACCCTCCTTGACTTGTATGATTTTATATATCAGGATGTAGTAAAAATCATTTGGTCCTTAGAAGTTCTTAAAAGTCGGTAAATACAAGCACAGATGAACAACAATACATGACATATTACATCAGGTCATCATTTATTTTATAAAAAGAAAGCCAAAATGGAGAAGTCGTGTGTGAAAAATGTAAGATTCAATAATTTGTAGAACCACCTTTAGCAGCAACAACTAGAAGTAATTCTTTTCTGTGTGACTTTATCAGTCTCTTGCAGCATTGTGGAGGAATTTTGGCTTGCTCTTTTTTACAACGTTGCTTGAGTTCATTGAGGTTTGTGAGTGTTTTTTATGTACAACTGTCTTGAGGTCCCATCAATCGGGATTAGGTCTGGACTTTGCCTGCCATTGCTACACCTTGATCCTTTTTCTTTTTGAGCCATTCAGTTGTAGATTTCCTGATGTGTTTTTCGACCATTGTCCTGTTGCATAATCCCATGTCAGCCAAGCTTTAGCTATTGGACAGATGGCCTCACTTTTGACTCTAGAATACTTTGGTATATAGAGGGATCATGGTCAACTCAAAGACTGTAAGGTGTCCAGGTCCTGGGTTTTCTTGGATGTCCACTTCTGGGAAGATTAGCAACTGTTTGGAATGTTTCCCACTTGTGAATTATCTTCCTCACTGTAGAATGAAGGAGTTTAAATTTTTGGAAATGGCCTCTTAAGCCTTCCCAAATTGATGGGTTGATGATGAGCCTTGGTGCTGCAGGCTGTTAAACACCTAGCACTTAGCTCCAGCTGTCTGCAATTAGTGCAGGCTCGAATCCCACCAGGCTCAAGGTTGACTCAGCCTTCCATCCTCCCGGGTAGGTAAATTGAGGACCCAAGATTGTTGGGGGCAATAAGCTGACTTTGTAAAAATGCCGCTTGGGAGTGGCCCAAAAGCAGGCATATACAATGGAATGAAGGCTATTGCTGAGCACACTGGGTTGTGCCCCAAAGATTGTAAGCCACCCTGAGTCTCCGGAGAAGGGCGGCATATAAATATGAATAAAAATAAACAAATAAACAAATAAGATGGGCAGCAAGAATTGCTTCTCTAAGATCATTGCTGATTCTTTACTCTTTGGCATTATATTAACCCACAGTCAAGGCTGGAGACCAGGAAAGTACAACTTGGGCTTTTGTAGACGTAGTCATACTTCCTGGTGATCAATTGATCAAGGGCATGTTATTAGCAGTACTTGGCTGCTACTTCACCTCCTTATACTATGGAAGCAGTGAGATGGAAGCAGTAATGGTGAGAACAATGAAGCAGCAGAACGGCTTGCCTTCAGAAGTTGTGGTGCTCCATCACTGGAGGCTTCACATAGGAGATGAGACAGCCACTTGTCTGAAATGGTATAGAATCTCCTGCTTGAGCAGAGACTGGATTAGAAGACCTGCAAGTTCCCTTCCAATTCTGTTATTCTCTTCTGTTCTGTTGCGATGATATTTATGATACCATGTTAAGTAAAACGTTAGAAATCAAAGCGGGTGTTCTTTCTTTTTCACTTGCTGTATTTGAAAAGAATCTTTTGCACCACTAGGAATTTGTGACTGAGCCAGTCAACAAATGAATTTCATCATTCAGTGGATATTTCAACTTGGATTTGGTAAATTCTTCCATGTCTTAAATGAATCATGATTAATGTAAGAGCTTATTGGAGCATTATGGCATATTTGCTTTGTCATTGTAACATAAACCTTTATCCTTTTTTCTCATTTTCTGCAACCATTTTATGCACAATTAAAGATACCCTTTTATTTGAATCTTACAGACAAAGAGGATGGCAATAAGAGCACTCTGGACAACTGAGGATAACAAGCAACCTTGGATAGCAAAGCAAGTCAGTCCAGAAATCAGAATATTTGCTTCACCTTCCTCAGCAAGTGAGAGAGAAACAAGAGAAAATCAAGAAGAGATTTCTACCAGGGAAAAGGACTGTGAAATTGAAGCAAACATTACATGAAAAGCCAAAGGAGATTATTTTTCCATTCAGCAAAACAGAGGAATATCTGGAAATCAGTGGGGACGAAAAGGTCAATTGGAAAGCCACGTAGAGCAAACATTGTTGCATGTCTAGGTCTGAGAGGAAGGAAATCACCACTAAATCAGAGCAGAGGACTCAGACAGGAGAGAAACCCTTTAAATGTCCTGATTGTGGTAAAAGTTTTAGTCAGAATTCCAACCTGGTGACTCACCAGAGGACTTACATCAAGAAGAAAATGTATGACTGTCCGGAGTGTTGGAAATGTTTCAGTGATAATTCCAAGTTGGTTCAACACCAAAGGACTCACACAGGAGAGAAACCCTTTGAGTGTCCTGAGTGTGGGAAAAGTTTCAGTAAGAATTCCAGCTTGGTTCAGCACCAGAGGACTCACACAGGAGAGAAACCCTTTGAGTGTCCTGACTGTGGGAAAAGTTTCAGTTACAATTCCACCTTGGTTAAACACCAGAGGACTCACACAGGAGAGAAACCCTTTGAGTGTCCTGAGTGTGGGAAAAGTTTCAGTTACAATTCCAACTTGGTTGAACACCAATACACTCACACAGGAGAGAAACCCTTTGAGTGTCCTGATTGTGGGAAAAGTTTCAGTCAGAATTCCTGTCTGGTGAGACACCAGAGGACTCACACAGGAGAGAAACCCTTTAAATGCCCTGACTGTGGGAAAAGTTTCAGTCGCAATTCCATCTTGGTTCAACACCAGAGGACTCACAAAGGAGAGAAACCCTTTGAATGTCCTGATTGTAGGAAATGTTTCAGTCATAATTCCAGCTTGGTTAAACACCAGAGGACTCACACAGGAGAGAAACCCTTTGAGTGTCCTGACTGTGGGAAAAGTTTCAGTTACAATTCCAACTTGGTTGAACACCAATACACTCACACAGGAGAGAAACCCTTTGAGTGTCCTGACTGTGGGAAAAGTTTCAGTCAAATTCCAGATTGGTTCAACACCAGAGGACTCACACAGGAGAGAAACCCTTTGAGTGTCCTGACTGTGGGAAAAGTTTCAGTGACAATTCCAGCTTGGTTCAGCACCAGAGGACTCACACAGGAGAGAAACCCTTTGAGTGTCCTGACTGTGGGAAAAGTTTCAGTTACAATTCCAGCTTGGTTCAACACCAGAGGACTCACACAGGAGAGAAACCCTTTGAGTGTCCTGACTGTAGGAAAAGTTTCAGTCGCAATTCCAACTTGGTTCAACACCAGAAGACTCACACAGGAGAGAAACCCTTTGAATGTCCTGATTGTGGTAAAAGTTTTACTCACCATTCCACACTGGTTGAACACCAGAAGACTCACACGGGAGAGAAACCCTTTGAGTGTCCTGACTGTGGGAAAAGTTTCAGTCAGAATTCCCATCTGGTGGGACACCAGAGGACTCACACAGGAGAGAAACCCTTTGAGTGTCCTGACTGTGGGAAAAGTTTCAGTCACAATTTCCACTTGGTTCAACACCAGAGGACTCACACGGGAGAGAAACCCTTTGAGTGTCCTGAGTGTGGGAAAAGTTTCAGTCACAATTCCAACTTGGTTCGACACCAGAGGACTCACACAGGAGAGAAACCCTTTGAGTGTCCTGACTGTGGTAAAGGTTTCAGTCAGAATTCCAGCCTGGTGAAACACCAGAGGACTCACGCAGGAGAGAACCGCTTTAAATGTCCTGACTGTGAGAAAAGTTTCAGTCACAATTCCAGCTTGGTTCAACACCAGAGGACTCACGCAGGAGAGAAACCATTTAAATGTCCTGACTGTGAGAAAAGTTTCATTCGAAAATCTAGCCTAGTAATACACCAGAATACTCACAGAGGAGAGAAACCCTTTGAATGTCCTTATTGTGGGGAAGGTTTCAGTCAAAATTCCTACCTTATGAGACACCAGAGTGTTCACACAGGAGAGAAACCCTTTGAATGTGGTGACTGTGGGAAAAGTTTCAGTCATAATTCCAGCTTAGTTCAACACCAGAGGACTCACACAGGAGAGAAACCCTTTGAGTGTCCTGACTGTGGGAAAAGTTTCAGTCACAATTCCAGCTTAGTTCAACACCAGAGGATTCACACAGGAGAAAAACCCTTTGAGTGTCCTGACTGTGGGAAAAGTTTCAGTCATAATTCCAGCTTAGTTGAACACCAGAGGACTCACACAGGAGAGAAACCCTTTGAGTGTCCTGACTGTGGGAAAAGTTTCAGTCAGAATTCCAGCCTAGTGAAGCACCGGAGGATTCACACAGGAGAAAAACCCTTTGAGTGTCCTGACTGTGGGAAAAGTTTCAGTTATAATTACAGCTTGGTTCAACACCAGAGGACTCACACAGGAGAGAAACCCTTTAATGTCCCGTTGTGGGAAAAGTTTCAGTCACAATTCCAGCCTGGTGAAACACCAGAGGATTCACTCGGGAGAGAAACCCTTTCAATGTCCTGACTGTGGGAAAGATCTCAGTATTAGGTTGAGCCTTATAAAGCATGTCCTTATACACATACGGGAGAAACCATTCAAGTGTCCCGAGTGTGGACGGTGCTTCAGACAACATTCTACTCTTATTGCACACAGGAAAATCCATATGAGTGAGAAGTGAGAAATGTAGAGAAGGCTTGAATTTCATTTTTAATGGCCCATTGTAAGTCCAGCTGAGAAATTGACTCTTTAATTTGACTACAAAGAACGTGTAATGGTGTAAGATGGGGAAAGGAAAGGAAAGATTGGAACATATTACTTCGATAATGGCCTTCAGGGTAAGAAGTTGCTGGATATTTATCTTTGTAGAAATTGGGCAATTATGTAAAAATCTTTTGGGGAGTATTCTTTGCATTTTTGTGATGGTAGATAGTAGAAATGTTATGTTCCATGAGTCCCAGCCATTTTTTCCTTGGGTGCCCCAAAGATTTTCAGTCCCAGAATTTCCCAGCCAGCATCACTTGGGGATAGGAGCACTCAGACTATAGTTAGAGATTGTGGCACCTCATATAAAGAGAAAGCGAGAGGAGAAGAGAAGTAGAAGGTTTCAAAGTTCATCTCTTCTTAACAGTTCTAGAAATTCAGGGCACCAAGCATGCCCGTTCAGATTGTGTCAAGAATGAGGCACGCAAGTGGAAGAAACCATATGAGTAACAAGAATATTGGGGGAGGTTGGGGCAGTGACAAAAGCAGTGTAAAATTTCAGATGGAAAATCTGTTCTGTCCTGCAGGGGACCTTCATGGTTCAAAAGCTATAAGAAGCACTTAGATTGAAACATGTCAGTTGCTACATATTCCTTCACTCCCCAGATTTCATTCCGTTGGTGGTACATCCTTTAAAGCTGGTTCTCCTTCATGGTTGTGTTGACATGTTGTGATTTTATGGACATGTTCTTTTCTTGGAAACAGTATGGAACACTTATGCCACTGCTGTCTTCTGTGAGATTTTTTTTAACTTCTATACCTAGCAAACAAACACAGGATTTCCCTGTGGTGCACCATCCATTTATTATCACGGAAGAACTGTTCTTAACGTAGATTTTTTTTTAAATACTAGCTATTGTGCACCCTTTGGGATGTTCAGTTCTATAGACAGTCCTCACATACTGCTTACTACTCAGCCTTCAAAACGCCTATATGTCAACTTCAGGACCTTCAGAGGTGGATTTTCACCAGATTTGCCAATCTGACATGCCTAATAAATTTGGACTTTGAGGAGTTTTGATTGCATTGGGTCTGTTACTTTCCTTTCCAGACTAAGACATTTTGTGACAAGGATTGCAGGAGCTGCGCCTTTTGATACAATGGGTTAGAAAAGGCTCTGCCAGACTCCTCCTGACATACTGTATAAGGTTAGATATTCACGAAAAGGCAGCATCTCTAGCCAGGAATTGCATGGGGGAAGGATGGTGGGCCTTCTAGTGCAATGACATCTGCAGGTCTGCCCCCCCGCAAGATCAATGCAATCCTAATTTGCACCTATTGCAGCTGTGGATTAGCGCATGCATGTTTCTTTTGCTATCGCAGTGTTTAGTGTCTCTTTTTTAAAAATCTGGGTGCTTGCTTTTCATCTGTTGGCTTTTCTTGTGCGTGATATGGGTGAGCCTCTCTGGCGGGACCCAGATGGAGGACTTTGGTGTTGTCCGGCAGCACCCCAGTCACCCCCCTCCTTGCAGCGGCTTCAGCGAATGGGCTAAACGCAAAGACCTTTGCTCTTGCGCCTAGAGAGGAGGCGGGAAAAGGGGGCTGGGAGTGCAGTTTCCAGCCCCTCCTGTTTTTTTGCCAGGTTATGCTGTGGAGGTCTTTTCGCAGGCAGAGGCAAACAAAAGTTATAACCAGTAGCGAACAACGGTTGATCAAAAAGTGATCATGCCAAACAAACCTTATTTCATCCTTTGACAAAGTGACTAAATGTATCCCTCCCGTGCACCCGCCACTGCAGTTGGGTGCATGAGGGAAACATGCTCCACGTGGGGGAGGGAGACATGCTCCACGCCCATCGTGTTCAGCCAAAGGGCACTGGTGGGCAGGGGAGTAGCTGCAGCCAACTGGCAAAGTGGTGTTGCCGGTGGGTGGACTGACGCATGGAGGGAGGGGAGCACATGAGAGATGGCAGTGTCGGAACCCTCCCTGGCTTTTCCCTGAAGTGCCTTGCACCAGCTGAATCCCCTGCCCTCAATGCCGCCACCACCACTCCCCACCTTGCTCGGGACTTCTCCCAAGGACGGGAGTTCAGCCTAGCTACCTGCAAAATCGTCTCTCTCTCTCTCTCTCTCTTGAGGACGCTCGTGGAGAGAAGCAGCCGGAGTCACTCTTGTCTCTCAAGAGCCCAGCTGAAGTTTCCTGTGCTGTTTCTGCAAGCGCTCCTCCAGAGAGAGATGATTTGCGACACCAGGCAGTAGCAAGGAGAGGAAGCTAAGGAGTCTTTGACCAGCGGAGAGGCCTGGTTCAGAAGACCGACCAATTAGTGTTCCATGGCAGCTGAGACGCCCCTCAGAAACAGAGGCGGTGGGAGCCGCTCACACTTGGGAGCTCCTCAGGCGCCCCTCTGGCAACTTTCTGTCCCTCGGCGGCCGCTGTCGCTGCCCGTTTCCATAGCAACACTTAAGATTAAGACTTCAGCAAGAGAGAATGTCAATCAGATCTATAAATTGAAATACTATAATGTTATAAGTTCATGCCTGGTGATCAACACATCTTTTAATGTGCTGAAACATTTGGCACAGGGATTTAACATCTGCAGGTGTTTTTGTGCTTGGAATATGGTGTGCATAAGACTTAATAACTTGATAACTGCAGTAGGTAACATCTTAAAATAATGGGAAAACTAAGAAGAAACTTCGGCCGGGGTGCTCGAGTGAAGGTGGTCCTTGGGATTTAAAATTATGAGTTTGGTGGTCCCTGAGGTCCAAAAGGTTGGCGACCCCTGCTCCAGAAGACAAGATGAAGATCAAAAATGACTTCTCAGAGTTAAACAGACAGCCCTATCTAAAAAAATAATATTCAGCAGAGATAAAAATAAAGTTTTACACTTAGACAAGAAAAACCAATTGTATAAGTACAAAAAAGGAGAAAACTGTGAGACGGAGTCTTGGAGTCCTAGTGGACAATCACTTAAATGTGAACCAGCAGTGAGTGGCAGCAGTCGAAATAACCAATATAATCATAAAATCCATTAATAGAGCGATAGAATCAAGATCACGTGAAGTTATAGTACCATTTTACAAAGCCTTAGTAAGATCACACTTGGAATACTGCATGCAATTCTAGTCACCACAATATAAAAAGATATTGAGACTCTGGAAAGCATGCAGAGAAGAGCAACAAAGATGATTAGGGGGATGGAAGCTAAAACATATGAGGAATGGAATTGGGTATGTTGAAAGAAAGACCAGGGGAGGCATGATAGCAGTATTCCAATATTTGAGTGGCTGCCAGAAAGAGGAGGGGGCCAAGTTAGTTGCAAAGCAGCAGAAGACAAGACAAGGAAGAATGGATGGAAACTAATGAAGGAGAGAAGCAACTTAGAATTAAGGAGAAACTTCCTCACAGTGAGAACAATTAACCAGTGAACAGCTTTGTGAGGTTGTGGGAGTTTCAACACTGGAAGTTTTTAAAAATAGACTGGATATTCTCTTGTCTGAAATGGTATAATGTCTCCTGCTTGAGCAGAAGGCTGGAGTAGAGGACCTCCAAGGTCCCTTCCAGATCTATTCTGATTTATTGGTTGATCTTGAAAGCTCCCACCAGGCTCAAGGTTGACTCAGCCTTCCATCCTCCCGGGGTAGGTAAATTGAGGACCCAAGATTGTTGGGGTCAATAAGCTGACTTTGTAAAAATGCCGCTTGGGGGGGAGCCAAAAACCCTAGTAACAAGCAGACATAAACAATAGAATGAAGGCTATTGCTGAGCACATTGGGTTGTGCTCCAAAGATTGTAAGACGCCCTGAGTCTCCGGAGAAGGGCGGCATATAAATGTGAATTAAAAAAAAAAGCTGCAGCCTTGAGTTTCCTGTTGCAGCAGGAGGAACAGGTTACTATGCATATTTTGTGGGGAGGAAGAAGAGACACTTTGGTGTAGTGGTGAAGGCACCAGGTTAGAGACAGAGAAACGCTCAGTTCCAGTCCCACCTGAAAGGTAAAAGCAGCTGTTCAGCTTTGGCCAATCCTCTCAGGCCTAGGAAGCAGGAAGGTGGGGGGAACCCCTTCCAAAAACCCTTGCCAAGGAAATTGCAAGGCCAGGAATCAAGACTGACCCAAAGGCACCAAAAACGGAGCTTAGTAGCGTCAAATTTCGCTATTTCACTCGGCTCAGTTGCAATGGTCGGTTGCTAGGAGGCGAAAACGATCTGCTGCCATGTAATCAGTGAAAACATCTTCCAAAGGCCTTGGTGGAGTCTGGACAAAGCGTGTTTTTCCACCTCCTGTCGCTAGATGGCGGTCAGGCAACATCTGTACCGAGAAGACATCAACACAGTAGTGTCATCCGTGCTTGAGCTTAAAAGGGAAAGTTTTAAACCATAGAGTATTGCAATGCTAGAAATGTTGGGAGGAAAGGAGAAACGGAAAGCAACTTCCACTTCCTGATAGCTCATGGGAGGAAGTTGGTATGCAGAGCGGCTTTTCTGCTCTTCCCCCGGATCGAAGCAGCAGCTGGCAGGTGAGTTGGGGGCAGCAGCTGGGAGGAGAGTCCGGGAGCAAGTCGGGCTGTTCGGTTCCCTCCACGGCCTGGAAGCACAGATGCAACTGGGCTGAAGCGTTTCAGGTGTTGCTGCTCCTGCTGCAGGTTCCTTCCCTCCCCAGATCGGAGCCCCCTGGGGCTGCACGCTGTGAAACTGGTGGCTGCAATTTTTTGCTGGGGGGAAGATTTAAAAAGCCTCTTTCAAGTGAAGGTGGATCCTTTGGGAATGGCTCCCCTCCAGAGGTTGTGGGGGCTCCGTCACTGGAGGGTCTTCAGAGGAGATTGGAGAGCCGTTTGTTCGGAATGGAATGGGGCCTCCTGCCTGAACAGGAGATGGACTAGAAGACCTCCAAGGTCCCCCCCATTCAGTTATTCTGTAGCGGACCTGATGTTTTCCGGGGAAGAAGATCGGACTGAGGTGCCTCTTCTGGGTCTTTCCTGGGTTGTTTTACTTCCATTTCTAGTTTACAAGCACCGTATTTCCTATTGGTTCCCCCATCCGTGTATTCACCACGTTCAAATGTGCTTAACCCACCAGTTTTTTTAAAATTGAATGTTTTGAACTTTTTGATTATTTTTATAAAAAAATTTCTCCACCTACCTTACCATGACATAACTGTGGGTGGCTTAGAGACATAAAAAAATACATACACATTAAAACACATTAAAGTAAGAATTGTAACTTGGCTTTGTCATGTAACTTCATGCTTCATGATTGGGCTGCTTAGTAACACAGATGCCAGTCCCAATTGCAGTCAGTAAGTGAGGACTACTTCAATTGGGATGTCACCAAAGGGAAAGTCTTTTCTGCCCTTACTTGAAGCTCATGGCTTCCATGGGCAAAACGGGTGCTTCAAATCTTGCTTTAGGCATCATTTCATCAGTTAAAGCCCTCACATCTAAAGTTAGTGTCATGCAGACTGACAGGTGTGGCTCAGTGAAACAAAAGACAGAATCCAAGTGTGTTGATAAGCCAATGCATTTATCCATCTGAATAAAAAGGGGTCCCTCCTAAGAAGGAAAGAACCCTGAGCATAGTTGAAGGCAGATATTTATACATTTCTTTGCTTTTGCTTGATTATATAAGAAGCAGCTGGCACACAACAGATAAAGTACAGAAGTACAGAAAGTATAAAAATAGCCCAAACCGCTTTTTGGTCACATGACTAACCCAGAGGCTGGTGGTTTCGTGTGAAAGTTTCCGTGGCCTGAGAGGCTTGTTGAGGCCTGAACTTCAGCCTTGCCATCTCAACAGATGAGCATTCATCAAATTCATCAGATTCCTGATTAACATTAGTGGAGAAGGTTTGACTGTAACCATTTTGACTTATTTTTCAGCCCTAAAAGACATGGATTTTCTTCCTATTGTAGGTGAGTGTATTTTAAATCTCTTTGAATGTACGAATAAAATAGAATAAGAATAAAATAGAACAGAACAGAGTTGGTACCTTGGAGGTCTTCTAGTCCTACCCCCTGACTAGGCAGGAAACCATACACCACTTCAGACAAATGGTTATCCAACATCTTTTTAAAACTTCCAGTGTTAAAGTATTCACAACTACTATATCTCCAAACATATAATCTCTCCCCAGGACCTCCAGATATACAGTCATGTCAAAAGAAGGTATACCCTCCTTGACTTGTACGATTTTATATATCAGGATGTAGTAAAATCATTTGGTCCTTAGAAGTTCTTAAAAGTCGGTAAATACAAGCACAGATGAACAACAATACATGACATATTACATCAGGTCATCATTTATTTTATAAAAAGAAAGCCAAAATGGAGAAGTCGTGTGTGAAAAATGTAAGATTCAATAATTTGTAGAACCACCTTTAGCAGCAACAACTAGAAGTAATTCTTTTCTGTGTGACTTTATCAGTCTCTTGCAGCATTGTGGAGGAATTTTGGCTTGCTCTTTTTTACAACGTTGCTTGAGTTCATTGAGGTTTGTGAGTGTTTTTATGTACAACTGTCTTGAGGTCCCATCAATCGGGATTAGGTCTGGACTTTGCCTGCCATTGCTACACCTTGATCCTTTTTCTTTTTGAGCCATTCAGTTGTAGATTTCCTGATGTGTTTTTCGACCATTGTCCTGTTGCATAATCCCATGTCAGCCAAGCTTTAGCTATTGGACAGATGGCCTCACTTTTGACTCTAGAATACTTTGGTATATAGAGGGATCATGGTCAACTCAAAGACTGTAAGGTGTCCAGGTCCTGGGTTTTCTTGGATGTCCACTTCTGGGAAGATTAGCAACTGTTTGGAATGTTTCCCACTTGTGAATTATCTTCCTCACTGTAGAATGAAGGAGTTTAAATTTTTGGAAATGGCCTCTTAAGCCTTCCCAAATTGATGGGTTGATGATGAGCCTTGGTGCTGCAGGCTGTTAAACACCTAGCACTTAGCTCCAGCTGTCTGCAATTAGTGCAGGCTCGAATCCCACCAGGCTCAAGGTTGACTCAGCCTTCCATCCTCCCGGGTAGGTAAATTGAGGACCCAAGATTGTTGGGGGCAATAAGCTGACTTTGTAAAAATGCCGCTTGGGAGTGGCCCAAAAGCAGGCATATACAATGGAATGAAGGCTATTGCTGAGCACACTGGGTTGTGCCCCAAAGATTGTAAGCCACCCTGAGTCTCCGGAGAAGGGCGGCATATAAATATGAATAAAAATAAACAAATAAACAAATAAGATGGGCAGCAAGAATTGCTTCTCTAAGATCATTGCTGATTCTTTACTCTTTGGCATTATATTAACCCACAGTCAAGGCTGGAGACCAGGAAAGTACAACTTGGGCTTTTGTAGACGTAGTCATACTTCCTGGTGATCAATTGATCAAGGGCATGTTATTAGCAGTACTTGGCTGCTACTTCACCTCCTTATACTATGGAAGCAGTGAGATGGAAGCAGTAATGGTGAGAACAATGAAGCAGCAGAACGGCTTGCCTTCAGAAGTTGTGGTGCTCCATCACTGGAGGCTTCACATAGGAGATGAGACAGCCACTTGTCTGAAATGGTATAGAATCTCCTGCTTGAGCAGAGACTGGATTAGAAGACCTGCAAGTTCCCTTCCAATTCTGTTATTCTCTTCTGTTCTGTTGCGATGATATTTATGATACCATGTTAAGTAAAACGTTAGAAATCAAAGCGGGTGTTCTTTCTTTTTCACTTGCTGTATTTGAAAAGAATCTTTTGCACCACTAGGAATTTGTGACTGAGCCAGTCAACAAATGAATTTCATCATTCAGTGGATATTTCAACTTGGATTTGGTAAATTCTTCCATGTCTTAAATGAATCATGATTAATGTAAGAGCTTATTGGAGCATTATGGCATATTTGCTTTGTCATTGTAACATAAACCTTTATCCTTTTTTTCTCATTTTCTGCAACCATTTTATGCACAATTAAAGATACCCTTTTATTTGAATCTTACAGACAAAGAGGATGGCAATAAGAGCACTCTGGACAACTGAGGATAACAAGCAACCTTGGATAGCAAAGCAAGTCAGTCCAGAAATCAGAATATCTTCCATTTGCTTCACCTTCCTCAGCAAGTGAGAGAGAAACAAGAGAAAATCAAGAAGAGATTTCTACCAGGGAAAAGGACTGTGAAATTGAAGCAAACATTACATGAAAAGCCAAAGGAGATTATTTTTCCATTCAGCAAAACAGAGGAATATCTGGAAATCAGTGGGGACGAAAAGGTCAATTGGAAAGCCACGTAGAGCAAACATTGTTGCATGTCTAGGTCTGAGAGGAAGGACATCACCACTAAATCAGAGCAGAGGACTCAGACAGGAGAGAAACCCTTTAAATGTCCTGATTGTGGTAAAAGTTTTAGTCAGAATTCCAACCTGGTGACTCACCAGAGGACTTACCTCAGGAAGAAAATGTATGACTGTCCGGAGTGTTGGAAATGTTTCTGTGATAATTCCAACCTGGTGATACACCAAAGGACTCACACAGGAGAGAAACCCTTTGAGTGTCCTGAGTGTGGGAAAAGTTTCAGTAAGAATTCCAACCTGGTCCAACACCAGAGGACACACACAGGAGAGAAACCCTTTGAGTGTTCTGACTGTGGGAAAAGTTTCGGTCACAATTGCCACTTGGTTCAACACCAGAGGATTCACACAGGACAGAAACCCTTTGAATGTCCTGATTGTGGGAAATCTTTCAGTCATATTTCCAACTTGGTGAAACACCAGAGGACTCACACAGGAGAGAAACCCTTTGAGTGTCCTGATTGTGGGAAAAGTTTCAGTCAGAATTCCTGTCTGGTGAGACACCAGAGGACTCACACAGGAGAAAAACCCTTTGAGTGTCCTGAGTGTGGGAAAAGTTTCAGTCACAATTGCCACTTGGTTGAACACCAGAGGACTCACACAGGAGAGAAACCCTTTGAGTGTCCTGACTGTGGGGAAAGTTTCAGTCAGAATTCCAGCTTGGTTCAACACCAGAGGACTCACACAGGAGAGAAACCCTTTGAGTGTCCTGAGTGTGGGAAAAGTTTCAGTCACAATTCCACCTTGGTTCGACACCAGAGGACTCACACAGGAAAGAACCCCTTTGAGTGTCCTGACTGTGGGAAAAGTTTCAGTGATAATTCCAAGTTGGTTCAACACCAGAGGACTCACATAGGAGAGAAACCCTTTGAGTGTCCTGACTGTGGGAAAAGTTTCAGTCACAATTGCCACTTGGTTCAGCACCAGAGGTCTCACACAGGACAGAAACCCTTTGAATGTCCTGATTGTGGGAAATGTTTCAGTCATAATTCCAACTTGGTGAAACACCAGAGGACTCACACAGGAGAGAAACCCTTTGAGTGTCCTGATTGTGGGAAAAGTTTCAGTCAGAATTCCTGTCTGGTGAGACACCAGAGGACTCACACAGGAGAGAAACCCTTTAAATGCCCTGACTGTGGGAAAAGTTTCAGTCGCAATTCCATCTTGGTTCAACACCAGAGGACTCACAAAGGAGAGAAACCCTTTGAATGTCCTGATTGTAGGAAATGTTTCAGTCATAATTCCAGCTTGGTTAAACACCAGAGGACTCACACAGGAGAGAAACCCTTTGAGTGTCCTGAGTGTGGGAAAAGTTTCAGTTACAATTCCAACTTGGTTGAACACCAATACACTCACACAGGAGAGAAACCCTTTGAGTGCCCTGACTGTGGGAAAAGTTTCAGTCGAAATTCCAGATTGGTTCAACACCAGAGGACTCACACAGGAGAGAAACCCTTTGAGTGTCCTGACTGTGGGAAAAGTTTCAGTGACAATTCCAGCTTGGTTCAGCACCAGAGGACTCACACAGGAGAGAAACCCTTTGAGTGTCCTGACTGTGGGAAAAGTTTCAGTTACAATTCCAGCCTGGTTCAACACCAGAGGACTCACACAGGAGAGAAACCCTTTGAGTGTCCTGACTGTGGGAAAAGTTTCAGTCACAATTCCAACTTGGTTCAACACCAGAAGACTCACACAGGAGAGAAACCCTTTGAATGTCCTGATTGTGGTAAAAGTTTTAGTCACCATTCCAGACTGGTTGAACACCAGAAGACTCACACAGGAGAGAAACCCTTTGAGTGTCCTGACTGTGGGAAAAGTTTCAGTCAGAATTCCTATCTGGTGAGACACCAGAGGACTCACACAGGAGAGAAACCCTTTGAGTGTCCTGACTGTGGGAAAAGTTTCAGTCACAATTTCCACTTGGTTCAACACCAGAGGACTCACACGGGAGAGAAACCCTTTGAGTGTCCTGAGTGTGGGAAAAGTTTCAGTCAGAATTCCACCTTGGTTCAACACCAGAGGACTCACACAGGAGAGAAACCCTTTGAGTGTCCTGAGTGTGGGAAAAGTTTCAGTCACAATTCCACCTTGGTTCGACACCAGAGGACTCACACAGGAGAGAAACCCTTTGAGTGTCCTGACTGTAGGAAAAGTTTCAGTGACAATTCCAACTTGGTTCAACACCAGAGGACTCACAGGAGAGAAACCCTTTGAGTGTCCTGACTGTGGGAAAAGTTTCAGTCATAATTGCCACTTGGTTCAACACCAGAGGACTCACACAGGACAGAAACCCTCCGAATGTCCTGATTGTGGGAAATGTTTCAGTCATAATTCCTGTCTGGTGAGACACCAGAGGACTCACACAGGAGAGAAACCCTTTGAATGTCCTGACTGTGGGAAAAGTTTCAGTCGCAATTCCAACTTGGTTCAACACCAGAGGACTCACACAGGAGAGAAACCCTTTGAGTGTCCTGACTGTGGGGAAAGTTTCAGTGACAATTCCAACTTGGTTCAACACTAGAGGACTCACAGGAGGGAAACCCTTTGAGTGTCCTGACTGTGGGAAAAGTTTCAGTCACAATTGCCACTTGGTTCAACACCAGAGGACTCACACAGGACAGAAACCCTTTGAATGTCCTGATTGTAGGAAAAGTTTCAGTCATAATTCCTGTCTGGTGAGACACCAGAGGACTCACACAGGAGAGAAACCCTTTGAATGTCCTGACTGTGGGAAAAGTTTCAGTCGCAATTCCAGTTTGGTTCAACACCAGAGGACTCACAGAGGAGAATAACCCTTTGAATGTCATGACTGTGGGAAATATCGCATTATTAGGATGAGCCTTATGAATCATGTCCTTATACACACAGGGGAGAAATCATTCAAGTGCCCGTTGTGGACGGTGCTTCAAGCAACATTCCACCCTTATCCCACACAGAAAAATCCACATGAGGGAGAAGTGAGAAGCATAGAGAAGGCTTGAATTTCATTTCTAATTTCCCATTGTAAGTCAGGCTGAGAAATTGACTCTTTGATTTGACTACAAAGAATTTGTAATGGTGTAAGATGGGGTAAGGAAAGAAAAGATTGGAAAATATTACTTTGATAATTGCTATCTGGCCTTCAGGGTAAGAAGTTGCTGGATATTTATCTTTGTAGAAATTGGGCAATTACTTTTTGGGAATGTTCTTTGCATTTTTGTGATGGTAGATGATAGAAATGCTACGTGCCATGAGTCCCAGCCATTTTTTCCCTGGGTGCCCCAAAGATTTTCAGCCCCAGAATTTCCCAGCCAGCATCGCTTCGGGATAGGAGCACTCAGACTATAGTTAGAGATTGTGGCACCTCATATAAAGAGAAAGCGAGAGGAGAAGAGAAGTAGAAGGTTTCAAAGTTCATCTCTTCTTAACAGTTCTAGAAATTCAGTGCACCAAGCATGCCCGTTCAGATTGTGTCAAGAATGAGGCACGCAAGTGGAAGAAACCATATGAGTAGCAAATATATTGGGGGAGGTTGGGGCAGTGACAAAAGCAGTGTAAAATCTCAGATGGAAAATCTGTTCTGCCCTGCAGGGGACCTTCATGGTTCAAAAGCTATAAGAAGCAATTAGATTGAAACATGTCAGTTGCTACATATTCCTTCACTCCCCAGATTTCATTCCGTTGGTGGTACATCCTTTAAAGCTGGTTCTCCTTCATGGTTGTGTTGACATGTTGTGATTTTATGGACATGTTCTTTTCTTGGAAACAATATGGAACACTTATGCCACTGCTGTCTTCTGTGAGATTTTTTTCTAAACTTCTATACCTAGCAAACAAACACAGGATTTCCCTGTGATCCATCCATTTATTATCCTGGAAGAACTGTTCTTAAGCTTGGGATTTTTTTAATGCTAGCTATTGTGCAGCCTTTGAGATGTTCAGGATTTTTTTTATAAATAACCTTTATTGAAAATTTAAAACATTAAAATACAAAATACAATACAGATATTTCAAATGAAAGCACTGTGTATATTAGAATCCATTTTGACAGTGCTATGTATTCAATTGTTGTTCCAGTGTATTTTTATACTCCTAGTTGTTCTTATATATATATATACCTCTATGTTTCTAAACTATACATTCCATATTTATTTGATTGCTTGCTTGTTTGTTTTTTTAACAAAAACTTTATTAAACATTAAAAACAGAAATACAGAATGCAAAACAGTTCGTAAAGATGAAAAACACTGTATATTACAAATTAATTAGACATGTGTAAGGCATCCAGAAAGTATTCATAATATCAATCACTCTGGGACATATTCTGTCCAATTGATTTATTTAGGAACAGATCTGGTACGTCTAAGGCAATTTCCCAAAGTGAAAGTATTTTCGCGCGTTACACAGAATCTACCTTTTCTCCTCCCACTTCTACACTTCATAAATCTTGAGAACCAATTAACTGCAACTGGAATTTCTTAGTACGACATACAGAATAACCTTGAACTTTTCAACTCCCCCACCCTCTTCCATTATGTGGCAGCTGAATTTCAAAGCTGACAATGTGCTTATATATCAAACATTATTCTAATACTTATTTCATATTTCTGGTACCTCTTTATACTATTCCTTCCTTATTTATTTACTTGCTGGTTTCTATTATTTATGCATTTGTACTAGTTTTCCCAGAATGTATAGTACTTTGAGTCTTCCTTTTCTCTTAATTTTAGAGTAAATTTGTCCATTTCGGCGCAATTGTAGACTTTTTGGATTATTAAGCTCTCTGTTGGCATAAGGTCTCCTTTCCAACACTGTGCAAGTGCTAGTCTCGCTGCAGTAATTACATATAAAATTAAAATTTTTATCTCTTTTGCATATTCACCTTTTATTATCCCCAGTAGAAAGATTTTTGCTTTAAGTTCTAATTGAAAAGCCGTAATTTATTTTATCCATATTTGTATTTTTGTCCAATATTTCTTACTTTTCAGGCAAATCCACCATATGTGGAAGAAGGTGCCCTTGTTCATTTGCATTTCCAGCAAAGTGCTTAAGTTGGGATACATATTGGCTAATCTTGAAGGAGCCAGATACCACTGATAACACATTTTATATTGATTCTCTTTAAATACCATTGATTTCATTATTTTGTAATTTTTTTCCAAATTCTTTCCCGATCCTCCAAATGAATGTTATGTCCTACATTTCTTGCCCATACTATCATTGGGCCCTTCACCAATTCCTCTGCCATTTCAACCATCGGCGGTGTCAGTTTTCTCGTCCCTCTTGGTGCTCTGCTCTGCTGCCACCCTCCCCCCCATGGCCCCAGCCATTGCTGCCCAGGGAAAGCACAGAAAAAGCAAGCAGAAACATAGTTCTCGCTGGGGCGAAAGTGGAGGGTGAGGAAGGCACAGGAAAAGAAAGCGAGCAGAAACATAGTTCTCGTTGGGGTGAAAGAGGGATATTGAAGAAGACCCAGGCAAGAGAAGATGGAAGCTGCCACCTTTGAAAAGTGCTGCTTTCTGTTGCCTGTGCCTTCTTCGATCTCCGCTCTTTCATTCCAGTGAGAGTTATGTTTCTGCTCGCTTTCTTTTCCTTTGTGTGGGGGGCAGCAGAGACGTCAGGGCTGCTCTCCCTCCTCCAAAAGCCAAGCCTGGAGGAATGCGAAGAATTGCAGGCGAGTGCTGGAGAAATGTGTGTTGGAAATGTGGGAAGGGAGCAGGGGGAAGGGTAGGAGGGAAGGAGAAGCTGGGCTGCCTTTCCTTTGGCATGGGGCGGGGGTGGAGACCCAATGCCCAGACCAAAAGAGCGCCGAGGAAGACGGGCTCCTAATAAGCAGCCTGTTTGTGCAGGGAGAGCTCAAGCTTTTCTGGGCTCAACACCCTCCCCCCTTCAGCCTCCACATAGGGAGGGACCCTTCTCTGCTTGGAAGTGGAGGAAGAAACCTGGAGCTTAGCCTCAGAGGGGGAGTCTTCTTTTGTGGAGGCTGAAGGGGTGGGTGTTGCCTGGTTATTAGGAGCCCGCTTCCAGCCCGGCCCTCCTGCCCTCCCCCAACTCCAGGCAGCCACACCTGGTACCTTTGTGGGAGAGGTTTCCTCTGACTTGGGGGAAATATGAAATGACAGGAGACCAGATTGGGGTGGGGCTCTACTTTTCTTCCGTTTGAGGGGGAGCTGGTTCCCTCCTGTCCTGATCTTCCCAGCCTCCAGGCCCCTCTTTCCAAAGGATGAAAGAGGCCCATCCTTTCCCTTCGCTCTGCCTCACAGTTATGATTAAGCTTTTACAATTTTGTTATAATTAAATAAGCATTTTATTTATTTATTTATTTATTGGATTTCTAAGCCGCCCCATCTCCTCAAGGACTTGGGGCGGCGTACAGTAAAACAATATAAATATACAATCAAAAGAAGATCAAATCTCATAGAAACCCAAAATATAATTAAAACATTAAAACAATTCTAAAAATTCTCCATATAGTCCATCCTCAGTCCAGGTTGGTAAGTTGGAATAACCATGTTTTTAGGCCCTGGCGTAAGGAGCGGTGATCAGGGGCTACCCGGAGCTCCAGAGGCAGTTGGTTCCAAAGGGTGGGTGCTCCCACAGAGAAGGGACTACCCCTGGGGGTCGCCAGCCGACATTGGCTGATGGGACCCCAAGGAGGCCCTGTCCGTGAGAGCGTACAGTGCGTTGGGAAATAGTCGTTGGCAGCAGGGTCTCCCGTAAGTATCCTGATCCTAAGCCATGAAGGGCTTTACAGGTCAAAACCAGCACCTTGAATCTCACTCGGAGGGCAACCGGTTACCAGTGCAGCACACGCAGGACGGGTGTAACATGGGAGTATCGGGACACTTATATATATTATATAATATACATAATTTTATATTATATATTATATATATTTATATTTATATATATTAATTTTTTAATATTAAATTTATATTTAATATAAGAAATAAAATATATTAAATATTTTTTTAATTTGTATTAGTGGTCCTTGGGATTTAAAAGTATGAGTTTGGTGATTCCTGAGGTCCAAAAGATTGGCGACCTTTGCTCTAGGAGTTTATCTAATTGACTTGGCTTTACTTCTATTCCGTATTCCTCCACATGTTTTTATACCTTGCTTTTAGCTGGAGGTACAGCCACCAATCTATGTTCAGCCCTTGATCCCTAAGTTCTTGATTTCTTTTTAATATTCCTTGGAGGTCTAAAACTTCATAGTATTTAGCCATTTTTCCAATTTCTAGCATATTGGGGTGTATCAATGCCTCCATGATGGATACCGATCCTGGAATTTTTATATAATGTTTGTTTTTAATATCTTGCCATATTCACATTAATGAGTCTCGAATTGCATGTGTATGGAAATAAGCTTTGAGTCTTATTTCCTGGGTTCCACATGAAGGCATGCCACCCAGCCAGTAAATCATGCCCTTCTAGAGTTAAGGTTCTTTTGTTTCTTAAATTGGCCCATTCTTTAATCCACATTAATCCTGCCACTTTGTAATATATTTCCCAGGCAGGGAGTCCAAATCCATCTCTGCATCTGTTATCCTGTAGTGCACTCAGTTTTATCCTTGCTCTTTTACCTGCCCAAACAAATTTTGTAGTCATTTTATTTAAATCCGCAAAAAAAAAGAAAATTATCCAATTTTACTGGGATCGTTTGGAAAAGGAAAAGTAGTCTCGGTAAAATATTCATTTTGATGGCCGCAATTCTCCCTAACATCGATAGTTGTATTTTCTCCCATTTTTCTAAATCTTTGTTTATTTGCTGTACTAATTTTATATAATTATCTTCTTTTATTGTTGAATATATTGCTGTAAGCCAGATGCCCAAATATTTGACTTTTTTTTACAATTTGTAAACCTGTTACTTCCACTAATTTCTTTTTTTGATTATCTGTTAAGTTTTTTGTTATCATTTTGGTTTTAACTTTGTTGATTGTTAGACCGGCTACTTCCCCAAATTTGTCTACCTCTTTTATTAATTTTGATCCTGATTCTATTGGTTCTTCTGTGAAGAATATAAGGTCATCTGCAAATGGTTGGGCCTTGTATTCTTCTTGCTTAATTTTTAACTCTTTTATTTCCCAATTCAATCTGATTCTCCTCAACAAAATTTCTAACATCATGATAAAGAGCAGAGGAGAAAGTGGACATCCCTGCCATACTCCTTTCCTTATTTCAAATGAGTTTGTAAGTTCCACATTAATTATTATACAAGCTTTCTGAACCGAATATATTGATGCTATCATTTTTCCAAATCTGTCTCCAGATTTCATCTCTTTAATCTGCTGAATCATAAATTGCCAGTTTACCTTATCGAAAGCCTTTTGGGAATCCAGAAAAACTAACAGTCTGTTTTTCTGTGTGTGCCTCATAGTACTCTAGTACATCTGTTACTGTTCTTGTATTGTCTTTTTATTTTTCTTGTTGGTAAAAAGCCATTTTGGTCCATATGTATTTTATTATTCATTATTTTTTTTCATTCTTTCAGCCATTATATTCATAAAAATTCTGTAGTTGGCATTTAATAAGATTGGCCTATAATTTCTTATATGTGTGGTATCTGTTCCTTCCTTTGGTATTAGTGCAATATACGCTTCTCTCCATGATTCTGGTAGCCTTGCCTCTGTTAATACCTCATTGTAGACTTCCAAAAGTATCAGATCAAGTACTTCTCCTAAACTTTTATAGACTTCTCCTGGTAGTCCATCCATTCCTGGTGTTTTATTGCTTGTTTCTATTATTCAATGATACCAATTTTCCCAAACTGTATAATAATCTGAATCTTCCTTCTCTTTTAATTCTAACGAAAGTTTGTCCATTTCTGCGCAATTGAAATCTTTTGGACAATTAAACTATCTGTCGGCATAGAATCTCCTTTCTGGTGGCATTCTTTTTTTTGCCAAAATTTTTTATTGTTTTTAAACAAACATACACAAACAAAACATAGACAAATATAAGAAACATAAAAAAACCCATAAACATAAAAGTTCTTTTGGTGAGAACAGTATGCTCCTGAGTCTTCACTTCTCCATACAGATATAAATTCAATTACTCAATCATCTTATACATAGTTTCCAATATCTTTCCAATCAACATTTTTACACTTTTATCTGTCCTGTTTACAATTTTGAGCTATCTTATAAAACATATTTTGCCCTGTAATTACTAATTTGGAGAATAACACCTCTGTCTCTTTTAATTATTGTCTATTCCAATTATTATTTGACATTTGATTTTCACCTTTACAATTATTACCTTTATTTCACCTCTATTTTATAACATCCAACTATTATCAATCAGATTCTGCTTGGTACATTCCTTTACAAATATACATTAAATTCTTAATAAAGAAAAAGAGAAAATATGCATATATATATATATATATATATGTAGGTCTTTGTATTGGTCTTGTCCGTGTAAGGTTGAGAATACCTTGGCAACGTTTATCTCATCCGTCATCTTCAGGCTGGTGTCTTTTCTCCTGGGAGAAGTGTGTGATCGTGGCTGTTTTTCCCTTTTAAATTCTAGAGTTGGATGTGTTGTTACTTTTGATTGGTTTGTGGTAACAACACATCCAACTCTAGAATTTAAAAGGGAAAACAGATCACACACTTCTGCTGAAGTACGGAAATACCAAGACCTATACCTTTACCGTGAAAATCTACGAAAACAAATATATATATATATATATATATATATATATAGCAAAAATAACAGATAATTATTTCTATTCAAATTCAAATCAACCATTAATATTAATAACCCTCTTATTTATTCATTTTTATTTAAAATATTTCCACTTTATTGCCATTTAACATATCACAGTATTTCAACCACAAAAATTTTTTCCCTGGGTGTCGCAAAGATTTTCAGCCCCAGAATTTCCCAGCCAGCATCGCTTCGGGATAGGAGCACTCAGACTATAGTTAGAGATTGTGGCACCTCATATAAAGAGAAAGCGAGAGGAGAAGAGAAGTAGACGGTTTCAAAGTTCATCTCTTCTTAACAGTTCTAGAAATTCAGTGCACCAAGCATGCCTGTTCAGATTGTGTCAAGAATGAGGCACGCAAGTGGAAGAAACCATATGAGTAACAAGAATATTGGGGGAGGTTGGGGCAGTGACAAAAGCAGTGTAAAATTTCAGATGGAAAATCTGTTCAGCCATGCAGGGGACCTTCATGGTGCAAAAGCTATAAGAAGCAATTAGATTGAAACATGTCAGTTGCTACATATTCCTTCACTGCCCAGATTTCATTTTAAATTTTTTTAAAAAACAACTTTATTTACAAGACGTTAAAAACATACAAACATTTAAATACACATAACAAAGATACAAAAAAGTGCGCACAGCGCTTTCTTCATTTGGTTTGGATATCAAATTGGATATAGACTTTAGTCAAAAGAGATTAATTATAAATAACATATATTAATTACCAGATTTTACTGTTTGTTTAGCATGGATTATAACTGTTAACTATTCTATATAACCTTCATGTTTACTATATGTTGAAGAGAATTATTTATACATTCCATACCTCCAATTGAATATACTATGTTTCCTAGGTTCATTTCTTCTTCAGCGGGTTTGGTTTTGTTTTGTTCCTCCCAGTTATACCATTCATCCCATATCTCATAATAATCTGAAACTTCCTTTTCATTTAATTTAAGTGTAAGTCTCTCCATTTCAACACACTCATATGTTTTCTGAATAATAATGTATAGAGGTGGTAAGTTAGGTTGTTTCCAATATTGCTCTAGAGAGACCCGTGCGGCTGTTAATAAATGAGTAATCAAATATTTATCTTTGAGGAGGTAATCTCTTTTAATCATTCCCAGGAGAAACAGTTCCGGTCTCCACTCCAGCTCACATTTTGTAATTTCTTCTATCCATTTTTTTATTTCTATCCAATATTTCTTTGTTTCAGGGCATGTCCACCACAAGTGAAAATAAATGCCAATTTTATCTTTGCATTTCCAGCAATTTCGGTTTGCTGCTGGGAATAACTTCGCTAATCTAGAGGGTGCCAGGTGCCACCTATACATCATTTTATATTGATTTTCCTTATGTGCTACTGATTTTGTATATGTAAGATTTCTCTGCCAAATTTCTTCCCAGTCATTCAAATCAATACTATATCCGAAATTTTTTTTCCCAGACCTTCATTGGTCCCTTCACTATTTCCCCTGCCAATTCCTGTTCTAGTAAAAAATTGTATAATTTGGATATCAAATTTTCCTCTGGGCCCAAAAGTAATTTATCCAATTGTGTATCTTTCGTTTCAGTTCCATAATCCTTTACGTCTTGGTTGTATCTCATTTTGATTTGGAAGTAGGACCAGTTATCTATAGTTATTCCTTGAGTTTCTAATTCCTGTATCATTTTTAATCTTCCCTCGCTGTCTAAGATTTGATGGTATTTAAGTTTTTTATTCATGTCCATTGTATTGGGGTGAAATGTTGCCTCCATCGTTGAGATCCATCTTGGGATTTTAGTGTAGTATTTCTTTCTAATATCAGCCCAATTTTTGATCAGAGATTTACACACTATGTCTGGTGAAATATGTATGCTTTTTATTGGTCAGATTCCACAAAAATGAGTGCCACCCTGTCTGCAAATCATGGCCTTCTAGTGTTAGGATTCTTTTGTTTCCCAGTTTAATCCAATCTCTTATCCACACCATTATAGTCGCTTTATAGTAGATCTCCCAATCAGGGAGCCCAAAGCCACCCCTGCTTTTATTATCTTGTAAATACGTCTTTTTTATTCTTGCTTTTTTCCCTGCCCATATAAATTTCATCACAATTTTATCCAATTCTATAAAAAAAAATTATCTAATAATATTGGAATTGTTTGAAATAGATAGAGAATTTTAGGTAATATATTCATTTTAATCGTTGCTATTCTGCCTAATAATGAAATTTGCATTTTATTCCAGTTTTCCAAATCCTTTTCAATCTGTTTCAATATTTTAATGTAATTATCTTCCCATAATGTTAATGTTCTGGCCCTTATCCAAATCCCTAAGTATTTAATCTTATTTACTATTTGTAGTCCCATTATTTCTTCTAATTGTTTTTGTTTACGATTTGTTATGTTTTTGACTAACATTTTGGTTTTCCCCTTATTGACCTTCAATCCTGCTAGTTCACCAAATTTATTTATTTCTTGCATTAATATCGGTCCTGTATCTATTGGTTCCTCTATAACAAATACCATATCATCAGTGAAGGCCTGTAATTTATATTCCTGATTTTTAATTTTGGTTCCTTTTATATCCCTGTTCCATCTAATTCTATCTAACAGTGTTTCTAATATTGTAATAAAAAGCAGAGGTGACAATGGACAACCCTGTCTAACACCCTTCTCTATTTTGAATGATTTGGTGATCTCACCGTTTATTAATACATTTGCCTTTTGATTATCATAAATTGCATTGAGCATTTTTTCAAAGTTGCTACCAAAGTTCATCATATTAATCTGTCTTTTCATAAAATCCTAGTTTAGGTTATCAAAGGCCTTTTGGGCATCCAGGAAAACCAATGCCACTTGGTCTCCTGGATGATTCTCATAGTATTCTAATATATCTATCACTGTTCTTATATTGTATCTGATCTGCCTTGTAGGTGAGAATCCATTTTGATCCGAGTTAATTTTTTTGCTAAGCACTCTTTTTACTCTTTGTGCTATGACTGTCATAAAAATTTTGTAATCTGAGATCAGAAGAGAAATTGGCCTGTAGTTTTTTATTTGATTCACTCCCCAGATTTGATTCCATTGGTGGTACATGCTTTAAAGCTGGTTCTCCTTCATGATTGTGTTGACATGTTGTGATTTTATGGACATGTTCTTTTCTTGGAAACAATATGGAACACTTATGCCACTGCTGTCTTCTGTGAGATATTTTTCTAAACTACTATACCTAGAAAATAAATACAGGATTTCCCTGTGGTTCATCCATTTATTATCCCGGAAGAACTGCTTACACTATGATTTTTTTAAATAATAGCTATTGTGCACCCTTTGGGATGTTCAGTTTTATAGACAGCCCTCGCATACTGCTTATGACTCAGCCTTCAAAACACCCATATGTCAACCCTGAAGCCATTTTGGAGCCTCATCAGAGCTGCCACAGAAAGGCTGGTTGGAGCTGTGGGAATGGGACGGGGGAATAGAGATTGCTGGGGATCTGTAGCCCAAATAAAATTCTTTCTCCTGGGAACCAAGGATGTTCTCACCAGGTGCTGGGGAGGCATGGACTGATACCAACTGGAGGTGGGACTGTGACCTGGTTGGACCATGTGATGGACATGTGGACGGAGACAACGAACTTTGATTTTTAATTTGGGTGGGGAAAACTTTGGGACCTTCAGAGTCGGGTTTTCACCAGAGGTGCCAATGTGACATGGCTAATAAATTCGGACTTTCAGGAACAGTTTAGATTGCATCAGGTCTGTTACTTGGAACCCTGACACCATATTTATGATGATTGCAGTGTCCCAGAGTCATGAGATCCTCTTTTGTGACCTTCAGCGAAGTCAATAGGGAAGCCAGATTAGCTTAACAACCATGTGACATTGCAATCATTCACTTAACAACGGTGGCAAGAAAAGCCGTAAAATGGCGCAAGATTCTCTAAACAGGTGTCTCACTTAGAAACAGTGAAATTTGGGGTGAAATTGTGGTTGTAAGTAGAGGACTACCTATACTTACACAAAGCGTCAGAGTTGGAAGGAACCTTGGAGGTCTTCTAGTCCAACCACTGTGATCAAGACAGGAGACCCTCTTCCATTTCAGACAAGAGACTGTCCAGTCTCTTTTTAAAAACTCCCACCCAACCTCAGTCCTTTAACCTTGCCCAAGCTCTTGGGATTATTTCATCAATTAACATCCTCCCCTTGTTCTACAGTTAGATCAAAAAGTGTGTGTGTACTGTAAGACGTAATCACAAAACTACCACCCCACGAAAGGAAATGAGGCAGAACATATTTCCCCAAAGGAGAAATGGAGAATAAAAATCTTAACAAAGACAGAAAGCAGCCCCAACAGCTTCCAGCAGATGCCTGAAGTCTTTAGAGATGGAGATTTTGTGCCAATTAAGAAATCCAGGCCAGCCTATTCACAAACAAAACACCTTCAACTTCAAGTGATGGGATTAAAATTTGCATTCCCCCACCCAAAATCTAAGGACAGGACCTAACAATAATCTTTTAGGACATAATAGGATTAACCCACCACCATTGAAATCACAAAAGACACAAAAACCATTTCATTGCACAATCCCGAGAACACTTCATACTTCAAAGTCACAGAAACCCATATAGATCCATCTACACATTCAGCTATTTTGTCAGCTTTCCCAGAACTTCATGCCGTTGTTGGTTCTTCTCATCAATAAATGGAATCCTTCTTTTCAATCAGCCTCCATTTTATTTCCAGCGTCCTTCTCCCAGCTTGCAACCAGACCAGATTTTTCTTCCAACAGTACCCACATATATGTGCATATTCTCAGCCTCGTCTGGGTACTGGAGAAGCACTTGAACAAAAACACATTTCTCACAGGCTTCGTGATAATGTTTATTGCAGCATTCCAATCCTGAGCATCAAGAATGGAGAACCTGAACAAAGTTAGCGCTGAGAGCTGCTGCCTCTCAGCGCTTATTATAGCATCTCTGGCCCCTCCCAGCTGTTCCAGATAGCCTAACATGCGCCGAGGAATCTAACATTCCCCCCCTGCCTCAACCCCGTGCCTGATTCTCGACGCCTGGCCCTACGCTAGTGTTTCCTTTGTGTCTTGTCTCCCAACCATCCCCCCCTTTCAGTTCTGTCTTGTTCCGTCTTGTGTCCCCAGCATGCATATCCACCAGGTCCTCTTCTATCCCAGACACCCAGCTCCCCTCTTGCATGTCCCGATCTGTTCCTCCCCGATGTTCATGACTGACAGGCTAAGTCCAGAAGGCGGCATGCATGGTTGAACTCCTGGAGCCTGACAATATGTATAATCTCCCTCCAAGACTTACAGATTTTTGATGATACATAATTCTAGCAGTAAAAAAGGGAAATTGGCTTGTTTTTTGAGCACAACAACATGTTTCAAAAAATGAAAACCCTTGAAATGGGAGAAGGAAGCTAGGAAATGGATCCTCCTACTCAGCACAAGGCATTCTCCATAGGATTGTGAAGAGACCCTGTAAGTCTATGGTGGCCAAACCTCAGAGGGCATCGAATTGCTTCTTTCCAGACTAAGACATTTTGTGAAACGTATTGCAGGAGCTGTGCCTTTTGATACAATGGGTTAGAAAAGGCTCTCCCAGACTCCTCCTGACATACTGTATAAGGTTAGATATTGACGAAAAGGCAGCATCTCTAGTCAGGAATTGAATGGGGGAAGGATGGTGGGACTTGTAGTGCAATGACATCTACAGGTCTGCCTCGCCCCCCCCTGCAAGATCAATGCAATCCTAATTTGTACCTATTGCAGCTGTGGATTAGCGCCTGGAAGTTTCTTTTGCTATTGCAGTGATTTTTAGTCTCTTTTAAAAATCTGGGTGCTTGATTTTCATCCCTTGGCTTTTCTTGTGTGTGATATGGGTGAGCCTCTCTGGCGGGACCCAGATGGAGGACTTTGGTGTCCGGCAGCACCCCAGTCGTCCCCCTCCTTGCAGCGGCTTCAGCGAATGGGCTAAACGCAGAGACCTTTCCTCTTGCGCCTAGAGAGGAGGCGGGAAAGGGGGCTGCAGTTTCCAGCCCCTCCCATTCCTTTGCCAGGTTATGCCAGGTTATGCTGTGGAGGTTCTTTCACAGGCAGAGGCAAACAAAAGTTATAACCAGTAGGCAACATGGGTTGATCAAAAACAGATCATGCCAAACATTATTTCATTCTTTGACAAAGTGACTAAATGAGTGGACCAGCAAAATGCTGTGCTATTTAGCTTTCAGTAAAGCATTTGATAAAGTAGATCACAAGCTACTTCTTGGCAAGCTAGAAAAATGTGGGACAGACAGCACCACCACAAGATGGGTTTCTAACTGGCTGAAAAATTGTACTCAACGTGTAGTCCTCAATGCATGCAGTATTCCAAGCGTGGTCTTACTAAGGCTTTGTAAAACAGTAATATAACTTCACATGATCTTAGTTCTATCCCTCTATTAATGCAGCCTAGGACTGTATTGGTTATTTCGACTAGAACTACACCCACATAGAGGGAAGTAAGCAGTGGGGTACCCCAGATTGCATTTTAGACCCAGCACTGATCTAAATCTTCATAAACTAGACAAGAGGATAGAAGGGTAACTTATCAAATTTGCAGACAGGAAGAATTGCCAACACTCCAGAAGACAAAATGAAGATCGAAAATGACTTGACAGACTTGAACAGTGGGCCCTATCTAAAAAAAGATATTCAACAGAGATAAAAATAAAGTTTAACACTTAGACAAGAAAAACCAATTGTATAAGTACAAACTAGGTGAAACATTTGAGAGGCATCTTGGAGTCCTAGTGGACAATCACTTAAATGTGAGCCAGCAGTGAGTGGCAGCAGTTGAAATAACCAAAATAATCCTAAACTGCATTAATAGAGGGATAGAATCAAGATCACGTGAAGTTATAGTACCGCTTTACAAAGCCTTAGTAAGATCACACTTGGAATACTGCATGCAATTCTAGTCATCACAATATAAAAGATATTGAGACTCTGAAAAGCATGCAGAGAAGAGCAACTAAGATGGATAGGGGGATGGAAGCTAAAACATATGAAGAATGGAATTGGGTATGTTGAAAGAAAAACCAGGGGAGGCATGATAGCAGTATTCCAATATTTGAGTGGCTGCCAGAAAGAGGAGGGGGCCAAGTTAGTTGCAAAGCAGCAGAAGACAAGACAAGGAAGAATGGATGGAAACTAATGAAGGAGAGAAGCAACTTAGAATTAAGGAGAAACTTCCTCACAGTGAGAACAATTAACCAGTGAAGAGCTTTGCCTTCAGAGGTTGTGGGAGCTTCAACACTGGAAGTTTTAAAATAGACTGGATAGTCTCTTGTCTGAAATGGTATATGATACTTGAGCAGCGGGCTGGAGTAGAAGACCTCCAAGGTCCCTTCCAGATCTATTCTGATTGGTTGGTTGATCGATTGATCTTGAAAGCTGCAGCCTTGAGTTTCCTGTTGGAGCAGCAGGAACAGGTTAATATGCATATTTTGTGGGGAGGAAGAAGACTCACTTTGGTGTAGTGGTGAAGGCACTAGGTTAGACACAGAGAAACGCTCAGTTCCAGTCCCACCTGAAGGGCAAAAGCATCTGTTCTACTTTGGACAATCCCTTCAGGCCTAGGAATCAGGAAGGTGGGGGGAACCCCTTCTAAAAACCCTTGCCAAGGAAACTGCAAGGCCAGCAATCTAGATTGACCCAAAGGCACCAAAAACACAGTTAAGTAGCATCAAATTTCGCTATTTCACTCCGCTCAGTTGCAATGGTCGATTGCTAGGGGTTGAAAACGATCTGCTGCCATGTAATCAGTGAAAACATCTTCCAAAGGCCTTCGTGGAGCCTGGACAAAGCGTGTTTTTCTACCTCCTGTTCCTAGATGGCGGTCAGGCAACATCTGTACCTAGAAAGAGATCAACACATTAGTGCCATCCGTGCTTGAACTTGAGAGGGAAAGTTTTAAACCATAGAGTCTTTCAATGCTAGAAATTTTGGGAGGAAAGGAGAAACTGAGAGCAACTTCCTCTTCCTGATAGCTCATGGGAGGAAGTTGGTATGCAGAGCGGCTTTTCTGCTCTTCCCAGGATCGAAGTAGCAGCAGCTGGAAGGTGATTTGGAGGCAGCAGGTGGGAGGAGAGTCCAGGAGCAAATCGGGCTGTTCGGTTCCCTCCATGGCCTGAAAGCAGAGAAGCAACTGGGCTGAAGTGTTTCAGCAGCAGCAGCAGCAGCAGCAGCTGCTGCTGCTGCTGCTGCTGCTGGTTCCGGTTCCTTCCCTACCCAGATAGGAGCCCGCTGGGGCTGCACACTGTGAAACCGGTGGCTGCAATTTTCCGCTTGGGGGGAAGATTTAAAAAGCCTCTTTCAAGTGAAGGTGGATCCTTTGGGAATGGCTCCCCTCCAGAGGTTGTGGGGGCTCCATCACTGGAGGGTCTTCAAGAAGACATTGGACTGCCATTTGTTCGGAATGGAATAGGGCCTCCTGCTTGAACAGGGGATGGACTAGAAGACCTCCAAGGTCCCCCCTCCACTCAGTTATTCTGTAGTGGACCTGATGTTTTCGGGGAAGAAGATCGGACTGAGGTGCCTCTTCTGGGTCTTTCTTGGGTTGTTTACTTCCATTTCTAGTTTTCCTATTGGTTCCCCCATCCCTGTGTACACCAGGTTCAACTGTGCTTATCCCACCAGTTTTTTAAAAATTGAATGTTTTGAACTTTTTGATTATTTTTATAAAAAAATTTCTCCACCTACCTTCCTGTGACATAACTGTTGGTGGCTTAGAGACATAAAAAATACATACACATTAAAACACATTAAAGTAAGAATTGTAACTTGGCTTTGTCATGTAACTTCATGCTTCATGATTGGGCTGCTTAGTAACACAGATGCCAGTCCCAATTGCAGTCAGTAAGTGAGGACTACTTCAATTGGGATGTCACCAAAGGGGTTGTGGAAAGTATTTTCTGCCCTTGCTTGGAGCTTATGGCTTCCATAGGCAAAGCGGTGCTTCAAATCTTGCTTTAGGCATCATTTCATCAGTTAAAGCCCTCACATCTAAAGTTAGTGTCATGCAGACTGACAGGTGTGGCTCAGTGAAACAAAAGACAGAATCCAAGTGTGTTGATAAGCCAATGCATTTATCCATCTGAATAAAAGGGGTCCCTCCTAAGAAGGAAAGAACCCTGAGCATAGTTGAAGGCAGATATTTATACATTTCTTTGCTTTTGCTTGATTATATAAGAAGGAGCTGGCACACAATGGATAGGGTACAGAAATACAGAAAGTATAAAATGGCCAAAAATGCCTTCTCTGGTTTGGTCACATGACTAACCCAGAGGCTAGTGGTTACATAAAGCTTTATCCTTTTTCTCATTTTCTGCAACCATTTTCTGCTCAATTAAAGATACCCTTTTATTTGAATCTTACAGACAAAGAGGATGGCAATAAGAGCACTCTGGACAACTGAGGATAACAAGCAACCTTGAATAGCAAAGCAAGCCACTCCAGAAATCAGAATATCTTCCATTTCCTTCACCTTCCTCAGCAGGTCAGGGAGAAACAAGAGAAAATCAAGAAGAGATTTCTACCAGGGAAAAGTAAACTGTGAAATTCAAGCAAACATTACATGAAAAGTCAAAGGAGATTATTTTTCCATTCAGCAAAAGAATGGGGAAGAAAAGGTCAATTGGAAAGCCACGTAGAGCAAACAATATTGCAGGTCTAGGTCTGAGAGGAAGGAAATCACCACTAAATCAGAGCAGAGGACTCACACAGGAGAGAAACCCTTTAAATGTCCTGATGGTGGTAAAAGTTTTATGTCAGATAATTCCAACCTGGTGATCACCAGAGGACTCACACAGGAGAAAATTTGAATGTCCAAGCTGTGGGAAAAGTTTCAGTCACAATTCCAGATTGGTTCAACACCAAAGGACACACACAGGAGAGAAACCTTTGAATGTCCTGACTGTGGGAAAAGTTTCACTCACAATTCCAGCTTGGTTCAACACCAGGACTCACACAGGAGAGAAACCCTTTCATGTCCTGACTGTGGGAAAAGTTTCAGTGATAATTCCAACTTGGTTAAACACCAGGATCCACACAGGAGAGAAACCCTTTGAATGTCCTGATTGTGGGAAAAGTTTCAGAATTCCTATTGGTTGAAACACCAGAGGACTCACACAGGAAGAAACCCTTTGAGTGTCCTGATTGTGGGAAAAGTTTCAATCAGAATTCCTATCTGGTGAAACACCAGAGGACTCACACAGGAGAGAAACCTTTTCAGTGTCCTGAGTGTGGGAAAAGTTTCAGTACCAATTCCAGCTTGGTTCAACACCAGAGGACTCACACAGGAGAGAAACCCTTTGAGTGTCCTGATTTGTGGGTAAAGTTTCAGTCAGAATTCCAACCTGCTGAAACACCAGAAGACTCACAAAGGAGAGAAACCCTTTGAATGTTCTGATTGTGGGAAACAATTCAGTCGGAATTCTCACCTAGTGAGCCACCAGAGGACTCACACAGGAGAGAAACCCTTTGAATGTCCTGATTGTGGGAAAAGTTTCAGTCACAATTCCACCTTGGTTCAACACCAGAGGACTCACACAGGGGAGAAACCCTTTGAGTGTCCTGACTGTGGGAAAAGTTTCAGTACCAATTCCAGCCTGGTGAAACACCAGAGGACTCACACAGGAGAGAAACCCTTTAACTGTTCTGACTGTGGGAAATGTTTCAGTAACAATTCCAGCTTGGTTCAACACCAGAGGACTCACACAGGAGAGAAACCCTTTCAGTGTCCTGACTGTGGGAAAAGTTTCAGTGATAATTCCAACTTGGTTCAACACCAGCGACTCCACACAGGACAGAAACCATTTGAATGTCCTGATTGTGGGAAATGTTTCAGTCATAATTCCAATTTGGTGAAACACCAGAGGATACACACAGGAGAGAAACCCTTTGAGTGTCCTGATTGTGGGAAAAGTTTCACTCAGAATTCCTGTCTGGTGAAACACCAGAGGACTCACACAGGAGAGAAACCCTTTGAGTGTCCTGACTGTGGTAAAAGTTTCAGTCAGAATTCCAGCCTGGTTCAACACCAGAGGACTCACACAGGAGAGAAATCCTTTAAATGCCCTGACTGTGGGAAAAGTTTCAGTCATCATTCCAGCTTGATTCAACACCAGCGGATCCACACAGGAGAGAAATCCTTGAAATGTCCAGACTGTGGGAAATGTTTTAGTCATAATTCCAACTTGGTTCAACACCAGCGAATCCACACAGGAGAGAAACCCTTTAAATGTTCTGACTGTGGGAAATGTTTCAGTCAAAATTCTACCTTGGTTCAACACCAGAGGACTCACACAGGAGAGAAACCCTTTGAGTGTCCTCACTGTGGGAAAAGTTTCAGTCGCAATTCCAGCTTGGTTCAACATCAGAGGACTCACACAGGAGAGAAACCCTTTGAGTGTCTTGACTGTGGAAAAAGTTTCAGTCACAATTCCAGCTTGGTTCAACACCAGAGGACTCACACAGGAGAATAACCCTTTGAATGTCATGATTGTGGGAAAGATCTCATTATTAGGATGAGCCTTATGAATCATGTTGTTATACACTCAGGGGAGAAACCATTCAAGTGCCCCATGTGTGGACGGTGCTTCAGGCAACATTCCACCCTTATCCCACACAGAAAAATCCACATTAGGTTGGCACAATGTAAAAAAAGAGGTGTGGTTTTATATATTAAAGAAACAATTTCAGCTGAACTAATTCATGCAGATGATGATGGAAGAATCTTAATGGTAGAAATAATGGACAATAATATCAAAACACTTTTAATAGCAATATATGCTCCAAATGATCACCAAGAGGAATTCTACAACAAACTTTATAAAAATAATTGAACTGGACTATGTTAATTTATGTATGATGGGAGATTTTAATGGAATAATTAATGAACAGATGGATTATAAAACACAAAGAGCCACAAAGAAAGCTAGAAAGAAATTACCAAAATCTTTTTTTCAAATGATAGAAGAAATAAATTTAAAAGATGCATTAAGAGAGAGAAATACAGGAAGTAAGCAATATACATTTTATTCAAATAAGCATGAATCATGGTCAAGAATAGATATGATATGGACATCAGCTGATTTATTCTTTAATATACAAAAAATTGAAATTGAAGCTAGTACTTGGGCGGACCATAATCCAACAACTGTTACTTGGAAAGGACAAAAGACAAGACCTAGATGGATTTAAACAACAAGATATTAAAGGAAGAAGATTTTAAACAGAAAATGGAGAGAGAATTGGTATTCTTTTTTAAAGAAAATAAAAAAGGACACATCGCTATAGAATCTCTGGAACATGATGAAGGCCTACACAAGAGGCTTGAAATTGACTATACAAGGAAAAGAAATATGAAACAAAAAGACTTTAAAATATTAGAAGATGATATAAAAAGCTAGAAAAGAACTACAGAAATTTCCATGTTAAAATTAAAATGGATATAACTAAACATAAAATGGGATTAATGGAAAAGAAGAGTTAGCCCAAAAGATTAAAAATGCTAAACAGAATTATTTTGAAGATGCAAATAAACCAGGAAGATGGTTAGCTTATAAACTAAGAAAGGAAAGAGAATCAAGGAGAATTAGCCATTTAATAGATGAAGAAGGACATTTTTGTTATGGAAATGAAGAAAAAAAAGAATTATACAAGACTATTATGGAAAATTGTATTATCAAGAGAGTATTCAAGAAGAAAAAATTAAACAATATTTACAAAGGCAAAGCTACCACAGATACCTAAAGATATTGAAATAATGTTAGAAGAAAATATAACAATGATGGAGTTAACAGAAGCTTTAAAGAAACAAAATACAGGGAAAGCACCAGGTCCGGATGGTTTGCCAGTGGAATTTTATAAGACTTTCAGGAGGTGTTAAACCTCCATCAATTAGAAGTTATGAATGAAGTCATGCAAGAGAAGAGAATACCAAAGACTTGGTCAGAAGCTTATATTACACTTATATCGAAGGAAGGCAAAAAATTACAGCAAGTTAAAAATTATAGACCTATTTCCCTATTAAATTCAGACTATAAAATTTTTGCTTCAATTTTGGCAGAAAGATTGAAAAGATATTTAAATAATTTTATACATGTTGATCAAAATGGATTTCTGCCAAAAGACAAATTAAACAATATGAGAATAATTCTGGACACTCTGGAATACTATGAGGCACATCCTGAAAAGCAAATGGCTTTGATGTTTTGGATGCTCAAAAAGCCTTTGATAATGTGAGTTGGCGTTTTATGTTACTACAATTGGCACAAATGGGCTTTGGTAAAAATTTTATACGTGCCATTGAGACTATATATTGTGAACAAACTGCAAGGGTTTTGATAAATGGAGAATTGACAGAATCTATAGATATAAGAAAAGGGACTAGGCAAGGTTGCCCACTGTCGCCTCTGCTGTTTGTGTTAACATTAGAAGTGTTAAATAGGTGCATTAGAAAGATAAACAAATAAAAGGAATGAAAATTAAAAAAGAAGAGTATAAGTTACAAGCCTTTGCAGATGACCTGGTATTTATATTAGAGGATCCATTGGAATCAGCACTTAAATTAATAGAAAGAATAGAAGAGTATGGAAAAGTAGCAGGTTTGAAAATTAATAAAGATAAAACAAAGATATTAACAAAGAATATGTTAGTGAGACGGAAGAAAGAGTTGGAAGAAGCTTTAGAAATACAGGTCACAAGCAAGGTTAAGTATTTAGGGATATATATTACAGCAAGATGTAGTACACTGAAGGAGGATAATTACATTAAACTTAAACAGCAGATAGTGACAGACTTGGAAAAATGGAAAAATTTACAACTATCATTGATTGGGAGAATATCAACAATTAAGATGAATGTATTGCCCAGAATTTTATATTTATTCCAGACAATTCCAATCAGACTAGGGAAAGATTTTTTTGAAGACTTAAACAAAAGGATGTTGAAATATATATGGCAAGGCAAAAAGCAAGAATAAAACTTAAGTTGTTGCAGGATGCAAGGATAAGAGGAGGGTTTGCACTGCCCAATTGGGGATTATACTACCAGGTGGCAAATTTGATGTGGGTAAAAGATTGGATAACACTAAGGAACACTAGATTATTGACCTTAGAAGGACCTGATTTGCTATTGGGGTGGCATGCATTCCTTTGGTATAAGGGAACTAAAACCCAAGGGTATTTTAGAAGACATTATATCCGAGAAGCTTTGTTTTTAAACTGGGAGAAGACCAAAAAACAACACTATTTGAAAATTCCATCATGGATATCCACTATTGAAGCTTTTTCATATCTAGTAATATATAAAAAGGAACAAACAGTTAGATATGGTGAGATATTGAATGAAAAGGGTGAACTTAAATCTATGCAAGCGTTGGAAGAACAAGGTATAAAAATGAATTGGTTTTCATATTTGCAAGTACAATCTAGATTTGATAAAGACATTAAAATAGAAGGTATTTATAACAAGTTGACTGGGCTAGATAAAATATTGATGGGTACTGATGAAAAGGTGATTAAAAAACTTTATGGATATCTCTTAGAATTCAAAATGGAAGAGGAACAAGTTAAAGAAACAATGATTGCATGGGGAAAATTTTGGATATGGGTTTGATTTAGAGAAATGGCAGAAATTATGCTCTCAGAATTATAAAATTACAATGTCAACTGCTTATAAAGAAAATTTGTATAAGATGTTTTACAGGTGGCACTTACCCCCGAGAATTGCAAGAATGTTTAAGAATAAATCGGATAAATGTTGGAAATGTCATCAGATACCTGGATCATATTACCATGTGTGGTGGACATGTTTGGATGCAAAAAGATATTGGACTAAAATCCACATGTGGTTGGAAAAATGATACAGCAACATATAGACTTGAAACCAGAAATATTTTTATTGGGAATTATACCAGAAATTTACAATAAAGAGTTGAAATACTTGATTGTAAATGTTTTAACGGCAGCTAGAATTGTATTTGCTAAGAATTGGAAAAACGATAAAATACCTATGCAGGAAGAAGTGATTCAGAAAATTATGGATTGTGCTGAAATGAGTAAATTGACATTTGAAATTAGAGAACAAGATAAACAATTTTACAAGATATGGGATTTGTTTTATCAATGGTTGGGTAAAAAGATTTGGTAAAGTAATAGATTATATAATTTTGTAATAGAAATATAATAGATTGATATAAAATACAATGTAGACATATATAACCATTGGATGAAAGTATAACATAAATTTTAGATTAAAAATATATCTCATATACATGATGAAATAGTTTAGTTGTATATAAATAATAATTGATAAATATATAAGAATGTCTTATTGATAATATGAGAACTTTTTTGATAAATTGTGAGTGATGACTATGAAAGGATAACACAAAGGATTTGCAACCAACTGACACACTGTATGTATATATGGAAGATGGTTTTTATGTTTTGTATGTCTTGTCTGTATGTTTGTCTTAAAATAAAAAAACTTTAAAAAAACAGATCATGCCAAACAAACCTTGTTTCATTCTTTGACAAAGTGATTAAATGAGTGGACCAGCGAAATTCTATGGAGATAGTATATTTAGCTTTCAGTAAAGCATTTGATAAAGTAAATAACAACCTACTTCATGGCAAGCAAGAAAAATGTGGGACAGACTGCACCACCATGATGGATTCCTAACTGGCTGACAAATTGTACTCAACATGTAGTCCTCAATGGAACTACACCCACACAGAGGGAAGTAAGCAGTGGGGTATCCCCAGATTGCATTTTAGACCCAGTGCTGATCTAAATCTTCATAAAGGCAACAGGATAGAAGGGGAACTCATCAAATTTGCAGACAACAAGAATTGCCAACACTCCAGAAGAGTGGTCGCCAACTGGTGGGCCACGGCCCACTGGTGGTCCACAAGAAAATTTTGGTGGGCTGCAGAGAAATGTCCCTCCCAAAGCACCCCGAAAGCAATTAATCCTGGCTGCGGGAACACAAGGCTGCGCCCACATGGCCCGCCCACCCTTTGGCCAAGTGCAAACCTTCCCTTGAGTAAAACCACACAAGCTAGAACTGGAAGGTAAGACCAACGACGGGGGAGGGAAATCCACCCCGTGGTGGCTTGCTGACGGTGTTAAAGTTGGTCCCATATTCCAGAGCTGCAATAGTCACAAGACTAGCAGCTCTGGGATGACCAAACGGCCAGTCCCGTGGTGGGGTTGGAAATACCACTGGACTGGATGAGGTAATGGTGCTGTTGTGACAAGAGGGGTTTTTAGTTAAACCACCACATCTCTGTTCCAAGCTGATCGTTACAGCCAAATTCCCTGCTTGGTCAGTGTTCTGGGAAGACATGCCTTGGGGATAAAGAGGCTTCCCTCTGCGTGAGCAGGCAAGTCGGCAGGGCATTGTTCAAACTGATGCCTAGGGCTCAAAGGCCCTCTTCCTCCAGCCTTGGGAGGGTCCCCCCTTCGGGTAAGCCCAGACAGGCACCACCTGTTGGGCCTGGCAGCTGACGGGGAAATGCGCCCTCCCCCACTTCCTGCAAGGTCTGCTGGCGAAGTATCCCTCCCGTGCACCCGCCGCTGCAATTGGGTGCATGAGGGAAACATGCTCCACGTGGGGGAGGGAGACATGCTCCTCACTCATTGTGTTGAGCCAAAGGGCACTGGTGGGCAGGGGAGTAGCTGCAGCCGACTGGCAAAGTGGTGTTGCCGGTGGGTGGACTGACGCATGCAGGGAGGGGAGCGCCTGAGAGATTGGAGTGTCAGAACCCTCCCTGGCTCTTCCCCGAACCGCCTTGCACCAGCTGAATCCCCTGCCCCAAATGCTGCTGCTGCTTCCCACCTTGCTTGGAATGCTTGCAGTGGCACTTCGGACAGGACGGTGGCAGCAGCGGTTGGTGGGCTAGCGAGGCTTCCCAGAATTCTCCCTGGCTTTTGCCCAAAGTGCCTCGCACTAGCTGAATCCCCTGCCCTCAATGCCGCCACCACCGCTCCCCACCTTGCTCGGGACTTCTCCCAAGGACGGGAGTTCAGCCAAGCTACCTGCAAAATCACCTCTCTCTCTCTCACTCTTCTGATTGATTGATTGATCTTGAAAGCTGCAGCCTTGAGTCTCCTGTTGGAGCAGCAGGAACAGGTTAATATGCGTATTTCGTGGGAAGGAAGAAGAGCCACTTTGGTGTAGTGGTGAAGGCACCAGGTTAGAGAGAGAGACACGCTCAGTTCCACTCCCACCTGAAGGGCAAAAGCATCTGTTCAACTTTGGCCAATACTTTCAGGCCTAGGAAGCAGGAAGATGGGGGGAACCCCTCTCAAAAACCCTTGCCAAGGAAACTGCAAGGCCAGGAATCAAGACTGACCCAAAGGCACCAAAAACGCAGCTAAGTAGCATCAAATTTCGCTATTTCACTCGGCTCAGTTGGAATGGTCGATTGCTAGGAGTCGAAAACGATCTGCTGCCATGTAATCAGTGAAAACATCTTCCAAAGGCCTTCCCGGAGCCTGGACAAAGCGTGTTTTTCCACCTCCTGTCGCTAGATGGCGGTCAGGCAACATATGACCTAGAAGGAAATCAACACAGTAGTGCCATCCGTCCTTGAGCTTAAAAGGGAAAGTTTTCAACCATAGAGTATTGCTATGCTAGAAATTTTGGGAGGAAAGGAGAAACGGAGAGCAACTTCCTCTTCCTGATAGGTCATGGGAGGAAGTTGGTATGCAGAGCGGCTTTTCTGCTCTTCCCCGGATCGAAGCAGCAGCTGGAAGGTGAGTTGGGGGCAGCAGCTGGGAGGAGAGTCCGGGAGCAAGTCGGGCTATTCGGTTCCCTCCACGGCCTGGAAGCAGAGACGCAACTGGGCTGAAGCGTTTCAGGTGCTGCTGCTGCTGCAGGTTCCTTCCCTCCCCAGATCGGATCCCCCTGGGGCTGCACGCTGTGAAACTGGTGGCTGCAATTTTCTGCTGCGGGGAAGATTTAAAAAGCCTCTTTCAAGTGAAGGTGGATCCTTTGGGAATGGCTTCCCTCCAGAGGTTGTGGGAGCTCCGTCACTGGAGCGTCTTGAGAGGAGATTGGAGAGCCGTTTGTTCGGAATGGAACAGGAGATGGACTAGAAGACCTCCAAGGTCCCCCCCATTCAGTTATTCTGTAGCGGACCTGATGTTTTCCGGGGAAGAAGATCGGACTGAGGTGCCTCTTCTGGGTCTTTCCTGGGTTGTTTTACTTCCATTTCTAGTTTACAAGCACCGTATTTCCTATTGGTTCCCCCATCCGTGTATTCACCACGTTCAACTGTGCTTAACCCACCAGTTTTTAAAAATTGAATGTTTTGAACTTTTGATTATTTTTATAAAAAAATTTCTCCACCTACCTTACCATGACATAACTGTGGGTGGCTTAGAGTCATAAAAATACATACACATTAAAACACATTAAAGTAAGAATTGTAACTTGGCTTTGTCATGTAACTTCATGCTTCATGATTGGGCTGCTTAGTAACACAGATGCCAGTCCCAATTGCAGTCAGTAAGTGAGGACTACTTCAATTGGGACGTCACCAAAGGGAAAGTCTTTTCTGCCCTTACTTGAAGCTCATGGCTTCCATGGGCAAAACGGTGCTTCAAATCTTGCTTTAGGCATCATTTCATCAGTTAAAGCCCTCACATCTAAAGTTAGTGTCATGCAGACTGACAGGTGTGGCTCAGTGAAACAAAAGACAGAATCCAAGTGTGTTGATAAGCCAATGCATTTATCCATCTGAATAAAAGGGTCCCTCCTAAGAAGGAAAGAACCCTGAGCATAGTTCAAGGCAGATATTTATACATTTCTTTGCTTTTGCTTGATTATATAAGAAGCAGCTGGCACACAACAGATAAAGTACAGAAATACAGAAAGTATAAAAATAGCCCAAACCGCTTTTTGGTCACATGACTAACCCAGAGGCTGGTGGTTTCGTGTGAAAGTTTCCGTGGCCTGAGAGGCTTGTTGAGGCCTGAACTTCAGCCTTGCCATCTCAACAGATGAGCAATCATCAAATTCATCAGATTCCTGATTAACATTAGTGGAGAAGGTTTGACTGTAACCATTTTGACATAATTTTCAGCTTTAAAAGACATGGATTTTCTCCATATTGTAGGTGTGTGTATTTTTACATCTCTCTGAATGTACAAATAGAATAGAATAAGGATAGAATAAGAATAAGAATAGAACAGAGTTGGGACCTTGGAGGTCTTCTAGTTGTACCCCCTGAGTAGGTAGGAAACCGTACACCACTTCAGACAAATGGTAATCCAACATCTTTTTAAAAACTTCCAGTGTTAGAGTATTCACAACTTCTATATCTCCAAACATACAATCTCTCCCCAAGACTTCCAGATATACAGTCATGTCATCATTTATTTTATAAAAAGAAAGCCAAGACAGAGAAGTCATGTGCGAAAAATGTAAGATTCAATAATTTGTAGAACCATCTTTAGCAGCAACAACTAGAAGTAATTCTTTTCTGTGTGACTTTATCAGTCTCTTGCAGCATTGTGGAGGAATTTTGGCTCGCTCTTTTTTACAACATTGCTTGAGTTCATTGAGGTTTGTGAGTGTTTTTTTATGCACAACTCTCTTGAGGTCCCATCAATCGGGATGAGGTCTGGACTTTGCCTGCCATTGCTACACCTTGATCCTTTTCTTTTTGAGCCATTCTGTTGTAGATTTCCTGATGTGTTTTTCGACCATTGTCCTGTTGCATAATCCCATGTCAGCCAAGCTTTAGCTATTGGACAGATGGCCTCACTTTTGACTCTAGAATACTTTGGTATATAGAGGGATCATGGTCAACTCAAAGACTGCAGAGTGTCCAGGTCCTGGGTTTTCTTGGATGTCCACTCCTGGGAAATTAGCAACTGTCTGGAATGTTTCCCATTTGTGAATAATCTTCCTCACTGTAGAATGAAGGAGTTTAAATTTTTTGGAAATAGCCTTTTAAACATTGCCAAATTGATGGGCAGCAAGAATTGCTTCTCTTAATATCATTGCTGATTCTTTACTCTTTGGCATTATATTAACACACAGTCAAGGCCGGAGACTAGGAAAGTACAACTTGAGCTTTTGTAGATGTAGTCATACTTCCTGGTGATCAATTGATCAAGGGCATGTTATTAGCAGTGCTTGGCTGCTACTTCGCCTCTTTATACTATGGAAGCAGTGGGAAATGTCCTAATGGTGAGAACAATGAACCAGCAGAACGGCTTGCCTTCAGAAGTTGTGGTGCTCCATCACTGGAGGCTTTTCAGAAGGCACAAGAGTGCTATTTGTGTGAAATGGTATAGGATCTCCTGCTTGAGCAGACACTGGATTAGAAGACCTGAAAGTTCCCTTCCAATTCTGTTATTCTCTTCTGTTCTCTTGCGATGATATTTATGATACCCTGATAAGTAAAACCTTAGAAATCAAAGCGGGTGTTCTTTCTTTTTCACTTGCTGTATTTGAAAAGAATCTTTTGCACTGCTAGGAATTTGTGACTGACCCAGTCAACAAATGAATTTCATCATTCAGTGGATATTTCAACTTGGATTTGGGAATTCTTCCATGTCTTAAATGAATCATGATTAATGTAAGAGCTTATTGGAGCATTGTGGCATGTTTGCTTTGTCATTGTAACATAAACCTTTATCTTTTTTTCTCATTTCTGCAACCATTTTATGCATAATTAAAGATATCCTTTTATTTGAATCTTATAGACAAAGAGGATGGCAATAAGAGCACTCTGGACAACTGAGGAGAACAAGCAACACTGAATAGCAAAGCAAGTCAGTCGAGAAGTCAAAATAACTTCCATTTCCTTCAGAGAGCTACGTAATTCTTCACCTTCCTCAGCAGGTGAGAGAAACAAGAGAAAATCAAGAAGATATTTCTACCAGGGAGAAGTAGACTGTGAAATTCCAGCATACATTACATGAAAAGTCAAAGGAGATTATTTTTCCATTCAGCAAAAGAGGAAAATATCTTGAAGTTATTGGGGAGGAAAAGGTCAATTAAAAAACCACATAGAGCAGACAGTGTTGCAGGCCTAGGTCTGGGAGAAAGGACATCACCACTAAATCTCAGCAGAGGACTCACACAGAAGAGAAACCCTTTAAATGTACTGATTGTGGTAAAAGTTTCAGTCAGAATTCCAACCTTGTGACTCACCAGAGGACTTACCTCAGGAAGAAAATGTATGAATGCCCGGAGTGTGGGAAATCTCTCCGTGATAATTCCAGTTTGGTTCAACACCAGAGGACACACACAGGAGAGAAACCATTTGAATGTCCTGACTGTGGGAAAAGTTTCAGTCACAATTCCAACCTTATTACCCACCAGAGGATTCACACAGGAGAGAAACCCTTTAAATGTCCCTATTGTGGGAAAGCTTTCAGTCAGAATTCCTCCCTGGTGACTCATCAGAGGACTCACACAGGAGAGAAACCCTTTGAATGTCCTGATTGTGGGAAATGTTTCAGTGATAATTCCAGCCTGGTTAGACACCAGAGGACTCACACAGATGAGAAACCCTTTGAATGTCTAGTTTGTGGTAAAAGTTTCGGTAGGAATTCCAAACTGGTAGAACACCAGGAAACTCACACAGAAGAGAAATCCTTTGAATGTTCTGATTGTGGAAAGAGTTTCAGTAAGAATTCCAACCTGGTGAAACACCAGAGGACTCACACAGGAGAGAAACCCTTTGAATGTTCTGATTGTGGGAAACAATTCAGTCGGAATTCTCACCTAGTGAGCCATCAGAGGACTCACACAGGAGAGAAACCCTTTGAATGTCCTGACTGTGGGAAAAGTTTCAGTCACAATTCCAGCTTGATTCAACACCAGAGGACTCACACAGGAGAAACCCTTTGAATGTGCTGACTGTGGGAAATGTTTTGGTGATAATTCCAGCCTGGTTAGACACCAGAGGACTCACACAGATGAGAAACCTTTTGAATGTCCAGTTTGTGGGAAAAGTTTCGGTAGAAATTCCAAACTGGTGGAACACCAGAGAACTCACACAGGAGAGAAACCCTTTGAATGTTCTGATTGTGGAAACAGTTTCAGTAGCAATTCCAACCTTATTACCCATCAGAGGATTCACACAGGAGAGAAACCCTTTAAATGTCCCTATTGTGGGAAAGGTTTCAGTCAGAATTCCAGCCTGGTGATACACAAGAGGACTCACACAGGAGAGAAACCCTTTGAATGTCCTGATTGTGGGAAATGTTTCAGTGATAATTCCAGCCTGGTTAGACACCAGAGGACTCACACAGGAGAGAAACCCTTTCAGTGTCCTGACTGTGGGAAACGTTTCACTACCAATTCCAGCTTGGTTCAACACCAGAGGACTCACACAGACAAGGAACCCTTTCAGGTGTCATGATTTTGGTATAGGTTTCAGTCAGAATTCCAACCTGGTGAAACACCAGAGGACTCACACAGGAGAGAAACCGTTTGAATGTTCTGATTGTGGGAAAGAATTCAGTCGGAATTCTTACCTAGTGAACCATCAGAGGACTCACGCAGGAGAGAAACCCTTTGAATGTCCTGACTCTGGGGAAAGTTTCAGTCAGAATTACAGCTTGGTTAGACACGAGAGGACTCACACAGGAGAGAAACCATATGAGTGTCCAGACTGTGGGAAATATTTCAATATTAGGAGTAGCCTTCTAAATCATATGCTTATACACACAGGAGAGAAACCATTTGAGTGTTCCGAGTGTGGATGGTGCTTCAGGAAACATTCCAGCCTTATTGTACAGATGAAAATCCACACCAGGCCCCAAGTGATAAGTGTAGAGAAGGCTTGAATCTCATTTTTAATGTCCCATTGTAACTGAAGCTGAGATTGTTTAATTTGACTACTGAGGATTTGCCTATTTTCTGTAGGTGAATATGTAATGGTATTAGACAGGAAGGAGGAGGAAAAAATGGCAACATATTAGTTTGATAATGCCTATCTAGCCATCAGCAGCAAAACTTGCTGGATAGGGGTAGTCCTCCGATTACTGAATGTAATGGAGTCTGCCCATTCTATCAGTAATTCGAGAATTTGTGGGAGTGAATCTCGTACATTGAACGACATCACTCCCTGGTTTAGCCGACACATTCATTGCTTTCTCACCCAGATCAGCTTGAAGAGGCCTCTGGCGCCAAGAAAGCAGCCCTGAGAAGCTGCACGCAGTCTCTCAGGGCTGCTTTTTCGTCGGCAAAGCTCTTGAGGATTGTGTTCCTGTAGGCTTTGGCAACCCTTTGCAAAAAGCCTTTGCCTTTAGAAACAGGGCTTCAGAGGGACACACCTGCTCTTCCCAAGCTCTGCTGGTGCCAACAAAGGCTTTTTGCTTTTTGCTGCTGAAGCCTACAGTAACGCAATCTCCCTGCAGGCTTCAGCAAGGAAACGGCAAACGGAGGGAAGGCCTGAAGGACCGAAGCCTTACCCCCCGTTTGCAAACGTCTAGGTCTCAATTTGCAGAGAATAGAGGCCTTAAGTGCAAGATTACATAAGATCTCACGCTACTGATCTCGCAATATGTTAGCACTCTGTTCTCTGCAAATGTGGGCAAAGGGAGGAGATATTTCCAAGATAACTGACTCTCCACAGGCAAAGTACCTGTGAAGACTCATAGTAGGGAATAGGGTGAGTGTTGTAGAGCCATTGTCACTCATAAGGGTTAAGAACTGCTATGGTACTGCAATATTCATAAATTGGTGATTTGTTCATAAATGCTAGAGGGCACTTCAAATGTCCGCTAAGGGAATTTTCGTAACCCAGGGATTATCTATTTATTTTTGCAGAAATTGTGCAATTCTGTAAAAATCTTTTTTGGGTGTTCTTTGCATTTTTATCATGCTGGATGATAGAAATGCCATGTACAGAGTCCCAGCCTTTTTCTCCCTGGGTGCCCCCAAGATTTCAGCCCCAGAATTCTCCAGCCAGCATCTCCTGGGCATTGGAGCACTCAAAATATAGGTAGAGGTTGTGGCTCCTCATATAGGGAGAAAGCAAGAGGAGAAGACAAATAGAGGGGGTTCAAAGTTCAACCTTTCCTAACAGTTCCAGGAATTCAGTGCACCAAGCATGTCTGTTCAGATTGCGTCAGGAATGAGGCACACAAGTGGAAAGAAACCGTATGAATAGCAAGTACATTGGGGGAATTTGGGGCAGTGATAAAACTAGTGTAAATTTTCAGATGTAAAGGCTGTTCTGCCTTGCAGGTGACCTTCATGGAAATGAGCTGTAGGAATATTGTGTTCAGAAGAAAAGGGATTGTGGTTTTGAGCACAGGATCTCCAGGTTTATTTGCAACTCCTGCTGTGATCTTTGTTTTTAGCCTTTGATGGCTGGTGGGTGAGATCAGCACCAAGGGGCTGATACTTTTGTGGTCCCCCCCCTCTTGGTGGGGAGCTGTGAGGAATAAAATTGTACAGTAGATAATGCAGATGGATTATCCTGATTTTGCTGGGATTAGAAGACACCATAGAATTCCAAGATTGTTTATTTCACCAACAAGATTCAAAAAGACAGGTTACAATATTTTTTAGCAGGTCACATTACATGTGATCGTTTTGAAGGACACCCAACAACCAGGACCATGCCAGGCATGTGGAGAAACCAAGAGGCTTTTGGCCTGAGTCTTAAGTCCAAGTGATTTCAAATTTAACTATGTGCAAAATTTCCAAAATTTAAAATAGTAAAATTATGCTTAATCTATTTTCCTATTTCTCTTTCCTTGGTGTTATATTTTAGTGCACATGTTTATCATGTCTCATTATGGTTAGGAGTTTGAAATGCAATGTTCCCAAAGCCTCTGAATTTCTCAAAGGGTATATCAAGCAAAATTAATTAAACCAACCTAAGAGTCAGAGGGGATGGTCTGCAGGGCGGGGTGAAAAGCCGTAAGTCCCCAATCAGATTAACAGTCCATTTCCTCAGAAATTATGCTGCAGAAAAAGTTAACCCAAGTCTTTTTGGAGTGGCACTCAATGCCTGGTGATTTAAAGGATTAGTCATCACAGCAGTTAGTCATTACATCAATCATTACAGTTTCTTGACAGCAACACATGAAATGTCATTTCCTTCAGGGTGTTTTCTCTCTCTTTTCTCTCCCTCACACACACACAGACACACCCCTGCAGACATCGCAGGCAGCAAGAGCAACCTGACTACTCCCTGGCGCTCAATAGGGAGGAAGAGAGAGAAATGGGAGATGTATCAAGGAAAGGAATATTGTGGCCACATCCTGTCTCATCTAAACCAACCTTGGACGATTCAACATATTTAAGCATGCAAACAATAACAGTGCATGCTGGATTCCAGCACAGCATTGGCAGCTTGCTGAGCAGCCTTGACCTAAAGCAGAATTGCAGCTTATATACAGCTGGTCCACTACTTTACAGAGATATAGATGTTCTGACCCAGGCTTCGTCAAACATAATTAAACACAAACTTGTTTTAAAAGCAAAACCTACTTTAAGGCAACGCTGGGAATTACTTTCATTCCCAGCCAAAACTAATCTTAAATAGTTTCCCAAGATAAGCACACGCTTGTCAGTGCTGTGGAATGCTGCCAAAAACAGAAGTATCCAAATTAATTATAACAGAAACCAACTGAAGTACCAGAAAAAACCGACCAGAGTACACAGAGCTTCAAGGAAGATTCGGAATCTATTGAACTACTTTGCTTCCTGCAAAGAGTTCGTCATCAAGGTCTGACTTATCCCTTATGGGAGGGGCAATCACCTCCCAGCCTTACTCCTGAGTCGACCCTTCTGTTTCAGCTGCTCTTGCCTTCTAGCAGCTCTGTGCACATGCGCACTGGGAACAGACTCCCCTGGGTCCTCTGCTTTGCTGCTGCCAGGCCCTGAAGGCAGCACTCCACTCCCAGATGATCCTGGCCCCATCCCTGCATTGAATGCAGGTCCCTCGTCCAAGTCCTCTCCAGACTCCCTGACTGGTCCCATTTCTTCCTCACTGTCAGACTCCGCTGCCATCTGCACTGGCTGCCGGTGAACCACAACAATAGAAACAGGCAAGTACCCTATTGAGTACAGCATGATTTGGACTATTTTTGATAATCCCATTTGGGAAACTACAAGGTCAGCATGGCAACTATGCGCTCTGTGAGATATGGTCAGGGAATGTAAATATCGTGACCCGCTGGTACAGAATTTCCTGTCTGATTCTTCCCCCTGTGCCCACGCAGGCTCAATTCACCCTTGTGTCAATATTTTCTCACAACTAGAGTTTAAGCAGTTTACAACTATTTGGGTGCAGAGGTGTCTCAGAGGATTGCTATGGCCATGATTGCGAACCTATGGCGCGCTTGCCACAGGTGGCATGCAGTGTCCTCTCTGTGGGCACATGAGCCCTCGCTCCAGTTCAGCTGCACCATACATGTGCACATGATTCCCACCAGCCAGCTAATTGTCGGATCTCTGCTGCACATGTGCAGGGGGCAGGGCACGTGCACATGTGTGAAGGGGTGGGGTGCGTGCAGGGAGCCGCATGGGTATGTGTAATGGTGGGGCACATGAGGGAGCTGTGTGCGCATGCGCAGGAGGGTGGGGCGTGTGTTCATTGCATTTTGGGGGTTCTGGCACATGCATGCACATTTGGTCAGAAAAAGATTAGCCATCACTGCTCTATGGTCTGTGTGGATAATCACTGGGGACTTTCCATGACTGAATATGCCTTCCCTATGCTCAGACTGAAGAAAATGCCTTGGGAGATATGCAAACTCCATTACTCCTTTCGTCGAGACCTAAAGACTTGGCTGTTTCAGCAGGCTGGCCTGGATTGACCTGGAGGCGGGTTTGTTTTAATATTACTGTTTATTACCGTAATTTTAACTGTTTTAATGTTTCTTGTATTTATAGACTTGTTCTTTATTTAATATCTTTTTATTGTAAATATATTTATTTTTATATGTTCACCGCCCTGAGTCCTTTGGGAGAAGGGCTGCAATAATAATAATAATAATAATAATAATAATAATAATAATAATAATAATAATAATAATAATAAACAGATGATGCAAAAACATCTCTCAAGTCCACAGCACAGGGATCCTATTCAGAAGAGGCTCAGACAGACACCTCCTTAATTCACATGAGTATAAGAAGGGAGGCGAAGGTACAAAGAAGATACTTTGCATGTGGTTTTTTTCCGGAAAAGAAAACATGATTCAATTCATAAAACACAGAACATAAATGACAGGTTAGGAATGCAAATTAAAATACACGTAACCCCAGGGTTACGAATGTTCTTTAGCCAACGTTTGAAGTTATGTAATAAGCACCCCCTAGTGTTTACAAAGAAGTCCCGAAATTATGAATATTGCAGCACCACGGCAGTTATTCACCCTTAAAAATGACCGCAGAGGCTCTGCAACAAGACCCCACCTATTCCCCACCCAGGCCAGGTCTTCACATGCACTTTGGAGAGTCACTTACCTTGCAAAGATCTCTCTGTTGTGCTTTCTTTGCTTGCTTCATTGCTTCAGGCTTTCACTGCATTCACAGAGAAGAGGCCTAACATACCGCAAGATCATACAAGATAAGCAGCATGAGATCTTGCGCTACTGATCTCATGTGATCTCATACTTTAGGTCTCTATTCACTGTGAATTGAGACCTGGACATTTGCAAACAGATGGAAGGCTTTGGTCCTCCAGGCCTTCCCTCCATTTGCTGTTTCCTTGCTGAAACCTACAGGGAGATTGCATTCCTGTAAGCTTTGGTAGCAATATGCAAAATGCTTTTGTTGGCATCAACAAAGCTTGGGAGGAGTGGGCATGGGCAAAGGCTTTTTGAAAAGAGCTGCTGAAGCCTAAAGGGATGCAATACTCAAGAGCTTTGGTGAGAAGGAGGCCCAAGAGGCTGCACACAGCCTTTCAAGGCTGCTTTCTTGGTGCCAGAAACCTTGTCAAGCCCTTTGGTGATAAGAAAGGAGGAAGTAGGCAAAGAAACAGTCTGGAGAGGAGACAGATCTTCATAAGGTAAGTTACCCGGCATGGCAGGATGCGGGGGAAGCAATTGTGGGAACCCCAAGAGAGGGGGAATGAGGTATCTGGGTTGGGAGAGAGGGGGAATGAGGTGATATCTGTGGTTTGAAGTAGGTGACCTGTTTCCTCCCTAGGCCCCGCTTGGCCTTCACCACCCCAAGATACCTCATGTGCACTTAAGGAGCCTCACATTTGATTAGGAAATGCACAGGCGAAAGGAGGGAGTGATCACATTCAAACTATGAGATTCACTCCCACGAACCGAGTTATGAAGAATGGAATGGGCAGGCTCCATTCCATTCGTAATTCGAGGACTACCAGTATGCAAAATTAAGGTAAGAGAATACTTGTCAGCTCTAGATAAATTCAAATCACTAGGTCTGGATGGACTACACCTCAGAGTTCTAAAGGAACTAGCAAATGTGATTTCTGAAGTATTGAAACATATTTTTCAAAGTCCTTGGAGTACAGGGGAACTAGAGGTAGTCCTCAATTTACAAGTTTATTTAGTGACCGAAGTTACGACGACAGTGACTTATGACTATCACACTTATGACTGTTGTAGTATAACCATGGTCATGTGATTCAGATGCTCAACAACTGACTGAGATTTATGATGATTGCAGAATCCCAGAGTCATGTGATCCTCTTTTGTGACCTGCTGACAAACAAAGTGTCAGCCTTGGAAGCCATTTTCTTGGAAGCTTCAAGGCTGCCACACTCAGTGCCTGGGAAATTGGGAGGGGGGATTTCATAGTGGGGTAGAAGATTAGACACAACATTCTTTCTCAGTGAGTCAAAGACAATATGCCCTGCATCTGGAGGGGACTGACTGGGATGAACTTGAGACTTGCAAGAAGAGATTGGACTGCCATTTGTGAGAAATGGTGTAGGGTCTCCCGCTTGGGCGGGGGGTTGGACTAGATGACCTACAAGGTCCCTTCCAACTCTGATTATCTGTTATCTGTTAATTGAAGTCTTCAGTTGGAATGAAGAATTGATTAGACCATGTGATGGACTGATGGGTGCAGGGGGATGGATCTTTGGTTTCTCTTTTGGGAAGGGAAAACCCGGAACTCCAGATTCGGGTGTTCCCAGATTTGCCAATATGACTTCCCTAATAAATTCTTGCTTGGATGAACTTTCTTTCTGAGTGCTGAATGGGAATGGAGAGTTTCATTGGAACACTGACACAAAGTCAATTGGGAAACCAGATTCACTTAACGACTGTGTTTAATCCTGTTGCTAATTTAACAACTGCAATGATTCACTTAACAAATGTGGCAAGAAAAGTTGTAAAATGGGACAAACTCACTTATGTTTCTCACTTAACAACACAAACTTTGGATTCAACTATGATTATAAGTTCAGGACAGTGGTGTGATTCAGCTGGTTGACACCAGTTCACTAGAACAGTTGTTAATTGTTTGCTTAGTTTGCAGAACCAGCTGAAGCCTTGCCCCTTCCTCCCAGTCTCTCCTTGCTGAGTGGCTCTTCTTGCCTCCCAGCCGCTTGCCCAAACTTGCTAGAGCCCCATTCAGGCTTGTGTAGGCCTCCTCCATCCTTTTACAGGCCGAAATGGAGCCTCCGTGGGTCTGATCCACTTACTCCTCCCCACCCCATTTCCCATGGCTTTACTATACTTACTATTCAAAGAGCTGCAGAAGAGGCTGAGCCACGTGGCAGAGAAGCCAAAGTCTTTTATTCAGAAGCCGATGAAGCTGTAAGAATGGGAGATGTAAGGAAAACAGCTTTCCCCACCTGAATAAAAGACTTTGGCTTCTCTCCGATTAGGGCCTGCAGGCTTAGTTTGGATCCAGTCTTGTCAGGTTTAGCTTGGGTCTAGTCTGTTTGCTGCTGACTGGCTAGTTCAAATGAGCAGCTTCAGGGATTGGGGTATAGCAGCCAATCAACCAGGGACTTGCAGGTCAGCCCAATGAGACAATGGAAGCAAGCTCCTTGTTGATTGGCTGCTGTTGCTACCTCAATCCCTGAAGTTGGTCCCAAGTGAAAGTCTTTTACTCAGAAGCTGGTGAAAAAGTTTTCCTTAGATTTCACGTTCTTGCAGCTTTACCATCATCTGAATAAAACACTTTGGTTTCTCTGCCAGTGGGTGAGCTTCTTCTGGACCTCTGGAGATCTTCAAAAAGTAAGTAATCCATGGGAAATGAGGTGGGGAAGAGTAAGTGGAATCTGAGATGCAAGCAAAGCAGGCCCAGTCTGTGGAGAACCAGCAGGGCAGGATGGGGGAGGGGGAAGCAACTGTGGGGACCCCAGGGGAGCATGAGGTAGTTCAGTGGATAGGGAGTGGCCTTGGATGGCTCCCTCCAGCATTAGGCAGCACACGCTGTTTCCCCACCTCAGATACCTCATGTGCATTTAATGACCTGTGCATTCGATTAATAAATGTATTGGGAAAAGCAGGGAGTGATCACGTTCATTTAACATGATTCAGTCAAATGAATCCCCAAGTTACAAATGTAATTGGCAGGCTCTATTTCATTTGTAACTTGTGGATTACCTGTATAATGAGAGTAAGGGAGGGTCTCAGGGAAGTCCTGCCTTAGCATCAGAGGTAGTATTCAGCAGGTTCTGACTAGTTCTGGAGAACCGGTAGCGGAAATTTTGAGTAGTTCGGAGAACTGGCAAATACCACCTCTGACTGGAGATTTTACAGTATCCTTCCCCTGCCATGCCCACCAAACCATGCCCACAGAAGTGGTAGTAAAAAAATTTGAATCTCACCATTGCTTAGTGCCACACGAGTCCTGCGTCTTGCTCAGCCCGGCCATGCCCACCCAGTCACATGACCGCCCAGCCATGTCTACCAGCTGGTCATTAGGGAACCGATTGTTAAACTATTTGAACCCCACCATGGTTCAGGACTATCTGTAACTGAGGACTGGAAAAAAGCTGATGTAATTCCCATGTTCAAAACAGGTAAAAAAACAAATCCAGGAAATCACAGAGAGATCAGCCTGACATTAATACCTGGTAACATTTTGGAAAACATATCCAGGCAACAAATCTGTGAACACCTAGAAGCAAAGAAAGTAATAACCAGTAACCAACATGGGTTGATCAAAAAGACATCATGCCAAACAAACTTTATTTCATTCTTTGACAAAGAGATTAAATTGGTGGGCCAGAAAAATGTTGTGGATATAGTATACTTATATTTCAGTAAAGCATTTGATAAAGTAGATCACAACTCCCTTATTGGCAAGCTAGAAAAATGTGAGATAAATAGCAGCACCAAAAGATGGATTCCTAACTGGCTGACAAATCATACTGTCATAAGTGTAGTCCTTAATGAAATTACACCCCCATGGAGGGAAGTAAACAGTGGTGTACCCCAGATTGCATTGTAGGCCCAGCACTGATCAAAATCTTCATAAACTATCCAGACAAGGGAATAGAAAGGGAACTCATCAATTTTGCAGATGACACTAAACTGGCAGGAATTGGCAACATCCCAGAAGACATGGTCAAGATCCAAAAAGACTTGACAGACATGAACAGTGGGCCCTATCTAGCAAAAAGATATTCAACAAACATAAACGTAAGGTTTTACACTTACACAAGGAAAAGCAACTGCATAGATATAAACTAGGTGAAACCTGTCTAAATGCCAGTAACTGTGACAGATTTTGGAGCCCTAGTGGACAATCAAATAACCAATACAATCCTAGGCTGCATTAATAGAGGGATAGAATTAAGATCACGTGAAGTTATAGTGGTGCTTTACAAAGCCTTAGTAAGACCACACTTGGAATACTGCATCCAAATCCAGTCACTACAATATTAAAAGATATTGAGACTCTGGAAAACATGCAGAGAAGAGCAACAAAAATGATTAGGGGGATGGAAGCTAAAACGAAGAATGGTTACAGGAATTGGGTATGTTGAAAGAAAGACAAGGGGAGGCATGATAGCAGTATTCCAATATTTGAGTGGCTGCCAGAAAGAGGAGGGGGCCAAGTTAGTTGCAAAGCACCAGAAGGCAAGACAAGGAAGAATGGATGGAAACTAATGAAGGAGAGAAGCAACTTAGAATTAAGGAGAAACTTCCTAACAGTGAGAACAATTAACCAGTGGAACAGATTTGCCTTCAGAAGTTGTGGGAGCTTCAACACTGGAACTTTTTAAAAATAGACTGGATAGTCTCTTGTCTGAAATGGTATAAGGTCTCCTGCTTGAGCAGCGGGCTGGAGTAGAAGACCTCCAAGGTCCCTTCCAGATCTATTCTGACGGATTGGTTGATCTTGAAAGCTGCAGCCTTGACTTTTTGTTGGAGCAGCAGGAACAGGTTAATATGCATATTTTGTGAGGAGGAAGAAGATCCAGTTTGGTGTAGTGGTGAAGGCAAATGCTCAGTTCCAGTCTGACCTGAACGGCAGAACCACTGTTCAACTTCGGCCAGTCCTGAAGCTAGGAAGCAGGAAAGTGGCAGGAACCATTTCTAAAAACCCTTCCCAAGGGCAGGCATCGAGACTGACTCAAAGGCACTAAAAACGGACCTAAGTAGCGTCACACTTCGCTATTTCAAAGGCTCAGCTGCAAAGGTCGATTGCTAGGAAGCAAATACAATCTGCTTTTATGTATGTAATCAGTGAAAACATCTTCCAAAGGCCTTCGTGGAGACTGGTAAAGTATGTTTTTCCACCTCCTGTCGCTAGATGGCGGTCAGGAAACATCTGTGCCTAGCAAGACATCAACACATTAGTGCCATCCGTGCTTCAGTTTAAAAGGAGAGGTTTTAAACCATAGAGTATCGCAATATTAGAAATGTTGGGAGGAAAGGAGAAACGGAGAACAACTTCCTCTTCCTGATAGCTCATGGGAGGAAGTTGGTATGCAGAGCGGGTTCTGTGCACTTCCACGGATCGAAGCAGCAGCTGGCAGGTGAGTTGGGGGCAGCAGCTGGGAGGAGAGTCCGGGAGCAAGTCGGGCTGTTCGGTTCCCTCCACGGCCTGGAAGCAGAGAAGAAACTGGGCTGAAGCGTGTCAGCTGCTGCTGCTGCTGCTGCAGCAGGTTCCTTCCCTCCCCAGATCGGAGCCCGCTGGGGCTGCACGCTGTGACAATGGTGGCTGCAATTTTCTGCTGGGGGGAAGTTGTAAAAAGCCTCTTTCAAGTGAAGGTGGATCCTTTGGGAATGGCTCCCCTCCAGAGGTTTGTGGGGGCTCCGTCACTGGAGGGTCTTCAGAGGAGAGTGGACAGCCGTTTGTTCGGAATGGAATAGGGTCTCCTGCCTGAACAGGGGATGGACTAGAAGACCTCCAAGGTCCACCCCCCACTCAGTTATTCTATAGGTGACCTGATGTTTTCCGGGGAACAAGATCGGACTGATGTGCCTCTTGGTCTTTCCTGGGTTGTTTTACTTCCATTTCTAGCTTACAAGCACCGTGTTTTCCTCTTGGTTCCCCCATCCGTGTATTCACCAGGTTCAACTGTGCTTAAAGGTTCCGTGTATTCACCAGGTTCACCAGTTTTTAAAAAATTGAATGTTTTGAACTTTTTGATTATTTTTATAAAATTTATTGGTCATCTACCTTATCATGACATTACTGTAGGTGGCTTAGAGGCACAAAAATGCATACACATTAAAACACATTAAAGTAAGAAGTGTAACTTGGCTCTGTCATGTGACTTCATGCTTCATGTTGGGGCCGCTTAGTGACACAGATGCCAGTCCCAATTGCAGTCAGTAAATGAGGATTACTTCAGTTGGAATGTCACCAAAGGGAAAGTATTTTCTGCCCTTACTTGAATGTCATGGCTACTGTGGGCAAAATTGGTGCTTCAAATCTTGCTTTAGGCATCATTTTATCAGTTAAAGCCCCCACATCTAAAGTTAGTGTCATGCAGAAGGTTTGACTCTGTCCATATTTTTCAGACTTGAAAGACATGTATTTTTTCCATATTATAGGTGTGTATTTTTATTTCTCTCTGAATATCAGCAAATGTATAATCTCTCCCCAGGACTTCCAGATAAACAGTCATGTGAAAAAGAAAGTACGCTCTCCTTGACTTTTATGATTTTACATTTCAGGATAATAAAAATCATCTGGTCCTTATAAGTTCTTAAAAGTAGGTAAATACAACCACAGATGAACAACAGTACATGACATATTACATCAGGTCATCATTTATTTTATAAATAGAAAGCCAAAACGGAGAACTCGAATTCTTTTCTGTGTGACTTCATCAGTCTCTTGCAGCATTGTGGAGGAATTTGGGCTCACTCTTCTTTACAACATTGCTTCAGGTCATTGAGGTTTGTGGGTGGTTTTTTTTTTATGCACAACTCTCTTGAGATCCCACCACTCGAGTTGAGGTCTGGACTTCGCCTGCCATTGCAACACCTTGATCCTTTTCTTTTTCAGCCATTCTGTTGTAGATTTACTGATCTCTTGTGCAGCCATTGTGCTCTTGCATAATCCTATGTCAGCCAAGCTTTAGCTATTGGACAGATGGCCACAGTTTTGACTCTAGAATACTTTGGTATACAGAGGAGTTCATGGACGACTCAAAGAGTGCAAGGTGTCCAGGTGCTGTGGATGCAAAACAGGCTCAAATCATTACCCCTCACCTCCATTGTTGACAGTTTATATGAGATGCTTGTCCTGATATGCTGTGTTTGGTTTTTGTCAAACGTATCACTGTGCATTACGGGGAAATATCTCCACTTTGGTCTGGTCTGTGCAAAGGACAAGTGTTCCAGAAGTCCTTTGATTTGTTCAGATGCAACTTTGCAAATCTCAGCTGTGCTGTTATGACGTTTTTAGAGAGAAGAGGCTTTCCCCTGGCAGCCGTTCCAAACGACCCATACTTGTTAGGTCTTTTTATAATTGTACTGATATGAATCTTAACATTTAACATGCTAACTGAAGTCTGTAGAGTCTAACACTTTGTTTTTTAGCAATTTCTCTGGCCATTGTATTGTCTGGCCTTTGAGCGAATTTTCTTAGATGTCCACTCCTGGGGGTCTGGAAAGTTACCCACTTGTGAATAATCTTCCTCATTGTGGAAAGATCGATTTTAAATTGTTTGAAAATGGCCTTTTCAACCTTCCCAAATTGATGGGCAGCAAGAATTGCTTCTCTAAGATCATTGCTGATATCTTTACTCTTTGGCATTGTGTTAACACACAGCTCAATGCCGGAGACCAGAAAACTCCTACGAGTTTGGCTTTTGTAGATGTAGTCATGCTTCCTGATGACCAAGAGATCAAGGCGTCTTATTAGCAGTACTTGGCTGTTACTTCTCCTCTTTATACTATGGAACCAGTGAGAAATTTCCTAATGGTGAGAAAAATGAACCAGCAGAATGGCTTGCCTTCAGAAGTTGTGGTGCTCCATCACTGGGGGTTTTCAGAAGACACAAGAGCGCCATTTGTGTGAAATGGTATAGAATCTCCTGCTTGAGCAGAGACTGGATTAGAAGATCTGCAAGTTCCCTTCCAATTCTGTTATTCTCTTCTGTTCTCTTGCGATGATATATATGATACCCTGATAAGTAAAACTGTAGAAATCAAAGAGGGTGTTCTTTCTTTTTCACTTGACTATATTTGAAAAGAATCCTTTGCACTGCTAGGAATTTGTGACTGACCCAGTCAACAAATGAATTTCGTCATTCAGTGGATATTTGAACTTGGATCTGGGAATTCTTCCATTTCGCAAATGAATCATGATTAGCGTAAGAGCTTATTGGAGCATTGTGGCATGTTTGCTTTGTCATTGTAACATAAACCTTTCTCTTTTTTTCTCATTTCCGCAACCATTTTATGCACAATTAAAGATATCCTTTTATTTGAATCTTATAGACAAAGAGGATGGCAATAAGAGCACTATGGACAACTGAGGAGAACAAGCAACACTGAATAGCAAAGCAAGTCAGTCCAGAAATCAGAATATCTTCCATTTCCTTCAGAGAGCTACGTAATTCTTCACCTTCCTCAGCAGATGAGAGAGAAACGAGAGAAAATCAGAAGGAGATTTCTAGCAGCGAAAAGTAGAGTGTGAAATTCCAGCATACATTACATGAAAAGTCAAAGGAGATTATTTTTCCATTCAGCAAAAGAGAGGAATATCTGGAAATCAGTGAGGAAGAAAAGGTCAATTGGAAAACCACGTAGAGCAGACAGTGTTGCAGGCCTAGGTCTGGGAGAAAGGACATCACCACTAAATCTCACCAGAGGACTCACACTGGAGAGAAGCCCTTTAAATGTCCTGATTGTGGTAAAAGTTTCAGTCAGAATTCCAATCTTGTAACACACTAGAGGACTTACATCAAGAAGAAAATGTATGAATGTCCTGAATGTGGGAAATATTTCTGTGATAATTCCAACCTGGTGGTACACCAAAGGACTCACACAGGAGAGGAACCCTTTGAATGTCCTGACTGTGGGAAAAGTTTCAGTCACAATTCCAGATTGGTTGAACACCAGAGGATTCACACAGGAGAGAAGCCCTTTGAATGTCCTGACTGTGGGAAAAGTTTCAGTCATAACTCCAGCTTGGTTCAACACCAGAGGACTCACACAGGAGAGAAACCCTTTGAGTGTCCTGACTGTGGTAAAGGTTTCAGTCAGAATTCCAGCCTGGTGAAACACCAGAGGACTCACGCAGGAGAGAAACGCTTTAAATGTCCTGACTGTGAGAAAAGTTTCAGTCACAATTCCAGCTTGGTTCAACACCAGAGGACTCACGCAGGAGAGAAACCCTTTCAGTGTCCTGACTGTGGGAAAAGTTTCAGTCAAAATTCCAGTTTGGTTGATCACCAGAGGATTCATACAGGAGAGAAACCCTTTCAGTGTCCTGACTGTGGGAAAAGTTTCAGTCATAATTCCAGCTTGGTTCAACACCAGAGAATCCACACAGGAGAGAAACCATTTAAATGTCCTGACTGTGGGAAAAGTTTCAGTCATAAATCCAGCTTGGTTCAACACCAGAGAATCCACACAGGAGAGAAACCATTTAAATGTCCTGACTGTGAGAAAAGTTTCATTCGAAAATCTAGCCTAGTAATACACCAGAATACTCACACAGGAGAGAAACCCTTTGAATGTCCTGATTGTGGGAAAGGTTTCAGTCAAAATTCCCACCTTATGAGACACCAGAGTATTCACACAGGAGAGAAACCCTTTGAATGTGGTGACTGTGGGAAAAGTTTCAGTCATAACTCCAACTTGGTTCAACACCAAAGGACTCACACAGGAGAGAAATCTTTTAAATGTCCTCACTGTGGGAAAAGTTTCAGTCACAATTCCAGCTTAGTTCAACACCAGAGAATTCACACAGGAGAAAAACCCTTTGAATGTACTGACTGTGGGAAAAGTTTCAGTCACAATTCCAGATTGGTTGAACACCAGAGGATTCACACAGGAGAAAAACCTTTTGAGTGTCCTGACTGTGGGAAAAGTTTCAGTCATAATTCCAGCTTAGTTCAACACCAGAGGACTCACACAGGAGAGAAACCCTTTGAGTGTCCTGACTGTGGGAAAAGTTTCAGTCAGAATTCCAGCCTAGTGAAGCACCGGAGGATTCACACAGGAGAGAAACCCTTTGAGTGTCCTGACTGTGGGAAAAGTTTCAGTTACAATTACAGCTTGGTTCAACACCAGAGGACTCACACAGGAGAGAAACCCTTTGAGTGTCCTGACTGTGGGAAAAGTTTCAGTCACAATTCCAGCCTGGTGAAACACCAGAGGATTCACTCGGGAGAGAAACCCTTTCAATGTCCTGACTGTGGGAAAGATCTCAGTATTAGGTTGAGCCTTATAAAGCATGTCCTTATACACATACGGGAGAAACCATTCAAGTGTCCCGAGTGTGGACGGTGCTTCAGACAACATTCCACCCTTATTGCACACAGGAAAATCCATATGAGTGAGAAATGAGAAATGTAGAGAAGGCTTGAATTTCATTTTTAATGGCCCATTGTAAGTCCAGCTGAGAAATTGACTCTTTAATTTGACTACAAAGAACGTGTAATGGTGTAAGATGGGGAAAGGAAAGGAAAGATTGGAACATATTACTTCGATAATGGCCTTCAGGGTAAGAAGTTGCTGGATATTTATCTTTGTAGAAATTGGGCAATTATGTAAAAATCTTTTGGGGAGTATTCTTTGCATTTTTGTGATGGTAGATAGTAGAAATGTTATGTTCCATGAGTCCCAGCCATTTTTTCCTTGGGTGCCCCAAAGATTTTCAGTCCCAGAATTTCCCAGCCAGCATCACTTGGGGATAGGAGCACTCAGACTATAGTTAGAGATTGTGGCACCTCATATAAAGAGAAAGCGAGAGGAGAAGAGAAGTAGAAGGTTTCAAAGTTCATCTCTTCTTAACAGTTCTAGAAATTCAGTGCACCAAGCATGCCCGCTCAGATTGTGTCAAGAATGAGGCACGCAAGTGGAAGAAACCATATGAGTAACAAGAATATTGGGGGAGGTTGGGGCAGTGACAAAAGCAGTGTAAAATTTCAGATGGAAAATCTGTTCTGTCCTGCAGGGGACCTTCATGGTTCAAAAGCTATAAGAAGCACTTAGATTGAAACATGTCAGTTGCTACATATTCCTTCACTCCCCAGATTTCATTCCGTTGGTGGTACATCCTTTAAAGCTGGTTCTCCTTCATGGTTGTGTTGACATGTTGTGATTTTATGGACATGTTCTTTTCTTGGAAACAGTATGGAACACTTATGCCACTGCTGTCTTCTGTGAGATTTTTTAACTTCTATACCTAGCAAACAAACACAGGATTTCCCTGTGGTGCACCATCCATTTATTATCACGGAAGAACTGTTCTTAACGTAGATTTTTTTTAAAATACTAGCTATTGTGCACCCTTTGGGATGTTCAGTTCTATAGACAGTCCTCACATACTGCTTACTACTCAGCCTTCAAAACGCCTATATGTCAACTTCAGGACCTTCAGAGGTGGATTTTCACCAGATTTGCCAATCTGACATGCCTAATAAATTTGGACTTTGAGGAGTTTTGATTGCATTGGGTCTGTTACTTTCCTTTCCAGACTAAGACATTTTGTGACAAGGATTGCAGGAGCTGCGCCTTTTGATACAATGGGTTAGAAAAGGCTCTGCCAGACTCCTCCTGACATACTGTATAAGGTTAGATATTCACGAAAAGGCAGCATCTCTAGCCAGGAATTGCATGGGGGAAGGATGGTGGGCCTTCTAGTGCAATGACATCTTCAGGTCTGCCCCCGGCAAGATCAATGCAATCCTAATTTGCACCTATTGCAGCTGTGGATTAGCGCATGCGTGTTTCTTTTGCTATCGCAGTGTTTAGTGTCTCTTTAAAAATCTGGGTGCTTGCTTTTCATCTGTTGGCTTTTCTTGTGCGTGATATGGGTGAGCCTCTCTGGCGGGACCCAGATGGAGGACTTTGGTGTTGTCCGGCAGCACCCCAGTCACCCCCCTCCTTGCAGCGGCTTCAGCGAATGGGCTAAACGCAGAGACCTTTGCTCTTGCGCCTAGAGAGGAGGCGGGAAAAGGGGGCTGGGAGTGCAGTTTCCAGCCCCTCCTGTTTTTTGCCAGGTTATGCTGTGGAGGTCTTTTCGCAGGCAGAGGCAAACAAAAGTTATAACCAGTAGCTTAACAACGGTTGATCAAAAAGAGATCATGCCAAACAAACCTTATTTCATCCTTTGACAAAGTGACTAAATGTATCCCTCCCGTGCACCCGCCACTGCAGTTGGGTGCATGAGGAAAACATGCTCCACGTGGGGGAGGGAGACATGCTCCACGCCCATAGTGTTCAGCCAAAGGGCACTGGTGGGCAGGGGAGTAGCTGCAGCCAACTGGCAAAGTGGTGTTGCTGGTGGGTGGACTGACGCATGAAGGGAGGGGAGCACATGAGAGATGGCAGTGTCGGAACCCGCCCTGGCTTTTCCCTGAAGTGCCTCGCACCAGCTTGCGGATTTGTTCCGCATCCAGCGGGTCGCTCACTCAGGGGCCAGAACGCATCAAGAAGACAACGCACACACAGAAGTCTACTCGGGTGAGGCGGCCCCTAGTGAGGTTTGGGTGCCTCTTTTATTGGTTTAATGCGGAAGCGTTTACAGTGTTATTCCCATTGGATTAGGCGAGTGATATCTCCATATATGGTGAAATTAATTTTAGCCAATCCTAGCAGAATTGAGCCTACAGAATTGAACCTTTTGGTATCTAGGGTCTGTGGCTGCCAGTTAGCTATTGTGCCCTTGGCCTAGTTCATTGCTGACGCAGCCACCCGGCACAGCTCTTTCACACAGCGTTCCCACATCTCCTCTGTTTTTGTTTAAATTTTGCAGCCTACATCTAAGGCAGGCACTGCCTCCAAGGAGCTCTCTCTTTTGGCATGTCCACCCTTTGATGTTTCAGTTACAGGGCAGCCTCCTCGTCCGAGGAATGCTGATAGGGAGCTTTCAGGAGCACAACTGTTTCGGGGCAGCGAGGACCATCGCCTCCACGGTGGCTAGCGAGATTTTATGAACTTTAGGGCTCGATTAAGGACACAAGGTGCAACAGCACAGACCAGAAGTAGCAAAATCAGGGGCCGGCTATGCGCTAAGCAAAGTTGTCAGCCAGGGGAGAGGTTAAACATATTTTGGTACCAGAATTGCTGTTCTGCACGTTCTCTTCCTCGGGCTAATCCCTCCCTTAGTTTTTCCATGGAGTCTCCCACGATACCAGAATGGTCTGCATAGAAGCAGCACTCCTCCCTCAATGCCACGCAAAGACCCCTTCTTGCAGAAAGAGAAGGTCCAAACCCTTCTATTTTGCAGAACAACCTCAGATAATGAGGTCAAGGATTGCTGAAGATGAGTGATGGAAGTTTCAATCCTTTCTAGGTCAGTGTCTATATCTAGTCGGAGAGAATAATATTGTTGCCTTCCAGCGACTAGGGCGGTGATGCCAGTGCTGGCTCCCGCCACCCCCAATCCCAGCAATACCGATAAGGTCAGGACTGTAACCACTTCGTTTCTGGAGGCGTGGGGGAGAGCTATACTGTTGCAACATTTGGTCCGGAGGGTAGTATAGATTTTTGGCAGGATCTGAACCTGGATGCAAAACCCTTGTTGAGAAGCAAGAGTGGGTCCGTGCACGCAGGCAGTGAGCCCCGTGGAACAAGCCCACCAGGAAACGGGCCCTGGGAGGAAGAAAAAGTCTTTAAAGCTGGCGGTAAAGTTTGCTCTGTGCTTATCAGAATTGTTGTAGGGCTGCCAGACTGGCACATAATGTGTCCCATTGTAAAGTTTGGTGGTATTATCACAGTAGGAAGAGTAGTTATGGGGAACATTTCCCAAGCAGCGGCCGGTGCCGGTAAGGAGTGGAGGTTTGGGTGCCATTCCTCCATCGGCAATTACTGTCAGACTTATCCATGGAGGGGGTTTCGATACTACCTACAGCCTCATAAAAGGGGGGCACAGCCGAGGCGCAAAGCCAACAAGAAGTTGTCCAATTTGGCTGAGAAGCATTAAGGAATAAGAAGGTGGAGTTCAATAGGGAAAGGAGAGGGTGGGGAGTTGAGGCACGGGGTTGTAAGAATGAGTATTGTACAACCTTGGAGTTAGGTCCAAGCGGGGGACTAGGGGGGAGAGCAACTCTTCTAGTGATGGTGAAGATATTGCCATAATCATACCCAGTTGCATATATCCTTCCCCCCCAGGTGACTCCCCTATCCCACCCTTTATATTTCCTGCCTTCTGATGTGAACGAAAGCTTGACAGGGTTGCAGAGGGGCCAATCATCCCACCCGTGGAGTCATCGCCTTCTTCCCAAGTCCTCCTACCATACCCTGGGCATGGCACGATTTCGATCCCTTTTGCAGCCTTATGTAGTCACTTTTCATAGGGGGATCCCACCAGATGTTGCCAGATGACACACAGTCCCAATGTTTGCAAAAGTAGTCAGAAACCCCCCGCATCTATATCTGTAGTCAGCGTTGGTCATGTGGCCGGGACAGACATAAAAATGGCATTTGTGGACAAATCCAGGACTAGGAGAGGGGGCAAGCGTTCCCACACCAGCTGAATCCCCTGCCCTCAATGCCGCCGCCACCACTCCCCACCTTGCTCGGGACTTCTCCCAAGGACGGGAGTTCAGCCTAGCTACCTGCAAAATCGTCTCTCTCTCTCTCTCTTGAGGACGCTCGTGGAGAGAAGCAGCCGGAGTCACTCTTGTCTCTCAAGAGCCCAGCTGAAGTTTCCTGTGCTGTTTCTGCAAGCGCTCCTCCAGAGAGAGATGATTTGGCGACACCAGGCAGTAGCAAGGAGAGGAAGCTAAGGAGTCTTTGACCAGCGAGAGGCCTGGTTCAGAAGACCGACCAATTAGTGTTCCATGGCAGCTGAGACGCCCCTCAGAAACAGCGGCGGTGGGAGCCGCTCACACTTGGGAGCTCCTCAGGCGCCCCTCTGGCAACTTTCTGTCCTCGGCGGCCGCTGTCGCTGCCCGTTCCATAGCAACACTTAAGATTAAGACTTCAGCAAGAGAGAATGTCAATCAGATCTATAAATTGAAATACTATAATGTTATAAGTTCATGCCTGGTGATCAACACATCTTTTAATGTGCTGAAACATTTGGCACAGGGATTTAACATCTGCAGGTGTTTTTGTGCTTGGAATATGGTGTGCATAAGACTTAATAACTTGATAACTGCAGTAGGTAACATCTTAAAATAATGGGAAAACTAAGAAGAAACTTCGCCGGGTGCTCGAGTGAAGGTGGTCCTTGGGATTTAAAATTATGAGTTTGGTGGTCCCTGAGGTCCAAAAGGTTGGCGACCCTGCTCCAGAAGACAAGATGAAGATCAAAAATGACTTCTCAGAGTTAAACAGACAGCCCTATCTAAAAAATAATATTCAGCAGAGATAAAAATAAAGTTTTACACTTAGACAAGAAAACCAATTGTATAAGTACAAACAAGGTGAAAACTGTGAGACGGAGTCTTGGAGTCCTAGTGGACAATCACTTAAATGTGAACCAGCAGTGAGTGGCAGCAGTCGAAATAACCAATATAATCATAAAATCCATTAATAGAGCGATAGAATCAAGATCACGTGAAGTTATAGTACCATTTTACAAAGCCTTAGTAAGATCACACTTGGAATACTGCATGCAATTCTAGTCACCACAATATAAAAAGATACTGAGACTCTGGAAAGCATGCAGAGAAGAGCAACAAAGATGATTAGGGGGATGGAAGCTAAAACATATGAGGAATGGAATTGGGTATGTTGAAAGAAAGACCAGGGGAGGCATGATAGCAGTATTCCAATATTTGAGTGGCTGCCAGAAAGAGGAGGGGGCCAAGTTAGTTGCAAAGCAGCAGAAGACAAGACAAAGAAGAATGGATGGAAACTAATGAAGGAGAGAAGCAACTTAGAATTAAGGAGAAACTTCCTCACAGTGAGAACAATTAACCAGTGAACAGCTTTGTGAGGTTGTGGGAGTTTCAAAAATAGAAGTTTTAAAATAGACTGGATATTCTCTTGTCTGAAATGGTATAATGTCTCCTGCTTGAGCAGAAGGCTGGAGTAGAGGACCTCCAAGGTCCCTTCCAGATCTATTCTGATTTATTGGTTGATCTTGAAAGCTCCCACCAGGCTCAAGGTTGACTCAGCCTTCCATCCTCCCGGGTAGGTAAATTGAGGACCCAAGATTGTTGGGGTCAATAAGCTGACTTTGTAAAATGCCGCTTGGGGGGAGCCAAAACCCTAGTAACAAGCAGACATAAACAATAGAATGAAGGCTATTGCTGAGCACATTGGGTTGTGCTCCAAAGATTGTAAGACGCCCTGAGTCTCCGGAGAAGGGCGGCATATAAATGTGAATTAAAAAAAAAAGCTGCAGCCTTGAGTTTCCTGTTGCAGCAGGAGGAACAGGTTACTATGCATATTTTGTGGGGAGGAAGAAGAGACACTTTGGTGTAGTGGTGAAGGCACCAGGTTAGAGACAGAGAAACGCTCAGTTCCAGTCCCACCTGAAAGGTAAAAGCAGCTGTTCAGCTTTGGCCAATCCTCTCAGGCCTAGGAAGCAGGAAGGTGGGGGAACCCCTTCCAAAACCCTTGCCAAGGAAATTGCAAGGCCAGGAATCAAGACTGACCCAAAGGCACCAAAAACGGAGCTTAGTAGCGTCAAATTTCGCTATTTCACTCGGCTCAGTTGCAATGGTCGGTTGCTAGGAGGCGAAAACGATCTGCTGCCATGTAATCAGTGAAAACATCTTCCAAAGGCCTTGGTGGAGTCTGGACAAAGCGTGTTTTCCACCTCCTGTCGCTAGATGGCGGTCAGGCAACATCTGTACCGAGAAGACATCAACACAGTAGTGTCATCCGTGCTTGAGCTTAAAAGGGAAAGTTTTAAACCATAGAGTATTGCAATGCTAGAAATGTTGGGAGGAAAGGAGAAACGGAAAGCAACTTCCACTTCCTGATAGCTCATGGGAGGAAGTTGGTATGCAGAGCGGCTTTCTGCTCTTCCCGGATCGAAGCAGCAGCTGGCAGGTGAGTTGGGGGCAGCAGCTGGGAGGAGAGTCCGGGAGCAAGTCGGGCTGTTCGGTTCCCTCCACGGCCTGGAAGCACAGATGCAACTGGGCTGAAGCGTTTCAGGTGTTGCTGCTCCTGCTGCAGGTTCCTTCCCTCCCAGATCGGAGCCCCTGGGGCTGCACGCTGTGAAACTGGTGGCTGCATTTTTTGCTGGGGGAAGATTTAAAAGCCTCTTTCAAGTGAAGGTGGATCCTTTGGGAATGGCTCCCCTCCAGAGGTTGTGGGGCTCCGTCACTGGAGGGTCTTCAGAGGAGATTGGAGAGCCGTTTGTTCGGAATGGAATGGGGCCTCCTGCCTGAACAGGAGATGGACTAGAAGACCTCCAAGGTCCCCCCCATTCAGTTATTCTGTAGCGGACCTGATGTTTTCCGGGGAAGAAGATCGGACTGAGGTGCCTCTTCTGGGTCTTTCCTGGGTTGTTTTACTTCCATTTCTAGTTTACAAGCACCGTATTTCCTATTGGTTCCCCCATCCGTGTATTCACCACGTTCAAATGTGCTTAACCCACCAGTTTTTTTTAAAATTGAATGTTTTGAACTTTTTGATTTTATAAAAAAATTTCTCCACCTACCTTACCATGACATAACTGTGGGTGGCTTAGAGACATAAAAAATACATACACATTAAAACACATTAAAGTAAGAATTGTAACTTGGCTTTGTCATGTAACTTCATGATTGGGCTGCTTAGTAACACAGATGCCAGTCCCAATTGCAGTCAGTAAGTGAGGACTACTTCAATTGGGATGTCACCAAGGGAAAGTCTTTTCTGCCCTTACTTGAAGCTCATGGCTTCCATGGGCAAAAGCAGGTGCTTCAAATCTTGCTTTAGGCATCATTTCATCAGTTAAAGCCCTCACATCTAAAGTTAGTGTCATGCAGACTGACAGGTGTGGCTCAGTGAAACAAAAGACAGAATCCAAGTGTGTTGATAAGCCAATGCATTTATCCATCTGAATAAAAAGGGGTCCCTCCTAAGAAGGAAAGAACCCTGAGCATAGTTGAAGGCAGATATTTATACATTTCTTTGCTTTTGCTTGATTATATAAGAAGCAGCTGGCACACAACAGATAAAGTACAGAAGTACAGAAAGTATAAAAATAGCCCAAACCGCTTTTGGTCACATGACTAACCCAGAGGCTGGTGGTTTCGTGTGAAAGTTTCGTGGCCTGAGAGGCTTGTTGAGGCCTGAACTTCAGCCTTGCCATCTCAACAGATGAGCATTCATCAAATTCATCAGATTCCTGATTAACATTAGTGGAGAAGGTTTGACTGTAACCATTTTGACTTATTTTTCAGCCCTAAAAGACATGGATTTTCTTCCTATTGTAGGTGAGTGTATTTTAAATCTCTTTGAATGTACGAATAAAATAGAATAAGAATAAAATAGAACAGAACAGAGTTGGTACCTTGGAGGTCTTCTAGTCCTACCCCCCTGACTAGGCAGGAAACCATACACCACTTCAGACAAATGGTTATCCAACATCTTTTTTTAAAACTTCCAGTGTTAAAGTATTCACAACTACTATATCTCCAAACATATAATCTCTCCCCAGGACCTCCAGATATACAGTCATGTCAAAAAGAAGGTATACCCTCCTTGACTTGTACGATTTTATATATCAGGATGTAGTAAAAATCATTTGGTCCTTAGAAGTTCTTAAAAGTCGGTAAATACAAGCACAGATGAACAACAATACATGACATATTACATCAGGTCATCATTTATTTTATAAAAAGAAAGCCAAAATGGAGAAGTCGTGTGTGAAAAATGTAAGATTCAATAATTTGTAGAACCACCTTTAGCAGCAACAACTAGAAGTAATTCTTTTCTGTGTGACTTTATCAGTCTCTTGCAGCATTGTGGAGGAATTTTGGCTTGCTTTTTTAACGTTGCTTGAGTTCATTGAGGTTTGTGAGTGTTTTTTATGTACAACTGTCTTGAGGTCCCATCAATCGGGATTAGGTCTGGACTTTGCCTGCCATTGCTACACCTTGATCCTTTTTCTTTTTGAGCCATTCAGTTGTAGATTTCCTGATGTGTTTTTGACCATTGTCCTGTTGCATAATCCCATGTCAGCCAAGCTTTAGCTATTGGACAGATGGCCTCACTTTTGACTCTAGAATACTTTGGTATATAGAGGGATCATGGTCAACTCAAAGACTGTAAGGTGTCCAGGTCCTGGGTTTTCTTGGATGTCCACTTCTGGGAAGATTAGCAACTGTTTGGAATGTTTCCCACTTGTGAATTATCTTCCTCACTGTAGAATGAAGGAGTTTAAATTTTTGGAAATGGCCTCTTAAGCTTCCCCAAATTGATGGGTTGATGATGAGCCTTGGTGCTGCAGGCTGTTAAACACCTAGCACTTAGCTCCAGCTGTCTGCAATTAGTGCAGGCTCGAATCCCACCAGGCTCAAGGTTGACTCAGCCTTCCATCCTCCCGGGGTAGGTAAATTGAGGACCCAAGATTGTTGGGGGCAATAAGCTGACTTTGTAAAAATGCCGCTTGGGAGTGGCCCAAAAGCAGGCATATACAATGGAATGAAGGCTATTGCTGAGCACACTGGGTTGTGCCCCAAAGATTGTAAGCCACCCTGAGTCTCCGGAGAAGGGCGGCATATAAATATGAATAAAAATAAACAAATAAACAAATAAGATGGGCAGCAAGAATTGCTTCTCTAAGATCATTGCTGATTCTTTACTCTTTGGCATTATATTAACCCACAGTCAAGGCTGGAGACCAGGAAAGTACAACTTGGGCTTTTGTAGACGTAGTCATACTTCCTGGTGATCAATTGATCAAGGGCATGTTATTAGCAGTACTTGGCTGCTACTTCACCTCCTTATACTATGGAAGCAGTGAGATGGAAGCAGTAATGGTGAGAACAATGAAGCAGCAGAACGGCTTGCCTTCAGAAGTTGTGGTGCTCCATCACTGGAGGCTTCACATAGGAGATGAGACAGCCACTTGTCTGAAATGGTATAGAATCTCCTGCTTGAGCAGAGACTGGATTAGAAGACCTGCAAGTTCCCTTCCAATTCTGTTATTCTCTTCTGTTCTGTTGCGATGATATTTATGATACCATGTTAAGTAAAGCGTTAGAAATCAAAAGGGTGTTCTTTCTTTTCACTTGCTGTATTTGAAAAGAATCTTTTGCACCACTAGGAATTTGTGACTGAGCCAGTCAACAAATGAATTTCATCATTCAGTGGATATTTCAACTTGGATTTGGTAAATTCTTCCATGTCTTAAATGAATCATGATTAATGTAAGAGCTTATTGGAGCATTATGGCATATTTGCTTTGTCATTGTAACATAAACCTTTATCCTTTTTTTCTCATTTTCTGCAACCATTTTATGCACAATTAAAGATACCCTTTTATTTGAATCTTACAGACAAAGAGGATGGCAATAAGAGCACTCTGGACAACTGAGGATAACAAGCAACCTTGGATAGCAAAGCAAGTCAGTCCAGAAATCAGAATATTTGCTTCACCTTCCTCAGCAAGTGAGAGAGAAACAAGAGAAAATCAAGAAGAGATTTCTACCAGGGAAAAGGACTGTGAAATTGAAGCAAACATTACATGAAAAGCCAAAGGAGATTATTTTTCCATTCAGCAAAACAGAGGAATATCTGGAAATCAGTGGGGACGAAAAGGTCAATTGGAAAGCCACGTAGAGCAAACATTGTTGCATGTCTAGGTCTGAGAGGAAGGAAATCACCACTAAATCAGAGCAGAGGACTCAGACAGGAGAGAAACCCTTTAAATGTCCTGATTGTGGTAAAAGTTTTAGTCAGAATTCCAACCTGGTGACTCACCAGAGGCCTTACATCAAGAAGAAAATGTATGACTGTCCGGAGTGTTGGAAATGTTTCTGTGATAATTCCAACCTGGTGATACACCAAAGGACTCACACAGGAGAGAAACCCTTTGAGTGTCCTGAGTGTGGGAAAAGTTTCAGTAAGAATTCCAACTTGGTTCAACACCAGAGGACACACACAGGAGAGAAACCCTTTGAGTGTTCTGACTGTGGGAAAAGTTTCGGTCAGAATTCCAACTTGGTTCAACACCAGAGGACACACACAGGACAGAAACCCTTTGAATGTCCTGATTGTGGGAAATCTTTCAGTCATATTTCCAACTTGGTGAAACACCAGAGGACTCACACAGGAGAGAAACCCTTTGAGTGTCCTGATTGTGGGAAAAGTTTCAGTCAGAATTCCCACTTGGTTGAACACCAGAGGACTCACACAGGAGAGAAACCCTTTGAGTGTCCTGACTGTGGGGAAAGTTTCAGTCAGAATTCCAGCTTGGTTCAACACCAGAGGACTCACACAGGAGAGAAACCCTTTGAGTGTCCTGAGTGTGGGAAAAGTTTCAGTCACAATTCCACCTTGGTTCGACACCAGAGGACTCACACAGGAAAAACCCTTTGAGTGTCCTGACTGTGGGAAAAGTTTCAGTGATAATTCCAAGTTGGTTCAACACCAGAGGACTCACATAGGAGAGAAACCCTTTGAGTGTCCTGACTGTGGGAAAAGTTTCAGTCACAATTGCCACTTGGTTCAGCACCAGAGGTCTCACACAGGACAGAAACCCTTCGAATGTCCTGATTGTGGGAAATGTTTCAGTCATAATTCCAACTTGGTGAAACACCAGAGGACTCACACAGGAGAGAAACCCTTTGAGTGTCCTGATTGTGGGAAAAGTTTCAGTCAGAATTCCTGTCTGGTGAGACACCAGAGGACTCACACAGGAGAGAAACCCTTTAAATGCCCTGACTGTGGAAAAAGTTTCAGTCGCAATTCCATCTTGGTTCAACACCAGAGGACTCACAAAGGAGAGAAACCCTTTGAATGTCCTGATTGTAGGAAATGTTTCAGTCATAATTCCAGCTTGGTTAAACACCAGAGGACTCACACAGGAGAGAAACCCTTTGAGTGTCCTGACTGTGGGAAAAGTTTCAGTTACAATTCCAACTTGGTTGAACACCAATACACTCACACAGGAGAGAAACCCTTTGAGTGTCCTGACTGTGGGAAAAGTTTCAGTCGAAATTCCAGATTGGTTCAACACCAGAGGACTCACAGGAGAGAAACCCTTTGAGTGTCCTGACTGTGGGAAAAGTTTCAGTGACAATTCCAGCTTGGTTCAGCACCAGAGGACTCACACAGGAGAGAAACCCTTTGAGTGTCCTGACTGTGGGAAAAGTTTCAGTTACAATTCCAGCTTGGTTCAACACCAGAGGACTCACACAGGAGAGAAACCCTTTGAGTGTCCTGACTGTGGGAAAAGTTTCAGTCACAATTCCAACTTGGTTCAACACCAGAGACTCACACAGGAGAGAAACCCTTTGAATGTCCTGATTGTGGTAAAAGTTTAGTCACCATTCCAGACTGGTTGAACACCAGAAGACTCACACAGGAGAGAAACCCTTTGAGTGTCCTGACTGTGGGAAAAGTTTCAGTCAGAATTCCTATCTGGTGAGACACCAGAGGACTCACACAGGAGAGAAACCCTTTGAGTGTCCTGACTGTGGGAAAAGTTTCAGTCATAATTTCCACTTGGTTCAACACCAGAGGACTCACACGGGAGAGAAACCCTTTGAGTGTCCTGAGTGTGGGAAAAGTTTCAGTCAGAATTCCACCTTGGTTCAACACCAGAGGACTCACACAGGAGAGAAACCCTTTGAGTGTCCTGACTGTGGGAAAAGTTTCAGTCACAATTCCACCTTGGTTCGACACCAGAGGACTCACACAGGAGAGAAACCCTTTGAGTGTCCTGACTGTAGGAAAAGTTTCAGTGACAATTCCAACTTGGTTCAACACCAGAGGACTCACAGGAGAGAAACCCTTTGAGTGTCCTGACTGTGGGAAAGTTTCAGTCATAATTGCCACTTGGTTCAACACCAGAGGACTCACACAGGACAGAAACCCTTCAAATGTCCTGATTGTGGGAAATGTTTCAGTCATAATTCCTGTCTGGTGAGACACCAGAGGACTCACACAGGACAGAAACCCTTTGAATGTCCTGATTGTAGGAAAAGTTTCTGTCAGAATTCCTGTCTGGTGAGACACCAGAGGACTCACACAGGAGAGAAACCCTTTGAATGTCCTGACTTTGGGAAAAGTTTCAGTCGCAATTCCAGCTTGGTTCAACAACAGAGGACTCACAGAGGGAGAATAACCTTTGAATGTCAGACTGTGGAAATATCGCATTATTAGGATGAGCCTATGAATCATGTCCTTATACACACAGGGGAGAAACCATTCAAGTGCCCGTTGTGGACGGTGCTTCAAGCAACATTCCACCCTTATCCCACACAGAAAAATCCACATGAGGGAGAGTGAGAATGAGAAACAATATGGAACACTTATGCACTGCTGTCTTCTGTGAGATTTTTTTCTAAACTTCTATACCTAGCAAACAAACACAGGATTTCCCTGTGATCCATCCATTTATTATCCTGGAAGAACTGTTCTTAAGCTTGGGATTTTTTTAATGCTAGCTATTGTGCAGCCTTTGAGATGTTCAGGATTTTTTTTATAAATCACCTTTATTGAAAATTTAAAACATTAAAATACAAAATACAATACAGATATTTCAAATGAAAGCACTGTGTATATTAGAATCCATTTTGACAGTGCTATGTATTCAATTGTTGTTCCAGTGCTTTTTATACTCCTAGTTGTTTTATATATATATATATACCTCTATGTTTCTAAACTATACATTCCATATTTATTTGATTGCTTGCTTGTTTGTTTTTTTAACAAAAACTTTATTAAACATTAAAAACAGAAATACAGAATGCAAAACAGTTCGTAAAGACGAAAAACACTGTATATTACAAATTAATTAGACATGTGTAAGGCATCCAGAAAGTATTCATAATATCAATCACTCCGGGACATATTCTGTCCAATTGATTTATTTAGGAACAGATCTGGTACGTCTAAGGCAATTTCCCAAAGTGAAAGTATTTTCGCGCGTTACACAGAATCTACCTTTTCTCCTCCCACGTCTACACTTCATAAATCTTGAGAACCAATTAACTGCAACTGGAATTTCTTAGTACGACATACAGAATAACCTTGAACTTTTCAACTCCCCCACCCTCTTCCATAATGTGGCAGCTGAATTTCAAAGCTGACAATGTGCTTATATATCAAACATTATTCTAATACTTATTTCATATTTCTGGTACCTCTTTATACCATTCCTTCCTTATTTATTTACTTGCTGGTTTCTATTATTTATGCATTTGTACTAGTTTTCCCAGAATGTATAGTTCTTTGAGTCTTCCTTTTCTCTTAATTTTAGAGTAAATTTGTCCATTTCAAGTAATTGTAGACTTTTTGGATTATTAAGCTCTCTGTTGGCATAAGGTCTCCTTTCCAACACTGTGCAAGTGCTAGTCTTGCTGCAGTAATTACATATAAAATTAAAATTTTTATCTCTTTTGCATATTCACCTTTTATTATCCCCAGTAGAAAGATTTTTGCTTTAAGTTCTAATTGAAAAGCCGTAATTTATTTTATCCATATTTGTATTTTGTCCAATATTTCTTACTTTTCAGGCAAATCCACCATATGTGGAAGAAGGTGCCCCTTGTTCGTTTGCATTTCCAGCAAAGTGCGCTTAAGTTGGGATACATATTGGCTAATCTTGAAGGAGCCAGATACCACTGATAACACATTTTATATTGATTCTCTTTAAATACCATTGATTTCGTTATTTTGTAATTTTTTCCAAATTCTTTCCGATCCTCCAAATGAATGTTATGTCCTACATTTCTTGCCCATACTATCATTGGGCCCTTCACCAATTCCTCTGCCATTTCAACCATCGGCGGTTTGTCAGTTTTCTCGTCCTCTTGGTGCTCTGCTCTGCTGCCACCCTCCCCCCCATGGCCCCAGCCATTGCTGCCCAGGAAAGCACAGAAAAAGCAAGCAGAAACATAGTTCTCGGGGGGCGAAAGTGGAGGGTGAGGAAGGCATAGGAAAAGAAAGCGAGCAGAAACATAGTTCTCGTTGGGGTGAAAGAGGGATATTGAAGAAGACCCAGGCAAGAGAAGACGGAAGCTGCCACCTTTGAAAAGTGCTGCTTTCTGTTGCCTGTGCCTTCTTTGATCTCCGCTCTTTCACCCCAGTGAGAGTTTTTAATATCTTGCCATATTCACATTAATGAGTCTCGAATTGCATGTGTATGGAAATAAGCTTTGAGTCTTATTTCCTGGGTTCCACATGAAGGCATGCCACCCAGCCAGTAAATCATGCCCTTCTAGAGTTAAGGTTCTTTTGTTTCTTAAATTGGCCCATTCTTTAATCCACATTAATCCTGCGCTTTGTAATATATTTCCCAGGCAGGGAGTCAAATCCATCTCTGCATCTGTTATCCTGTAGTGCACTCAGTTTTATCCTTGCTCTTTTACCTGCCCAAACAAATTTTGTAGTCATTTTATTTAAATCCCAAAAAAAAAGAAAATTATCAAATTTTACTGGGATCGTTTGGAAAAGGAAAAGTAGTCTCGTAAAATATTCATTTGATGGCCGCAATTCTCCAACATCGATAGTTGTATTTTCTCCCATTTTTCTAAATCTTTGTTTATTTGCTGTACTAATTTTATATAATTATCTTCTTTATTGTTGAATATATTGCTGTAAGCCAGATGCCCAAATATTTGACTTTTTACAATTTGTAAACCTGTTACTTCCACTAATTTCTTTTTTTGATTATCTTGTAAGTTTTTGTTATCATTTTGGTTTTAACTTTGTTGATTGTTAGACCGGCTACTTCCCCAAATTTGTCTATCTTTTATTAATTTTGATCCTGATTCTATTGGTTCTTCTGTGAAGAATAAGGTCATCTGCAAATGGTTGGGCCTTGTATTCTTCGCTTAATTTTTAACTCTTTTATTTCCCAATTCAATCTGATTCTCCTCAACAAAATTTCTAACGTCATGATAAAGAGCAGAGGAGAAAGTGGACATCCCTGCCATACTCCTTTCCTTATTTCAAATGAGTTTGTAAGTTCCACATTAATTATTATACAAGCTTTCTGAACCGAATATATTGATGCTATCATTTTCCAAATCTGTCTCCAGATTTCATCTCTTTAATCTGCTGAATCATAAA
>CM019149.1:22924003-22982441 GCA_009733165.1 Naja naja
AGATGAGCATTCATCAAATTCATCAGATTCCTTTTTTTTTTTAAACAAATTTTATTCAATTTTTAACAATTTTTTAAAACAGCTCTTTTCAGTAGACAGCATGTTCCCCTGGTCATCACTTTTACATGCAAATATGACAGTAGATCTATATTCTTTTAAACATTTAACTTCACTTCTATTCCATTTTAGCAGACAAAGGGTCAAAGAAATTAATCCTAATCTCAAATCTTAATCTCAATCTGTATAACCCCCCAGTTCATTTCGAGTTAATTGCAAATATATATATATTTTTAAAACTTCATTTATAAATCTTACAAATAACAATATATTTGCCCATCATATTAAAGATAAAGTTCATCCATATCTATCCTTTAATTATCTTCACATTGTTAATACTCTTTTATCATTTACAGAATTCTTTTGTCCGTCAGATTTGCCCTTTCATCACATATTCTCTCCATAATTCTAAATCCGTACAAATTTTAACACTAAAAGAATGAGAAAAAAAACCCAGACTTGCCCCCCTTTTACTACTTTGAAAGTGACACCTCAGTGGTTAATATAGTAGCATAATCATAATCATTCCCTTAAAACGAAGATAGAGGAAAAAGAAAAGAAAAGAAAAGCTCCCTTACAATATATCTCTAATCGATTGGTTCTGCAATACATATCCCCCCTAAGATTTATTTATGGTTCCAAGATAATAATAAAAATAACTAATCTTTGTTTATTGACAAATCTCATTTTTAGGCATTTTCTAAAATCATTTCAATTAATTCATTTATCTAATCATCATTTACCTTTCTTGTAAATAAGAAATAAAATGTGACCTTTTACCAGTAAAATTGTCAGTAACCCCTATTGTTTTACACTTTTATAATTACAATATATTCTTATTACCATTTCTTCATGCAGAACCCCCTTTTTATACATTAGCCATTATCTCTATGCAAAAAGTTTCTTTCTTCATTATGTAATTCCCATGTCCTCTATCTTTTGTTCTTGTCTTGTTCCTTCTCCTCTCTTTTATCCCGCTATCCCCCTTCTCTATCCAGTTTGAATCCCTCCTCTCTCTTTACCTTTCTGCTCTCTATCCTTCTGGACCTTTCTAACATGCCTAATTTCATAAATGTTCCCTTTTTAATTACCTTCTTAAGTTTCATTTTTTGCCATCCTCCTTTCCCTTTTATTTTGTAGTTGTCTTCTTAAAATGGCTTTCGCTTGTCTGGCTCCCTTCTCCTCCTTTATCCTGCTCTCCCCCTTCTCATCCAGTTTGAATCCCTCTCTCTCTCTTTACTTTCTGTTCCCTTTCCTTCTGAACCTTTCTAACATGCTTAATTTCATAAATGTTCCCCTTTTTAGATACTTTCTTAGGTTCCGTTTTTTAGCCACCCTTCCTTTCCCTTTTATTTGTATTAATCTTTGTATTAATTGTCTTTTTAAGATGGCTTTCTCTTGTGCTGGCTCCTCCCTTTCCAAGCTCCTTCTTCTTCTTATTCAGCATTTGAATGCCCATGTTTTCTGCAACAAGCCAAGTTAGTTCAGTCACTTCCTGTAGCAGTTCTTTCATGCTTTTAAACTCCATTTTAATTCTTTGGATGGCCACCAGAATTTTTATTTTTCTATTTCTTCTTCTTTAAATTTTCTATGATCCTAACCCAGGTCCAGAGTCTATATCAATATCACCTTAGTCCGGTAGTCCGTCTTTGTGTATTCAAGCTTTCACTTTCTATGAGTCTTGCGTCTCTTTAAAATGTAACAACTCCAATCCACAAAGGAACAAGATAGTTTCTTTCTTCTTTGGCTTCCATTTTCTCCACAAAGTGGCACTTTCTGCAAGATCTTAACCCTTTCTTTTATTTTGATATTCAAAGTTTTCCGAGCCCCAAACTTAAGTTCTTACGCTCTTCTTCCTTTCCGTTTTAAGCCCCTTATAGCTGTCAAAATATTTTACTTATTTTTTCCTTTACTTGAGACTGCCCGCTTCTGTTTCTTTTTTAAAAACTCATCTTTATCTTAATCCGGGGTGCCTTGATCTTACCATCCGATACTCCCGGTTCCTCTGCTGTCGACTTCTCTCTTTCCTCCTGCACCATCTTAATCCCGTTAGACCTTCTCTCGAGTGGCCATTTTTGACCACCACTTCTTGACGTCTTCGGAGGGAAAGACCAGACCAAAAGGGGGAGATGCGGCTCCTCACTCTGGCTGGCAGATTTCCCTTTCTCCGCCGCCCCTACGAGGCAGCTTCAGCCCCGAACCTTGCAGGATCGGGGCTCTCCGACGCAAGAGCCAGGCTGCGGTCCATGGAGGGGGAAAAAAACGGGGCTATCACAAACCGCCGCCCGTTCTCGAGAAGGCTCAACCCGGAAGTCTCAAATTCATCAGATTCCTGATTAACATTAGTGGAGAAGGTTTGACTGTAACCATTTTGACTTATTTTTCAGCCCTAAAAGACATGGATTTTCTTCCTATTGTAGGTGAGTGTATTTTAAATCTCTTTGAATGTACGAATAAAATAGAATAAGAATAAAATAGAACAGAACAGAGTTGGTACCTTGGAGGTCTTCTAGTCCTACCCCCTGACTAGGCAGGAAACCATACACCACTTCAGACAAATGGTTATCCAACATCTTTTTTAAAACTTCCAGTGTTAAAGTATTCACAACTACTATATCTCCAAACATATAATCTCTCCCAGGACCTCCAGATATACAGTCATGTCAAAAAGAAGGTATACCCTCCTTGACTTGTACGATTTTATATATCAGGATGTAGTAAAAATCATTTGGTCCTTAGAAGTTCTTAAAAGTCGGTAAATACAAGCACAGATGAACAACAATACATGACATATTACATCAGGTCATCATTTATTTTATAAAAAGAAAGCCAAAATGGAGAAGTCGTGTGTGAAAAATGTAAGATTCAATAATTTGTAGAACCACCTTTAGCAGCAACAACTAGAAGTAATTCTTTTCTGTGTGACTTTATCAGTCTCTTGCAGCATTGTGGAGGAATTTTGGCTTGCTCTTTTTTACAACGTTGCTTGAGTTCATTGAGGTTTGTGAGTGTTTTTTATGTACAACTGTCTTGAGGTCCCATCAATCGGGATTAGGTCTGGACTTTGCCTGCCATTGCTACACCTTGATCCTTTTCTTTTTGAGCCATTCTGTTGTAGATTTCCTGATGTGTTTTTCGACCATTGTCCTGTTGCATAATCCCATGTCAGCCAAGCTTTAGCTATTGGACAGATGGCCTCACTTTTGACTCTAGAATACTTTGGTATATAGAGGGATCATGGTCAACTCAAAGACTGTAAGGTGTCCAGGTCCTGGGTTTTCTTGGATGTCCACTTCTGGGAAGATTAGCAACTGTTTGGAATGTTTCCCAGTTGTGAATTATCTTCCTCACTGTAGAATGAAGGAGTTTAAATTTTTTGGAAATGGCCTCTTAAGCCTTCCCAAATTGATGGGTTGATGATGAGCCTTGGTGCTGCAGGCTGTTAAACACCTAGCACTTAGCTCCAGCTGTCTGCAATTAGTGCAGGCTCGAATCCCACCAGGCTCAAGGTTGACTCAGCCTTCCATCCTCCCGGGGTAGGTAAATTGAGGACCCAAGATTGTTGGGGGCAATAAGCTGACTTTGTAAAAATGCCGCTTGGGAGTGGCCCAAAAGCAGGCATATACAATGGAATGAAGGCTATTGCTGAGCACACTGGGTTGTGCCCCAAAGATTGTAAGCCACCCTGAGTCTCCGGAGAAGGGCGGCATATAAATATGAATAAAAATAAACAAATAAACAAATAAGATGGGCAGCAAGAATTGCTTCTCTAAGATCATTGCTGATTCTTTACTCTTTGGCATTATATTAACCCACAGTCAAGGCTGGAGACCAGGAAAGTACAACTTGGGCTTTTGTAGACGTAGTCATACTTCCTGGTGATCAATTGATCAAGGGCATGTTATTAGCAGTACTTGGCTGCTACTTCACCTCCTTATACTATGGAAGCAGTGAGATGGAAGCAGTAATGGTGAGAACAATGAAGCAGCAGAACGGCTTGCCTTCAGAAGTTGTGGTGCTCCATCACTGGAGGCTTCACATAGGAGATGAGACAGCCACTTGTCTGAAATGGTATAGAATCTCCTGCTTGAGCAGAGACTGGATTAGAAGACCTGCAAGTTCCCTTCCAATTCTGTTATTCTCTTCTGTTCTGTTGCGATGATATTTATGATACCATGTTAAGTAAAACGTTAGAAATCAAAGCGGTGTTCTTTCTTTTCACTTGCTGTATTTGAAAAGAATCTTTTGCACCACTAGGAATTTGTGACTGAGCCAGTCAACAAATGAATTTCATCATTCAGTGGATATTTCAACTTGGATTTGGTAAATTCTTCCATGTCTTAAATGAATCATGATTAATGTAAGAGCTTATTGGAGCATTATGGCATATTTGCTTTGTCATTGTAACATAAACCTTTATCCTTTTTTTCTCATTTTCTGCAACCATTTTATGCACAATTAAAGATACCCTTTTATTTGAATCTTACAGACAAAGAGGATGGCAATAAGAGCACTCTGGACAACTGAGGATAACAAGCAACCTTGGATAGCAAAGCAAGTCAGTCCAGAAATCAGAATATTTGCTTCACCTTCCTCAGCAAGTGAGAGAGAAACAAGAGAAAATCAAGAAGAGATTTCTACCAGGGAAAAGGACTGTGAAATTGAAGCAAACATTACATGAAAAGCCAAAGGAGATTATTTTTCCATTCAGCAAAACAGAGGAATATCTGGAAATCAGTGGGGACGAAAAGGTCAATTGGAAAGCCACGTAGAGCAAACATTGTTGCATGTCTAGGTCTGAGAGGAAGGAAATCACCACTAAATCAGAGCAGAGGACTCAGACAGGAGAGAAACCCTTTAAATGTCCTGATTGTGGTAAAAGTTTTAGTCAGAATTCCAACCTGGTGACTCACCAGAGGACTTACATCAAGAAGAAAATGTATGACTGTCCGGAGTGTTGGAAATGTTTCAGTGATAATTCCAAGTTGGTTCAACACCAAAGGACTCACACAGGAGAGAAACCCTTTGAGTGTCCTGAGTGTGGGAAAAGTTTCAGTAAGAATTCCAGCTTGGTTCAGCACCAGAGGACTCACACAGGAGAGAAACCCTTTGAGTGTCCTGACTGTGGGAAAAGTTTCAGTTACAATTCCACTTGGTTGAACACCAGAGGACTCACACAGGAGAGAAACCCTTTGAGTGTCCTGATTGTGGGAAAAGTTTCAGTCAGAATTCCTGTCTGGTGAGACACCAGAGGACTCACACAGGAGAGAAACCCTTTAAATGTCCTGACTGTGGGAAAAGTTTCAGCAAGAATTCCAACCTGGTTCAACACCAGAGGACCCACACAGGAGAGAAACCCTTTGAATGTCCTGATTGTGGGAAAAGTTTCAGTCATAATTCCAGCTTGGTTAACACCAGAGGACTCACACAGGAGAGAAACCCTTTGAGTGTCCTGATGTGGGAAAAGTTTCAGTTACAATTCCAACTTGGTTGAACACCAGAGGACTCACACAGGAGAGAAACCCTTTGAGTGTCCTGACTGTGGGAAAAGTTTCAGTCAAATTCCAGATTGGTTCAACACCAGAGGACTCACACAGGAGAGAAACCCTTTGAGTGTCCTGACTGTGGGAAAAGTTTCAGTCAAATTCCAGCTTGGTTCAACACCAGAGGACTCACACAGGAGAGAAACCCTTTGAGTGTCCTGACTGTGGGAAAAGTTTCAGTCAATTCCAGCTTGGTTCAACACCAGAGGACTCACACAGGAGAGAAACCCTTTGAATGTCCTGATTGTGGGAAAAGTTTCAGTCACAATTCCACACTGGTTGAACACCAGAGGACTCACACAGGAGAGAAACCCTTTGAGTGTCCTGACTGTGGGAAAAGTTTCAGTCAGAATTCCATCTGGTTCAACACCAGAGGACTCACACAGGAGAGAAACCCTTTGAGTGTCCTGACTGTGGGAAAAGTTTCAGTCACAATTCCACTTGGTTCAACACCAGAGGACTCACACAGGAGAGAAACCCTTTGAGTGTCCTGACTGTGGGAAAAGTTTCAGTCACAATTCCAACTTGGTTCACACCAGAGGACTCACACAGGAGAGAAACCCTTTGAGTGTCCTGACTGTGGGAAAAGTTTCAGTCACAATTCCAGCTGGTGAACACCAGAGGACTCACACAGGAGAGAAACCCTTTGAAATGTCCTGACTGTGGAAAAGTTTCAGTCACAATTCCAGCTTGGTTCAACACCAGAGGACTCACACAGGAGAGAAACCATTTGAATGTCCTGACTGTGAGAAAAGTTTCAGTCAAATTCCAGCCTGGTAATACACCAGAGGACTCACACAGGAGAGAAACCCTTTGAATGTCCTGACTGTGGGAAAAGTTTCAGTCAAAATTCCACCTTATAACACCAGAGGTCACACAGGAGAGAAACCCTTTGAATGTCCTGACTGTGGGAAAAGTTTCAGTCATAATTCCAGCTTAGTTCAACACCAGAGGACTCACACAGGAGAGAAACCCTTTGAATGTCCTGACTGTGGGAAAAGTTTCAGTCACAATTCCAGCTTAGTTCAACACCAGAGGATTCACACAGGAGAAAAACCCTTTGAGTGTCCTGACTGTGGGAAAAGTTTCAGTCATAATTCCAGCTTAGTTGAACACCAGAGGACTCACACAGGAGAGAAACCCTTTGAGTGTCCTGACTGTGGGAAAAGTTTCAGTCAGAATTCCAGCCTAGTGAAGCACCGGAGGATTCACACAGGAGAAAACCCTTTGAGTGTCCTGACTGTGGGAAAAGTTTCAGTTATAATTACAGCTTGGTTCAACACCAGAGGACTCACACAGGAGAGAAACCCTTTTAATGTCCCGGTTGTGGGAAAAGTTTCAGTCACAATTCCAGCCTGGTGAAACACCAGAGGATTCACTCGGGAGAGAAACCCTTTCAATGTCCTGACTGTGGGAAAGATCTCAGTATTAGGTTGAGCCTTATAAAGCATGTCCTTATACACATACGGGAGAAACCATTCAAGTGTCCCGAGTGTGGACGGTGCTTCAGACAACATTCTACTCTTATTGCACACAGGAAAATCCATATGAGTGAGAAGTGAGAAATGTAGAGAAGGCTTGAATTTCATTTTTAATGGCCCATTGTAAGTCCAGCTGAGAAATTGACTCTTTAATTTGACTACAAAGAACGTGTAATGGTGTAAGATGGGGAAAGGAAAGGAAAGATTGGAACATATTACTTCGATAATGGCCTTCAGGGTAAGAAGTTGCTGGATATTTATCTTTGTAGAAATTGGGCAATTATGTAAAAATCTTTTGGGGAGTATTCTTTGCATTTTTGTGATGGTAGATAGTAGAAATGTTATGTTCCATGAGTCCCAGCCATTTTTCCTTGGGTGCCCCAAAGATTTTCAGTCCCAGAATTTCCCAGCCAGCATCACTTGGGGATAGGAGCACTCAGACTATAGTTAGAGATTGTGGCACCTCATATAAAGAGAAAGCGAGAGGAGAAGAGAAGTAGAAGGTTTCAAAGTTCATCTCTTCTTAACAGTTCTAGAAATTCAGGGCACCAAGCATGCCCGTTCAGATTGTGTCAAGAATGAGGCACGCAAGTGGAAGAAACCATATGAGTAACAAGAATATTGGGGGAGGTTGGGGCAGTGACAAAAGCAGTGTAAAATTTCAGATGGAAAATCTGTTCTGTCCTGCAGGGGACCTTCATGGTTCAAAAGCTATAAGAAGCACTTAGATTGAAACATGTCAGTTGCTACATATTCCTTCACTCCCCAGATTTCATTCCGTTGGTGGTACATCCTTTAAAGCTGGTTCTCCTTCATGGTTGTGTTGACATGTTGTGATTTTATGGACATGTTCTTTTCTTGGAAACAGTATGGAACACTTATGCCACTGCTGTCTTCTGTGAGATTTTTTTTAACTTCTATACCTAGCAAACAAACACAGGATTTCCCTGTGGTGCACCATCCATTTATTATCACGGAAGAACTGTTCTTAACGTAGATTTTTTAAATACTAGCTATTGTGCACCCTTTGGGATGTTCAGTTCTATAGACAGTCCTCACATACTGCTTACTACTCAGCCTTCAAAACGCCTATATGTCAACTTCAGGACCTTCAGAGGTGGATTTTCACCAGATTTGCCAATCTGACATGCCTAATAAATTTGGACTTTGAGGAGTTTTGATTGCATTGGGTCTGTTACTTTCCTTTCCAGACTAAGACATTTTGTGACAAGGATTGCAGGAGCTGCGCCTTTTGATACAATGGGTTAGAAAAGGCTCTGCCAGACTCCTCCTGACATACTGTATAAGGTTAGATATTCACGAAAAGGCAGCATCTCTAGCCAGGAATTGCATGGGGGAAGGATGGTGGGCCTTCTAGTGCAATGACATCTGCAGGTCTGCCCCCGCCCGGCAAGATCAATGCAATCCTAATTTGCACCTATTGCAGCTGTGGATTAGCGCATGCATGTTTCTTTTGCTATCGCAGTGTTTAGTGTCTCTTTAAAAATCTGGGTGCTTGCTTTTCATCTGTTGGCTTTTCTTGTGCGTGATATGGGTGAGCCTCTCTGGCGGGACCCAGATGGAGGACTTTGGTGTTGTCCGGCAGCACCCCAGTCACCCCCCTCCTTGCAGCGGCTTCAGCGAATGGGCTAAATGCAAAGACCTTTGCTCTTGCGCCTAGAGAGGAGGCGGGAAAAGGGGGCTGGGAGTGCAGTTTCCAGCCCCTCCTGTTTTTTTGCCAGGTTATGCTGTGGAGGTCTTTTCGCAGGCAGAGGCAAACAAAAGTTATAACCAGTAGCGAACAATGGTTGATCAAAAAGAGATCATGCCAAACAAACCTTATTTCATCCTTTGACAAAGTGACTAAATTTTTTTTATTTTTTATTTTTAATTACATTTATATGCCGCCCTTCTCCGAAGACTGCCACCCTTCTCCGAAGACTGCCGCCCTTCTCCGAAGACTCAGGGCGGCTTACAATTTTTTGGGATACAACCCAGTGTGCTCAGCAATAGCCTTCATTCCATTGTATATGCCTGCTTATTACTAAGCGGCATTTTTACAAATGTAAATGTATCCCTCCCGTGCACCTGCCACTGCAGTTGGGTGCATGAGGGAAACATGCTCCACGTGGGGGAGGGAGACATGCTCCACGCCCATCGTGTTCAGCCAAAGGGCACTGGTGGGCAGGGGAGTAGCTGCAGCCAACTGGCAAAGTGGTGTTGCCGGTGGGTGGACTGACGCATGGAGGGAGGGGAGCACATGAGAGATGGCAGTGTCGGAACCCTCCCTGGCTTTTCCCTGAAGTGCCTTGCACCAGCTGAATCCCCTGCCCTCAATGCCGCCACCACCACTCCCCACCTTGCTCGGGACTTCTCCCAAGGACGGAGTTCAGCCTAGCTACCTGCAAAATCTCTCTCTCTCTCTCTCTCTGAGGACGCCGTGGAGAGAAGCAGCCGGAGTCACTCTTGTCTCTCAAGAGCCCAGCTGAAGTTTCCTGTGCTGTTTCTGCAAGCTCCTCCAGAGAGAGATGATTTGCGACACCAGGCAGTAGCAAGGAGAGGAAGCTAAGGAGTCTTTGACCAGCGGAGAGGCCTGGTTCAGAAGACCGACCAATTAGTGTTCCATGGCAGCTGAGACGCCCCTCAGAAACAGCGGCGGTGGGAGCCGCTCACACTTGGGAGCTCCTCAGGCGCCCCTTTGGCAACTTTCTGTCCCTCGGCGCGCTGTCGCTGCCCGTTTCCATAGCAACACTTAAGATTAAGACTTCAGCAAGAGAGAATGTCAATCAGATCTATAAATTGAAATACTATAATGTTATAAGTTCATGCCTGGTGATCAACACATCTTTTAATGTGCTGAAACATTTGGCACAGGGATTTAACATCTGCAGGTGTTTTGTGCTTGGAATATGGTGTGCATAAGACTTAATAACTTGATAACTGCAGTAGGTAACATCTTAAAATAATGGGAAAACTAAGAAGAAACTTCGGCCGGGGTGCTCGAGTGAAGGTGGTCCTTGGGATTTAAAATTATGAGTTTGGTGGTCCCTGAGGTCCAAAAGGTTGGCGACCCCTGCTCCAGAAGACAAGATGAAGATCAAAAATGACTTCTCAGAGTTAAACAGACAGCCCTATCTAAAAAATAATATTCAGCAGAGATAAAAATAAAGTTTTACACTTAGACAAGAAAAACCAATTGTATAAGTACAAACAAGGTGAAAACTGTGAGACGGAGTCTTGGAGTCCTAGTGGACAATCACTTAAATGTGAACCAGCAGTGAGTGGCAGCAGTCGAAATAACCAATATAATCATAAAATCCATTAATAGAGCGATAGAATCAAGATCACGTGAAGTTATAGTACCATTTTACAAAGCCTTAGTAAGATCACACTTGGAATACTGCATGCAATTCTAGTCACCACAATATAAAAAGATATTGAGACTCTGGAAAGCATGCAGAGAAGAGCAACAAAGATGATTAGGGGGATGGAAGCTAAAACATATGAGGAATGGAATTGGGTATGTTGAAAGAAAGACCAGGGGAGGCATGATAGCAGTATTCCAATATTTGAGTGGCTGCCAGAAAGAGGAGGGGCCAAGTTAGTTGCAAAGCAGCAGAAGACAAGACAAGGAAGAATGGATGGAAACTAATGAAGGAGAGAAGCAACTTAGAATTAAGGAGAAACTTCCTCACAGTGAGAACAATTAACCAGTGAACAGCTTTGTGAGGTTGTGGGAGTTTCAAAACTGGAAGTTTTTAAAAATAGACTGGATATTCTCTTGTCTGAAATGGTATAATGTCTCCTGCTTGAGCAGAAGGCTGGAGTAGAGGACCTCCAAGGTCCCTTCCAGATCTATTCTGATTTATTGGTTGATCTTGAAAGCTCCCACCAGGCTCAAGGTTGACTCAGCCTTCCATCCTCCCGGGGTAGGTAAATTGAGGACCCAAGATTGTTGGGGTCAATAAGCTGACTTTGTAAAAATGCCGCTTGGGGGAGCCAAAACCCTAGTAACAAGCAGACATAAACAATAGAATGAAGGCTATTGCTGAGCACATTGGGTTGTGCTCCAAAGATTGTAAGACGCCCTGAGTCTCCGGAGAAGGGCGGCATATAAATGTGAATTAAAAAAAAGCTGCAGCCTTGAGTTTCCTGTTGCAGCAGGAGGAACAGGTTACTATGCATATTTTGTGGGGAGGAAGAAGAGACACTTTGGTGTAGTGGTGAAGGCACCAGGTTAGAGACAGAGAAACGCTCAGTTCCAGTCCCACCTGAAAGGTAAAAGCAGCTGTTCAGCTTTGGCCAATCCTCTCAGGCCTAGGAAGCAGGAAGGTGGGGGGAACCCCTTCCAAAAACCCTTGCCAAGGAAATTGCAAGGCCAGGAATCAAGACTGACCCAAAGGCACCAAAAACGGAGCTTAGTAGCGTCAAATTTCGCTATTTCACTCGGCTCAGTTGCAATGGTCGGTTGCTAGGAGGCGAAAACGATCTGCTGCCATGTAATCAGTGAAAACATCTTCCAAAGGCCTTGGTGGAGTCTGGACAAAGCGTGTTTTTCCACCTCCTGTCGCTAGATGGCGGTCAGGCAACATCTGTACCGAGAAGACATCAACACAGTAGTGTCATCCGTGCTTGAGCTTAAAAGGGAAAGTTTTAAACCATAGAGTATTGCAATGCTAGAAATGTTGGGAGGAAAGGAGAAACGGAAAGCAACTTCCACTTCCTGATAGCTCATGGGAGGAAGTTGGTATGCAGAGCGGCTTTTCTGCTCTTCCCCGGATCGAAGCAGCAGCTGGCAGGTGAGTTGGGGGCAGCAGCTGGGAGGAGAGTCCGGGAGCAAGTCGGGCTGTTCGGTTCCCTCCACGGCCTGGAAGCACAGACGCAACTGGGCTGAAGCGTTTCAGGTGTTGCTGCTCCTGCTGCAGGTTCCTTCCCTCCCCAGATCGGAGCCCCCTGGGGCTGCACGCTGTGAAACTGGTGGCTGCAATTTTTGCTGGGGGAAGATTTAAAAGCCTCTTTCAAGTGAAGGTGGATCCTTTGGGAATGGCTCCCTCCAGAGGTTGTGGGGCTCCGTCACTGGAGGGTCTTCAGAGGAGATTGGAGAGCCGTTTGTTCGGAATGGAATGGGGCCTCCTGCCTGAACAGGAGATGGACTAGAAGACCTCCAAGGTCCCCCCCATTCAGTTATTCTGTAGCGGACCTGATGTTTTCCGGGGAAGAAGATCGGACTGAGGTGCCTCTTCTGGGTCTTTCCTGGGTTGTTTTACTTCCATTTCTAGTTTACAAGCACCGTATTTCCTATTGGTTCCCCATCCGTGTATTCACCACGTTCAAATGTGCTTAACCCACCAGTTTTTTTAAAATTGAATGTTTTGAACTTTTTGATTATTTTTATAAAAAAATTTCTCCACCTACCTTACCATGACATAACTGTGGGTGGCTTAGAGACATAAAAAATACATACACATTAAAACACATTAAAGTAAGAATTGTAACTTGGCTTTGTCATGTAACTTCATGCTTCATGATTGGGCTGCTTAGTAACACAGATGCCAGTCCCAATTGCAGTCAGTAAGTGAGGACTACTTCAATTGGGATGTCACCAAAGGGAAAGTCTTTTCTGCCCTTACTTGAAGCTCATGGCTTCCATGGGCAAAACGGTGCTTCAAATCTTGCTTTAGGCATCATTTCATCAGTTAAAGCCCTCACATCTAAAGTTAGTGTCATGCAGACTGACAGGTGTGGCTCAGTGAAACAAAAGACAGAATCCAAGTGTGTTGATAAGCCAATGCATTTATCCATCTGAATAAAAAGGGTCCCTCCTAAGAAGGAAAGAACCCTGAGCATAGTTGAAGGCAGATATTTATACATTTCTTTGCTTTTGCTTGATTATATAAGAAGCAGCTGGCACACAACAGATAAAGTACAGAAATACAGAAAGTATAAAAATAGCCCAAACCGCTTTTTGGTCACATGACTAACCCAGAGGCTGGTGGTTTCGTGTGAAAGTTTCCGTGGCCTGAGAGGCTTGTTGAGGCCTGAACTTCAGCCTTGCCATCTCAACAGATGAGCATTCATCAAATTCATCAGATTCCTTTTTTTTTTTAAACAAATTTTATTCAATTTTTAACAATTTTTTAAAACAGCTCTTTTCAGTAGACAGCATGTTCCCGGGTCATCACTTTTACATGCAAATATGACAGTAGATCTATATTCATTTTAAACATTTAACTTCACTTCTATTCCATTTTAGCAGACAAAGGGTCAAAGAAATTAATCCTAATCTCAAATCTTAGTCTCAATCTGTATAACCCTCCAGTTCATTTCGAGTTAATTGCAAATATATATATATATTTTAAAAACTTCATTTATAAATCTTACAAATAACAATATATTTGCCCATCATATTAAAGATAAAGTTCATCCATATCTATCCTTTAATTATCTTCACATTGTTAATACTCTTTTATCATTTACAGAATTCTTTTGTCCGTCAGATTTGCCCTTTCATCACATATTCTCTCCATAATTCTAAATCCGTACAAATTTTAACACTAAAAAGAATGAGAAAAAAAAACCCTAGACTTGCCCCCTTTTACTACTTTGAAAGTGACACCTCAGTGGTTAATATAGTAGCATAATCATAATCATTCCCTTTAAAACGAAAGATAGAGGAAAAAGAAAAAGAAAAGAAAAGCTCCCTTACAATATATCTCTAATCGATCGAGTTCTGCAATACATATCCCCCCCTAAGATTTATTTATGGTTCCAAGATAATAATAAAAATAACTAATCTTGGTTATTGACAAATCTCATTTTTAGGCATTTTCTAAAATCATTTCAATTAATTCAATTTATCTAATCATCATTTACCTTTCTTTTGTAAATAAGAAATAAAAATGTGACCTTTTACCAGTAAAAATTGTCAGTAACCCCTATTGTTTTACACTTTTATAATTACAATATATTCTTATTACCATTTCTTCATGCAGAACCCCCCCTTTTTAATACATTAGCCATTATCTCTATGCAAATAAGTTTCTTTCTTCATTATGTAATTCCGTGTCTCTCTATCTTTTGTTCTTGTTTCTTGTTCCTTCTCCTCTCTTTTATCCCGCTATCCCCCTTCTCTATCCAGTTTGAATCCCTCTCTCTCTTTACCTTTCTGCTCTCTATCCTTCTGGACCTTTCTAACATGCCTAATTTCATAAATGTTCCCCTTTTTAATTACCTTCTTAAGTTTCATTTTTTGACCATCCTCCCTTTCCCTTTTATTTGTTATTTCTTCTTAAAATGGCTTTCGCTTGTGCTGGCTCCCTTCTCCTCCCTTTATCCTGCTCTCCCCTTCTCTATCCAGTTTGAATCCCTCTCTCTCTTTTACCTTTCTGTTCCCTTTCCTTCTGAACCTTTCTAACATGCTTAATTTCATAAATGTTCCCCTTTTTAGATACTTTCTTAGGTTCCGTTTTTTAGCCACCCTTCCTTTCCCTTTTATTTGTATTAATCTTTGTATTAATTGTCTTTTTAAGATGGCTTTCTCTTGTGCTGGCTCCTCCCTTTCCAAGGCTCCTTCTTCTTCTTTATTCAGCATTTGAATGCCCATGTTTTCTGCAACAAGCCAAGTTAGTTCAGTCACTTCCTGTAGCAGTTCTTTCATGCTTTTAAACTCCATTTTAATTCTTTGGATGGCCACCAGAATTTTTTTTCCTTATTTCTCCTTCTTTAAATTTTCTATGATCCTAACCCAGGTCCAGAGTCTATATCAATATCACCAATTAGTCCGGTAGTCCGTCTTTGTGTATTCAAGCTTTCACTTTCTATGAGTCTTGCGTCTCTTTAAAATGTAACAACTCCAATCCACAAAGGAACAAGATAGTTTCTTTCTTCTTTGGCTTCCAATTTTTCTCCACAAAGTGGCACTTTCTGCAGAGAATCTTAACCCTTTCCTTTTATTTTGATATTCAAAGTTTTCGAGCCCCAAACTTAAGTTCTTACGCTGGCTTCTTCCTTTCCGGTTTGAAGCCCCTTATAGCTGTCAAAAATATTTTACTTATTTTTTCCTTTACTTGAGACTGCGCCGCTTCTGTTTCTTTTTTTTAAAAACTCATCTTTATCTTAATCCCGGGTGCCTTGATCTTACCATCCGATACTCCGTTCCTCTGCTGTCGACTTCTCTCTTTCCTCCTGGACCAATCTTAATCCCGTTGAGACCTTCTCTTCGAGGTGGCCATTTTTGACCACCACTTCTTGACGTCTTCGGAGGAAAAGACCAGACCCAAAAGGGGGAGATGCGGCTCCCCTCACTCTGGCTGGCAGATTTCCCTTTCTCCGCCGCCCCTACGAGGCAGCTTCAGCCCCGAACCTTGCAGGATCGGGCTCTCCGACGCAAGAGCCAGGCTGCGGTCATGGACGATCACAAACCGCGCCCGTTCTCGAGAAGGCTCAACCCGGAAGTCTCAAATTCATCAGATTCCTGATTAACATTAGTGGAGAAGGTTTGACTGTACCATTTTGACTTATTTTCAGCCCTAAAAGACATGGATTTTCTTCCTATTGTAGGTGAGTGTAATTTTAAATCCTTTGAATTAACAAATAAAATAGAATAGAATAAAATTAGAACAGAAACAGGTTGGTACCTTTGAGGTCTTATATTCCTACCCCTGACTAGGCAGGAAACCATACACCACTTCAGACAAATGGTTATCCAACATCTTTTTAAAACTTCCAGTGTTAAAGTATTCACAACTACTATATCTCCAAACATATCATCCTCTCCCAGGACTTCCAGATATACAGTCATGTCAAAAAGAGGTATACCCTCCTTGACTTGTACGATTTTATATATCAGGATGTAGTAAAAATCATTTGGTCCTTAGAAGTTCTTAAAAGTCGGTAAATACAAGCACAGATGAACAACAATACATGACATATTACATCAGGTCATCATTTATTTTATAAAAAGAAAGCCAAAATGGAGAAGTCGTGTGTGAAAAAGTAAGATTCAATAATTTGTAGAACCACCTTTAGCAGCAACAACTAGAAGTAATTCTTTTCTGTGTGACTTTATCAGTCTCTTGCAGCATTGTGGAGGAATTTTGGCTTGCTCTTTTTTATAACGTTGCTTGAGTTCATTGAGGTTTGTGAGTGTTTTTTTATGTACAACTCTCTTGAGGTCCCATCAATCGGGATTAGGTCTGGACTTTGCCTGCCATTGCTACACCTTGATCCTTTTTCTTTTTGAGCCATTCTGTTGTAGATTTCCTGATGTGTTTTTCGACCATTGTCCTGTTGCATAATCCCATGACAGCCAAGCTTTAGCTATTGGACAGATGGCCTCACTTTTGACTCTAGAATACTTTGGTATATAGAGGGATCATGGTCAACTCAAAGACTGTAAGGTGTCCAGGTCCTGGGTTTTCTTGGATGTCCACTCCTGGGAAATTAGCAACTGTCTGGAATGTTTCCCATTTGTGAATTATCTTCCTCACTGTAGAATGAAGGAGTTTAAATTTTTTGGAAATGGCCTCTTAAGCCTTCCCAAATGGATGGGTTGATGATGAGCCTTGGTGCTGCAGGCTGTTAAACACCTAGCACTTAGCTCCAGCTGTCTGCAATTAGTGCAGGCTCGAATCCCACCAGGCTCAAGGTTGACTCAGCCTTCCATCCTCCCGGGTAGGTAAATTGAGGACCCAAGATTGTTGGGGGCAATAAGCTGACTTTGTAAAATGCCGCTTGGGAGTGTCCCAAAGCAGGCATATACAATGGAATGAAGGCTATTGCTGAGCACACTGGGTTGTGCCCCAAAGATTGTAAGCCACCCTGAGTCTCCGGAGAAGGGCGGCATATAAATATGAATAAAAATAAACAAATAACAAATAAGATGGGCAGCAAGAATTGCTTCTCTAAGATCATTGCTGATTCTTTACTCTTTGGCATTATATTAACCCACAGTCAAGGCTGAGACCAGGAAAGTACAACTTCTTTGTAGACGTATCATACTTCCTGGTGATCAATTGATCAAGGGCATGTTATTAGCAGTACTTGGCTGCTACTTCACCTCCTTATACTATGGAAGCAGTGAGATGGAAGCAGTAATGGTGAGAACAATGAAGCAGCAGAACGGCTTGCCTTCAGAAGTTGTGGTGCTCCATCACTGGAGGCTTCACATAGGAGATGAGACAGCCACTTTATCCTTTTTTTCTCATTTTCTGCAACCATTTTATGCACAATTAAAGATACCCTTTTATTTGAATCTTACAGACAAAGAGGATGGCAATAAGAGCACTCTGGACAACTGAGGATAACAAGCAACCTTGGATAGCAAAGCAAGTCAGTCCAGAAATCAGAATATTTGCTTCACCTTCCTCAGCAAGTGAGAGAGAAACACGAGAAAATCAAGAAGAGATTTCTACCAGGGAAAAGGACTGTGAAATTGAAGCAAACATTACATGAAAAGCCAAAGGAGATTATTTTTCCATTCAGCAAAACAGAGGAATATCTGGAAATCAGTGGGGACGAAAGGTCAATTGGAAAGCCACGTAGAGCAAACATTGTTGCATGTCTAGGTCTGAGAGGAAGGAATCACCACTAAATCAGAGCAGAGGACTCAGACAGGAGAGAAACCCTTTAAATGTCCTGATTGTGGTAAAAGTTTTAGTCAGAATTCCAACCTGGTGACTCACCAGAGGACTTACATCAAGAAGAAAATGTATGACTGTCCGAGTGTTGGAAATGTTTCAGTGATAATTCCAAGTTGGTTCAACACCAAGGACTCACACAGGAGAGAAACCCTTTGAGTGTCCTGAGTGTGGGAAAAGTTTCAGTAAGAATTCCAGCTTGGTTCAGCACCAGAGGACTCACACAGGAGAGAAACCCTTTGAGTGTCCTGACTGTGGGAAAAGTTTCAGTTACAATTCCAGCTTGGTTAAACACCAGAGGACTCACACAGGAGAGAAACCCTTTGAGTGTCCTGAGTGGGGAAAAGTTTCAGTTACAATTCCAACTTGGTTGAACACCAAGACACTCACACAGGAGAGAAACCCTTTGAGTGTCCTGATTGTGGGAAAAGTTTCAGTCAGAATTCCTGTCTGGTGAGACACCAGAGGACTCACACAGGAGAGAAACCCTTTAAATGTCCCTGACTGTGGGAAAAGTTTCAGTCGCAATTCCATCTTGGTTCAACACCAGAGGACTCACAAGGAGAGAAACCCTTTGAATGTCCTGATTGTGGGAAAAGTTTCAGTCATAATTCCAGCTTGGTTAAACACCAGAGGACTCACACAGGAGAGAAACCCTTTGAGTGTCCTGACTGTGGGAAAAGTTTCAGTTACAATTCCAACTTGGTTGAACACCAGAGGACACTCACACAGGAGAGAAACCCTTTGAGTGTCCTGACTGTGGGAAAAGTTTCAGTCGAAATTCCAGATTGGTTCAACACCAGAGGACTCACACAGGAGAGAAACCCTTTGAGTGTCCTGACTGTGGGAAAAGTTTCAGTGACAATTCCAGCTTGGTTCAGCACCAGAGGACTCACACAGGAGAGAAACCCTTTGAGTGTCCTGACTGTGGGAAAAGTTTCAGTTACAATTCCAGCTTGGTTCAACACCAGAGGACTCACACAGGAGAGAAACCCTTTGAGTGTCCTGACTGTAGGAAAAGTTTCAGTCGCAATTCCAACTTGGTTCAACACCAGAAGACTCACACAGGAGAAAACCCTTTGAATGTCCTGATTGTGGTAAAAGTTTTACTCACCATTCCACACTGGTTGAACACCAGAAGACTCACACGGGAGAGAAACCCTTTGAGTGTCCTGACTGTGGGAAAAGTTTCAGTCAAATTCCATCTGGTGGGACACCAGAGGACTCACACAGGAGAGAAACCCTTTGAGTGTCCTGACTGTGGGAAAAGTTTCAGTCACAATTTCCACTTGGTTCAACACCAGAGGACTCACACGGGAGAGAAACCCTTTGAGTGTCCTGAGTGTGGGAAAAGTTTCAGTCACAATTCCAACTTGGTTGACACCAGAGGACTCACACAGGAGAGAAACCCTTTGAGTGTCCTGACTGTGGGAAAGTTTCAGTCAGAATTCCAGCCTGGTGAAACACCAGAGGACTCACGCAGGAGAGAAACCTTTAAATGTCCTGACTGTGAGAAAAGTTTCAGTCACAATTCCAGCTTGTTCAACACCAGAGGACTCACACAGGAGAGAAACCATTTAAATGTCCTGACTGTGAGAAAAGTTTCATTCGAAAATCTAGCCTAGTAATACACCAGAATACTCACAGAGGAGAGAAACCCTTTGAATGTCCTGATTGTGGGAAGGTTTCAGTCAAAATTCCACCTTATGAGACACCAGAGGTTCACACAGGAGAGAAACCCTTTGAATGTGGTGACTGTGGGAAAAGTTTCAGTCATAATTCCAGCTTAGTTCAACACCAGAGGACTCACACAGGAGAGAAACCCTTTGAGTGTCCTGACTGTGGGAAAAGTTTCAGTCACAATTCCAGCTTGTTCAACACCAGAGGATTCACACAGGAGAAAAACCCTTTGAGTGTCCTGACTGTGGGAAAAGTTTCAGTCATAATTCCAGCTTAGTTGAACACCAGAGGACTCACACAGGAGAGAAACCCTTTGAGTGTCCTGACTGTGGGAAAAGTTTCAGTCAGAATTCCAGCCTAGTGAAGCACCGGAGGATTCACACAGGAGAAAAACCCTTTGAGTGTCCTGACTGTGGGAAAAGTTTCAGTTATAATTACAGCTTGGTTCAACACCAGAGGACTCACACAGGAGAGAAAACCTTTTAATGTCCCGGTTGTGGGAAAAGTTTCAGTCACAATTCCAGCCTGGTGAAACACCAGAGGATTCACTGAGAGAAACCCTTTCAATGTCCTGACTGTGGGAAAGATCTCAGTATTAGGTTGAGCCTTATAAAGCATGTCCTTATACACATACGGGAGAAACCATTCAAGTGTCCCGAGTGTGGACGGTGCTTCAGACAACATTCTACTCTTATTGCACACAGGAAAATCCATATGAGTGAGAAGTGAGAAATGTAGAGAAGGCTTGAATTTCATTTTTAATGGCCCATTGTAAGTCCAGCTGAGAAATTGACTCTTTAATTTGACTACAAAGAACGTGTAATGGTGTAAGATGGGGAAAGGAAAGGAAAGATTGGAACATATTACTTCGATAATGGCCTTCAGGGTAAGAAGTTGCTGGATATTTATCTTTGTAGAAATTGGGCAATTATGTAAAAATCTTTTGGGAGTATTCTTTGCATTTTTGTGATGGTAGATAGTAGAAATGTTATGTTCCATGAGTCCCAGCCATTTTTCCTTGGGTGCCCCAAAGATTTTCAGTCCCAGAATTTCCCAGCCAGCATCACTTGGGGATAGGAGCACTCAGACTATAGTTAGAGATTGTGGCACCTCATATAAAGAGCGAGAGGAGAAGAGAAGTAGAAGGTTTCAAAGTTCATCTCTTCTTAACAGTTCTAGAAATTCAGGGCACCAAGCATGCCCGTTCAGATTGTGTCAAGAATGAGGCACGCAAGTGGAAGAAACCATATGAGTAACAAGAATATTGGGGGAGGTTGGGGCAGTGACAAAAGCAGTGTAAAATTTCAGATGGAAAATCTGTTCTGTCCTGCAGGGGACCTTCATGGTTCAAAAGCTATAAGAAGCACTTAGATTGAAACATGTCAGTTGCTACATATTCCTTCACTCCCCAGATTTCATTCCGTTGGTGGTACATCCTTTAAAGCTGGTTCTCCTTCATGGTTGTGTTGACATGTTGTGATTTTATGGACATGTTCTTTTCTTGGAAACAGTATGGAACACTTATGCCACTGCTGTCTTCTGTGAGATTTTTTAACTTCTATACCTAGCAAACAAACACAGGATTTCCCTGTGGTGCACCATCCATTTATTATCACGGAAGAACTGTTCTTAACGTTTTTTTAAATACTAGCTATTGTGCACCCTTTGGGATGTTCAGTTCTATAGACAGTCCTCACATACTGCTTACTACTCAGCCTTCAAAACGCCTATATGTCAACTTCAGGACCTTCAGAGGTGGATTTTCACCAGATTTGCCAATCTGACATGCCTAATAAATTTGGACTTTGAGGAGTTTTGATTGCATTGGGTCTGTTACTTTCCTTTCCAGACTAAGACATTTTGTGACAAGGATTGCAGGAGCTGCGCCTTTTGATACAATGGGTTAGAAAAGGCTCTGCCAGACTCCTCCTGACATACTGTATAAGGTTAGATATTCACGAAAAGGCAGCATCTCTAGCCAGGAATTGCATGGGGGAAGGATGGTGGGCCTTCTAGTGCAATGACATCTGCAGGTCTGCCCCCGGCAAGATCAATGCAATCCTAATTTGCACCTATTGCAGCTGTGGATTAGCGCATGCATGTTTCTTTTGCTATCGCAGTGTTTAGTGTCTCTTTAAAAATCTGGGTGCTTGCTTTTCATCTGTTGGCTTTTCTTGTCGTGATATGGGTGAGCCTCTCTGGCGGACCCAGATGGAGGACTTTGGTGTTGTCGGCAGCACCCCAGTCACCCCTCCTTGCAGCGGCTTCAGCGAATGGGCTAAATGCAAAGACCTTTGCTCTTGCCTAGAGGAGGCGGAAAAGGGGGCTGGGAGTGCAGTTTCCAGCCCCTCCTGTTTTTGCCAGGTTATGCTGTGGAGGTCTTTTTGCAGGCAGAGGCAAACAAAAGTTATAACCAGTAGCGAACAATGGTTGATCAAAAAGAGATCATGCCAAACAAACCTTATTTCATCCTTTGACAAAGTGACTAAATTTTTTATTTTTATTTTAATTTATATGCAGCCCTTCTCGAAGACTGCCACCCTTCTCCAAGACTGCTTCTCCGAAGACTCAGGCTGACTTACAATTGGGATACAACCCAGTGTGCTCAGCAATAGCCTTCATTCCATTGTATATGCCTGCTTATTACTAAGCGGCATTTTTACAAATGTAAATGTATCCCTCCTGCACCTGCCACTGCAGTTGGGTGCATGAGGGAAACATGCTCCACGTGGGGGAGGGAGACATGCTCCACGCCCATCGTGTTCAGCCAAAGGGCACTGGTGGGCAGGGGTAGCTGCAGCCAACTGGCAAAGTGGTGTTGCCGGTGGGTGGACTGGCGATGGAGGGAGCACATGAGAGATGGCAGTGTCGGAACCCTCCCTGGCTTTTCCCTGAAGTGCCTTGCACCAGCTGAATCCCCTGCCCTCAATGCCGCCACCACCACTCCCCACCTTGCTCGGGACTTCTCCCAAGGACGGGAGTTCAGCCTAGCTACCTGCAAAATCGTCTCTCTCTCTCTCTCTCTCTTGAGGACGCCAGTGGAGAAGCAGCCGGAGTCACTCTTGTCTCTCAAGAGCCCAGCTGAAGTTTCCTGTGCTGTTTCTGCAAGCTCCTCCAGAGAGAGATGATTTGCGACACCAGGCAGTAGCAAGGAGAGGAAGCTAAGGAGTCTTTGACCAGCGGAGAGGCCTGGTTCAGAAGACCGACCAATTAGTGTTCCATGGCAGCTGAGACGCCTCAGAAACAGCGCGGTGGGAGCCGCTCACACTTGGGAGCTCCTCAGGCGCCCTGGCAACTTTCTGTCCCTCGTGCCGCTGTCGCTGCCCGTTCCATAGCAACACTTAAGATTAAGACTTCAGCAAGAGAGAATGTCAATCAGATCTATAAATTGAAATACTATAATGTTATAAGTTCATGCCTGGTGATCAACACATCTTTTAATGTGCTGAAACATTTGGCACAGGGATTTAACATCTGCAGGTGTTTTGTGCTTGGAATATGGTGTGCATAAGACTTAATAACTTGATAACTGCAGTAGGTAACATCTTAAAATAATGGGAAAACTAAGAAGAAACTTGGCCGGGTGCTCGAGTGAAGGTGGTCCTTGGGATTTAAAATTATGAGTTTGGTGGTCCCTGAGGTCCAAAAGGTTGGCGACCCTGCTCCAGAAGACAAGATGAAGATCAAAAATGACTTCTCAGAGTTAAACAGACAGCCCTATCTAAAAAATAATATTCAGCAGAGATAAAAATAAAGTTTTACACTTAGACAAGAAAACCAATTGTATAAGTACAAACAAGGTGAAAACTGTGAGGCGGAGTCTTGGAGTCCTAGTGGACAATCACTTAAATGTGAACCAGCAGTGAGTGGCAGCAGTCGAAATAACCAATATAATCATAAAATCCATTAATAGAGCGATAGAATCAAGATCACGTGAAGTTATAGTACCATTTTACAAAGCCTTAGTAAGATCACACTTGGAATACTGCATGCAATTCTAGTCACCACAATATAAAAAGATATTGAGACTCTGGAAAGCATGCAGAGAAGAGCAACAAAGATGATTAGGGGGATGGAAGCTAAAACATATGAGGAATGGAATTGGGTATGTTGAAAGAAAGACCAGGGGAGGCATGATAGCAGTATTCCAATATTTGAGTGGCTGCCAGAAAGAGGAGGGGGCCAAGTTAGTTGCAAAGCAGCAGAAGACAAGACAAGGAAGAATGGATGGAAACTAATGAAGGAGAGAAGCAACTTAGAATTAAGGAGAAACTTCCTCACAGTGAGAACAATTAACCAGTGAACAGCTTTGTGAGGTTGTGGGAGTTTCAAAAATAGAAGTTTTTAAAAATAGACTGGATATTCTCTTGTCTGAAATGGTATAATGTCTCCTGCTTGAGCAGAAGGCTGGAGTAGAGGACCTCCAAGGTCCCTTCCAGATCTATTCTGATTTATTGGTTGATCTTGAAAGCTCCCACCAGGCTCAAGGTTGACTCAGCCTTCCATCCTCCGGGTAGGTAAATTGAGGACCCAAGATTGTTGGGGTCAATAAGCTGACTTTGTAAAAATGCCGCTTGGGGGAGCCAAAACCCTAGTAACAAGCAGGCATGAACAATAGAATGAAGGCTATTGCTGAGCACATTGGGTTGTGCTCCAAAGATTGTAAGACGCCCTGAGTCTCCGGAGAAGGGCGGCATATAAATGTGAATTAAAAAAAAAGCTGCAGCCTTGAGTTTCCTGTTGCAGCAGGAGGAACAGGTTACTATGCATATTTTGTGGGGAGGAAGAAGAGACACTTTGGTGTAGTGGTGAAGGCACCAGGTTAGAGACAGAGAAACGCTCAGTTCCAGTCCCACCTGAAAGGTAAAAGCAGCTGTTCAGCTTTGGCCAATCCTCTCAGGCCTAGGAAGCAGGAAGGTGGGGGGAACCCCTTCCAAAAACCCTTGCCAAGGAAATTGCAAGGCCAGGAATCAAGACTGACCCAAAGGCACCAAAAACGGAGCTTAGTAGCGTCAAATTTCGCTATTTCACTCGGCTCAGTTGCAATGGTCGGTTGCTAGGAGGCGAAAACGATCTGCTGCCATGTAATCAGTGAAAACATCTTCCAAAGGCCTTGGTGGAGTCTGGACAAAGCGTGTTTTTCCACCTCCTGTCGCTAGATGGCGGTCAGGCAACATCTGTACCGAGAAGACATCAACACAGTAGTGTCATCCGTGCTTGAGCTTAAAAGGAAAGTTTTAAACCATAGAGTATTGCAATGCTAGAAATGTTGGGAGGAAAGGAGAACGGAAAGCAACTTCCACTTCCTGATAGCTCATGGGAGGAAGTTGGTATGCAGAGCGGCTTTTCTGCTCTTCCCGGATCGAAGCAGCAGCTGGCAGGTGAGTTGGGGCAGCAGCTGGGAGGAGAGTCCGGGAGCAAGTCGGGCTGTTCGGTTCCCTCCACGGCCTGGAAGCAGAGACGCAACTGGGCTGAAGCGTTTCAGGTGTTGCTGCTCCTGCTGCAGGTTCCTTCCCTCCCAGATCGGAGCCCCTGGGGCTGCACGCTGTGAAACTGGTGGCTGCAATTTTTGCTGGGGAAGATTTAAAAGCCTCTTTCAAGTGAAGGTGGATCCTTTGGGAATGGCTCCCTCCAGAGGTTGTGGGGCTCCGTCACTGGAGGGTCTTCAGAGGAGATTGGAGAGCCGTTTGTTCGGAATGGAATGGGGCCTCCTGCCTGAACAGGAGATGGACTAGAAGACCTCCAAGGTCCCCCATTCAGTTATTCTGTAGCGGACCTGATGTTTTCCGGGAAGAAGATCGGACTGAGGTGCCTCTTCTGGGTCTTTCCTGGGTTGTTTTACTTCCATTTCTAGTTTACAAGCACCGTATTTCCTATTGGTTCCCCCATCCGTGTATTCACCACGTTCAAATGTGCTTAACCCACCAGTTTTTTAAAATTGAATGTTTTGAACTTTTGATTATTTTATAAAAAATTTCTCCACCTACCTTACCATGACATAACTGTGGGTGGCTTAGAGACATAAAAAATACATACACATTAAAACACATTAAAGTAAGAATTGTAACTTGGCTTTGTCATGTAACTTCATGCTTCATGATTGGGCTGCTTAGTAACACAGATGCCAGTCCCAATTGCAGTCAGTAAGTGAGGACTACTTCAATTGGGATGTCACCAAAGGGAAAGTCTTTTCTGCCCTTACTTGAAGCTCATGGCTTCCATGGGCAAACGGTGCTTCAAATCTTGCTTTAGGCATCATTTCATCAGTTAAAGCCCTCACATCTAAAGTTAGTGTCATGCAGACTGACAGGTGTGGCTCAGTGAAACAAAAGACAGAATCCAAGTGTGTTGATAAGCCAATGCATTTATCCATCTGAATAAAAAGGGTCCCTCCTAAGAAGGAAAGAACCCTGAGCATAGTTGAAGGCAGATATTTATACATTTCTTTGCTTTTGCTTGATTATATAAGAAGCAGCTGGCACACAACAGATAAAGTACAGAAATACAGAAAGTATAAAAATAGCCCAAACCGCTTTTTGGTCACATGACTAACCCAGAGGCTGGTGGTTTCGTGTGAAAGTTTCCGTGGCCTGAGAGGCTTGTTGAGGCCTGAACTTCAGCCTTGCCATCTCAACAGATGAGCATTCATCAAATTCATCAGATTCCTGATTAACATTAGTGGAGAAGGTTTGACTGTAACCATTTTGACTTATTTTTCAGCCCTAAAAGACATGGATTTTCTTCCTATTGTAGGTGAGTGTATTTTAAATCTCTTTGAATGTACGAATAAAATAGAATAAGAATAAAATAGAACAGAACAGAGTTGGTACCTTGGAGGTCTTCTAGTCCTACCCCCTGACTAGGCAGGAAACCATACACCACTTCAGACAAATGGTTATCCAACATCTTTTTTAAAACTTCCAGTGTTAAAGTATTCACAACTACTATATCTCCAAACATATAATCTCTCCCAGGACTCCAGATATACAGTCATGTCAAAAAGAAGGTATACCCTCCTTGACTTGTATGATTTTATATATCAGGATGTAGTAAAAATCATTTGGTCCTTAGAAGTTCTTAAAAGTCGGTAAATACAAGCACAGATGAACAACAATACATGACATATTACATCAGGTCATCATTTATTTTATAAAAGAAAGCCAAAATGGAGAAGTCGTGTGTGAAAAATGTAAGATTCAATAATTTGTAGAACCACCTTTAGCAGCAACAACTAGAAGTAATTCTTTTCTGTGTGACTTTATCAGTCTCTTGCAGCATTGTGGAGGAATTTTGGCTTGCTCTTTTTACAACGTTGCTTGAGTTCATTGAGGTTTGTGAGTGTTTTTATGTACAACTGTCTTGAGGTCCCATCAATCGGGATTAGGTCTGGACTTTGCCTGCCATTGCTACACCTTGATCCTTTTTCTTTTTGAGCCATTCAGTTGTAGATTTCCTGATGTGTTTTTCACCATTGTCCTGTTGCATAATCCCATGTCAGCCAAGCTTTAGCTATTGGACAGATGGCCTCACTTTTGACTCTAGAATACTTTGGTATATAGAGGGATCATGGTCAACTCAAAGACTGTAAGGTGTCCAGGTCCTGGGTTTTCTTGGATGTCCACTTCTGGGAAGATTAGCAACTGTTTGGAATGTTTCCCACTTGTGAATTATCTTCCTCACTGTAGAATGAAGGAGTTTAAATTTTTGGAAATGGCCTCTTAAGCCTTCCCAAATTGATGGGTTGATGATGAGCCTTGGTGCTGCAGGCTGTTAAACACCTAGCACTTAGCTCCAGCTGTCTGCAATTAGTGCAGGCTCGAATCCCACCAGGCTCAAGGTTGACTCAGCCTTCCATCCTCCCGGGTAGGTAAATTGAGGACCCAAGATTGTTGGGGGCAATAAGCTGACTTTGTAAAAATGCCGCTTGGGAGTGGCCCAAAAGCAGGCATATACAATGGAATGAAGGCTATTGCTGAGCACACTGGGTTGTGCCCCAAAGATTGTAAGCCACCCTGAGTCTCCGGAGAAGGGCGCATATAAATATGAATAAAAATAAACAAATAAACAAATAAGATGGGCAGCAAGAATTGCTTCTCTAAGATCATTGCTGATTCTTTACTCTTTGGCATTATATTAACCCACAGTCAAGGCTGGAGACCAGGAAAGTACAACTTGGGCTTTTGTAGACGTAGTCATACTTCCTGGTGATCAATTGATCAAGGGCATGTTATTAGCAGTACTTGGCTGCTACTTCACCTCCTTATACTATGGAAGCAGTGAGATGGAAGCAGTAATGGTGAGAACAATGAAGCAGCAGAACGGCTTGCCTTCAGAAGTTGTGGTGCTCCATCACTGGAGGCTTCACATAGGAGATGAGACAGCCACTTGTCTGAAATGGTATAGAATCTCCTGCTTGAGCAGAGACTGGATTAGAAGACCTGCAAGTTCCCTTCCAATTCTGTTATTCTCTTCTGTTCTGTTGCGATGATATTTATGATACCATGTTAAGTAAAACGTTAGAAATCAAAGCGGTGTTCTTTCTTTTTCACTTGCTGTATTTGAAAAGAATCTTTTGCACCACTAGGAATTTGTGACTGAGCCAGTCAACAAATGAATTTCATCATTCAGTGGATATTTCAACTTGGATTTGGTAAATTCTTCCATGTCTTAAATGAATCATGATTAATGTAAGAGCTTATTGGAGCATTATGGCATATTTGCTTTGTCATTGTAACATAAACCTTTATCCTTTTTTTCTCATTTTCTGCAACCATTTTATGCACAATTAAAGATACCCTTTTATTTGAATCTTACAGACAAAGAGGATGGCAATAAGAGCACTCTGGACAACTGAGGATAACAAGCAACCTTGGATAGCAAAGCAAGTCAGTCCAGAAATCAGAATATTTGCTTCACCTTCCTCAGCAAGTGAGAGAAAACAAGAGAAAATCAAGAAGAGATTTCTACCAGGAAAAGGACTGTGAAATTGAAGCAAACATTACATGAAAAGCCAAAGGAGATTATTTTTCCATTCAGCAAAACAGAGGAATATCTGGAAATCAGTGGGGACGAAAAGGTCAATTGGAAAGCCACGTAGAGCAAACATTGTTGCATGTCTAGGTCTGAGAGGAAGGAAATCACCACTAAATCAGAGCAGAGGACTCAGACAGGAGAGAAACCCTTTAAATGTCCTGATTGTGGTAAAAGTTTTAGTCAGAATTCCAACCTGGTGACTCACCAGAGGCCTTACATCAAGAAGAAAATGTATGACTGTCGGAGTGTTGGAAATGTTTCTGTGATAATTCCAACCTGGTGATACACCAAAGGACTCACACAGGAGAGAAACCCTTTGAGTGTCCTGAGTGTGGGAAAAGTTTCAGTCAGAATTCCAGCTTGGTTCAACACCAGAGGACACACACAGGAGAGAAACCCTTTGAATGTCCTGTTTGTGGGAAAAGTTTCAGTCAGAATTCCAGCTTGGTCCAACACCAGAGGACTCACACAGGAGAGAAACCCTTTGAATGTCCTGATTGTGGGAAATCTTTCAGTCATATTTCCAACTTGGTGAAACACCAGAGGACTCACACAGGAGAGAAACCCTTTGAGTGTCCTGATTGTGGGAAAAGTTTCAGTCAGAATTCCCACTTGGTTGAACACCAGAGGACTCACACAGGAGAGAAACCCTTTGAGTGTCCTGACTGTGGGGAAAGTTTCAGTCAGAATTCCAGCTTGGTTCAACACCAGAGGACTCACACAGGAGAGAAACCCTTTGAGTGTCCTGAGTGTGGGAAAAGTTTCAGTCACAATTCCACCTTGGTTCGACACCAGAGGACTCACACAGGAAAGAACCCCTTTAAGTGTCCTGACTGTGGGAAAGGTTTCAGTGATAATTCCAAGTTGGTTCAACACCAGAGGACTCACACAGGAGAGAAACCCTTTGAGTGTCCTGACTGTGGGAAAAGTTTCAGTCACAATTGCCACTTGGTTCAGCACCAGAGGTCACACAGGAGAGAAACCCTTTGAATGTCCTGATTGTGGGAAATGTTTCAGTCATAATTCCAACTTGGTGAAACACCAGAGGACTCACACAGGAGAGAAACCCTTTGAGTGTCCTGATTGTGGGAAAAGTTTCAGTCAGAATTCCTGTCTGGTGAGACACCAGAGGACTCACACAGGAGAGAAACCCTTTAAATGCCCTGACTGTGGGAAAAGTTTCAGTCGCAATTCCATCTTGGTTCAACACCAGAGGACTCACAAAGGAGAGAAACCCTTTGAATGTCCTGATTGTGGAAATGTTTCAGTCATAATTCCAGCTTGGTTAAACACCAGAGGACTCACACAGGAGAGAAACCCTTTGAGTGTCCTGACTGTGGGAAAAGTTTCAGTTACAATTCCAACTTGGTTGAACACCAATACACTCACACAGGAGAGAAACCCTTTGAGTGTCCTGACTGTGGGAAAAGTTTCAGTCGAAATTCCAGATTGGTTCAACACCAGAGGACTCACACAGGAGAGAAACCCTTTGAGTGTCCTGACTGTGGGAAAAGTTTCAGTGACAATTCCAGCTTGGTTCAGCACCAGAGGACTCACACAGGAGAGAAACCCTTTGAGTGTCCTGACTGTGGGAAAAGTTTCAGTTACAATTCCAGCTTGGTTCAACACCAGAGGACTCACACAGGAGAGAAACCCTTTGAGTGTCTTGACTGTGGGAAAAGTTTCAGTCACAATTCCAACTTGGTTCAACACCAGAAGACTCACACAGGAGAGAAACCCTTTGAATGTCCTGATTGTGGTAAAAGTTTTAGTCACCATTCCAGACTGGTTGAACACCAGAAGACTCACACAGGAGAGAAACCCTTTGAGTGTCCTGACTGTGGGAAAAGTTTCAGTCAGAATTCCTATCTGGTGAGACACCAGAGGACTCACACAGGAGAGAAACCCTTTGAGTGTCCTGACTGTGGGAAAAGTTTCAGTCATAATTTCCACTTGGTTCAACACCAGAGGACTCACACGGAGAGAAACCCTTTGAGTGTCCTGAGTGTGGGAAAAGTTTCAGTCAGAATTCCACCTTGGTTCAACACCAGAGGACTCACACAGGAGAGAAACCCTTTGAGTGTCCTGACTGTGGGAAAAGTTTCAGTCACAATTCCACCTTGGTTGACACCAGAGGACTCACACAGGAGAGAAACCCTTTGAGTGTCCTGACTGTAGGAAAAGTTTCAGTGACAATTCCAACTTGGTTCAACACCAGAGGACTCACAGGAGAGAAACCCTTTGAGTGTCCTGACTGTGGGAAAAGTTTCAGTCATAATTGCCACTTGGTTCAACACCAGAGGACTCACACAGGACAGAAACCCTTCAAATGTCCTGATTGTGGGAAATGTTTCAGTCATAATTCCTGTCTGGTGAGACACCAGAGGACTCACACAGGACAGAAACCCTTTGAATGTCCTGATTGTAGGAAAAGTTTCTGTCAGAATTCCTGTCTGGTGAGACACCAGAGGACTCACACAGGAGAGAAACCCTTTGAATGTCCTGACTTTGGGAAAAGTTTCAGTCGCAATTCCAGCTTGGTTCAACACCAGAGGACTCACAGAGGAGAATAACCTTTGAATGTCATGACTGTGGGAAATATCGCATTATTAGGATGAGCCTTATGAATCATGTCCTTATACCATTCAAGGCCGTGAGAAGCCAAGCAACATTCCAATTATCCCACACAGAAAAATCCACATGAGGAGAAGTGAGAAACAATATGGAACACTTATGCCACTGCTGTCTTCTGTGAGATTTTTTCTAAACTTCTATACCTAGCAAACAAACACAGGATTTCCCTGTGATCCATCCATTTATTATCCTGGAAGAACTGTTCTTAAGCTTGGGATTTTTTTAATGCTAGCTATTGTGCAGCCTTTGAGATGTTCAGGATTTTTTTTATAAATCACCTTTATTGAAAATTTAAAACATTAAAATACAAAATACAATACAGATATTTCAAATGAAAGCACTGTGTATATTAGAATCCATTTTGACAGTGCTATGTATTCAATTGTTCCAGTGCTTTTTTATACTCCTAGTTGTTCTTATATATATATATATACCTCTATGTTTCTAAACTATACATTCCATATTTATTTGATTGCTTGCTTGTTTGTTTTTTTAACAAAAACTTTATTAAACATTAAAAACAGAAATACAGAATGCAAAACAGTTCGTAAAGACGAAAAACACTGTATATTACAAATTAATTAGACATGTGTAAGGCATCCAGAAAGTATTCATAATATCAATCACTCGGGACATATTCTGTCCAATTGATTTATTTAGGAACAGATCTGGTAACGTCTAAGGCAATTTCCCAAAGTGAAAGTATTTTCGCTACACAGAATCTACCTTTTCTCCTCCCACTTCTACACTTCATAAATCTTGAGAACCAATTAACTGCAACTGGAATTTCTTAGTACGACATACAGAATAACCTTGAACTTTTCAACTCCCCACCCTCTTCCATAATGTGGCAGCTGAATTTCAAAGCTGACAATGTGCTTATATATCAAACATTATTCTAATACTTATTTCATATTTCTGGTACCTCTTTATACTATTCCTTCCTTATTTATTTACTTGCTGGTTTCTATTATTTATGCATTTGTACTAGTTTTCCCAGAATGTATAGTACTTTGAGTCTTCCTTTTCTCTTAATTTTAGAGTAAATTTGTCCATTTCGCTAATTGTAGACTTTTGGATTATTAAGCTCTCTGTTGGCATAAGGTCTCCTTTCCAACACTGTGCAAGTGCTAGTCTTGCTGCAGTAATTACATATAAAATTAAAATTTTTATCTCTTTTGCATATTCACCTTTTATTATCCCCAGTAGAAAGATTTTTGCTTTAAGTTCTAATTGAAAAGCCGTAATTTATTTTATCCATATTTGTATTTTTGTCCAATATTTCTTACTTTTCAGGCAAATCCACCATATGTGGAAGAAGGTGCCCTTGTTCATTTGCATTTCCAGCAAAGTGCGCTTAAGTTGGGATACATATTGGCTAATCTTGAAGGAGCCAGATACCACTGATAACACATTTTATATTGATTCTCTTTAAATACCATTGATTTCATTATTTTGTAATTTTTTCCAAATTCTTTCCGATCCTCCAAATGAATGTTATGTCCTACATTTCTTGCCCATACTATCATTGGGCCCTTCACCAATTCCTCTGCCATTTCAACCATCGGCGGTGTCAGTTTTCTCGTCCCTCTTGGTGCTCTGCTCTGCTGCCACCCCCCATGGCCCCAGCCATTGCTGCCCAGGGAAAGCACAGAAAAAGCAAGCAGAAACATAGTTCTCGCTGGGGCGAAAGTGGAGGGTGAGGAAGGCATAGGAAAAGAAAGCGAGCAGAAACATAGTTCGTTGGGGTGAAAGAGGATATTGAAGAAGACCCAGGCAAGAGAAGACGGAAGCTGCCACCTTTGAAAAGTGCTGCTTTCTGTTGCCTGTGCCTTCTTTGATCTCCGCTCTTTCACCCCAGTGAGAGTTTTTAATATCTTGCCATATTCACATTAATGAGTCTCGAATTGCATGTGTATGGAAATAAGCTTTGAGTCTTATTTCCTGGGTTCCACATGAAGGCATGCCACCCAGCCAGTAAATCATGCCCTTCTAGAGTTAAGGTTCTTTTGTTTCTTAAATTGGCCCATTCTTTAATCCACATTAATCCTGCCGCTTTGTAATATATTTCCCAGGCAGGGAGTCCAAATCCATCTCTGCATCTGTTATCCTGTAGTGCACTCAGTTTTATCCTTGCTCTTTTACCTGCCCAAACAAATTTTGTAGTCATTTTATTTAAATCCGCAAAAAAAAAAGAAAATTATCCAATTTTACTGGGATCGTTTGGAAAAGGAAAAGTAGTCTCGGTAAAATATTCATTTTGATGGCCGCAATTCTCCCTAACATCGATAGTTGTATTTTCTCCCATTTTTCTAAATCTTTGTTTATTTGCTGTACTAATTTTATATAATTATCTTCTTTTATTGTTGAATATATTGCTGTAAGCCAGATGCCCAAATATTTGACTTTTTTTTACAATTTGTAAACCTGTTACTTCCACTAATTTCTTTTTTTGATTATCTTGTAAGTTTTTTGTTATCATTTTGGTTTTAACTTTGTTGATTGTTAGACCGGCTACTTCCCCAAATTTGTCTATCTCTTTTATTAATTTTGATCCTGATTCTATTGGTTCTTCTGTGAAGAATATAAGGTCATCTGCAAATGGTTGGGCCTTGTATTCTTCTTGCTTAATTTTTAACTCTTTTATTTCCCAATTCAATCTGATTCTCCTCAACAAAATTTCTAACGTCATGATAAAGAGCAGAGGAGAAAGTGGACATCCCTGCCATACTCCTTTCCTTATTTCAAATGAGTTTGTAAGTTCCACATTAATTATTATACAAGCTTTCTGAACCGAATATATTGATGCTATCATTTTTCCAAATCTGTCTCCAGATTTCATCTCTTTAATCTGCTGAATCATAAATTGCCAGTTTACCTTATCGAAAGCCTTTTGGGAATCCAGAAAACTAACAGTCTGTTTTTCTGTGTGTGCCTCATAGTACTCTAGTACATCTGTTACTGTTCTTGTATTGTCTTTTATTTTTCTTGTTGGTAAAAGCCATTTTGGTCCAAATGTATTTTATTATTCATTATTTTTTTTCATTCTTTCAGCCATTATATTCATAAAAATTTTGTAGTTGGCATTTAATAAGATTGGCCTATAATTTCTTATATGTGTGGTATCTGTTCCTTCCTTTGGTATTAGTGCAATATACGCTTCTCTCCATGATTCTGGTAGCCTTGCCTCTGTTAATACCTCATTGTAGACTTCCAAAAGTATCAGATCAAGTACTTCTCCTAAACTTTTATAGACTTCTCCTGGTAGTCCATCCATTCCTGGTGTTTTATTGCTTGTTTCTATTATTCAATGATACCAATTTTCCCAAACTGTATAATAATCTGAATCTTCCTTCTCTTTTAATTCTAACGAAAGTTTGTCCATTTCTGCAATTGAAATCTTTTGGACAATTAAATCTGTCGGCATAGAATCTCCTTTCTGGTGGCATTCTTTTTTTGCCAAAATTTTTTATTGTTTTTAAACAAACATACACAAACAAAACATAGACAAATATAAGAAACATAAAAAAACCCATAAACATAAAAGTTCTTTTGGTGAGAACAGTATGCTCCTGAGTCTTCACTTCTCCATACAGATATAAATTCAATTACTCAATCATCTTATATATAGTTTCCAATATCTTTCCAATCAACATTTTTACACTTTTATCTGTCCTGTTTACAATTTTGAGCTATCTTATAAAACATATTTTGCCCTGTAATTACTAATTTGGAGAATAAAACCTCTGTCTCTTTTAATTATTGTCTATTCCAATTATTATTTGACATTTGATTTTCACCTTTACAATTATTACCTTTATTTCACCTCTATTTTATAACATCCAACTATTATCAATCAGATTCTGCTTGGTACATTCCTTTACAAATATACATTAAATTCTTAATAAAGAAAAAGAAAATATGCATATATATATATATATAGCAAAAATAACTGAGATAATTATTTCTACAAATTCAAATCAACCATTAATATTAATAACCCTCTTATTTATTCATTTTTATTTAAAATATTTCCACTTTATTGCCATTTAACATATCACAGTATTTCAACCACAAAAATTTTTTTCCCTGGGTGTCGCAAAGATTTTCAGCCCCAGAATTTCCCAGCCAGCATCGCGGGATAGGAGCACTCAGACTATAGTTAGAGATTGTGGCACCTCATATAAAGAGAAAGCGAGAGGAGAAGAGAAGTAGACGGTTTCAAAGTTCATCTCTTCTTAACAGTTCTAGAAATTCAGTGCACCAAGCATGCCTGTTCAGATTGTGTCAAGAATGAGGCACGCAAGTGGAAGAAACCATATGAGAAGCAAATATATTGGGGAAGGTTGGGACAGTGACAAAAGCAGTGTAAAATTTCAGATGGAAAATCTGTTCTGCCCTGCAGGGGACCTTCATGGTTCAAAAGCTATAAGAAGCAATTAGATTGAAACATGTCAGTTGCTACATATTCCTTCACTGCCCAGATTTCATTTAAAATTTTTTTTAAAAACAACTTTATTTACAAGACGTTAAAAACATACAAACATTTAAATACACATAACAAAGATACAAAAAGTGCACAGCTGCTTTCTTCATTTGGTTTGGATATCAAATTGGATATAGACTTTAGTCAAAAGAGATTAATTATAAATAACATATATTAATTACCAGATTTTACTGTTTGTTTAGCTTGGATTATAACTGTTAACTATTCTATATAACCTTCATGTTTACTATATGTTGAAGAGAATTATTTATACATTCCATACCTCCAATTGAATATACTATGTTTCCTAGGTTCATTTCTTCTTCAGCGGTTTGGTTTTGTTTTGTTCCTCCCAGTTATACCATTCATCCCATATCTCATAATAATCTGAAACTTCCTTTTCATTTAATTTAAGTGTAAGTCTCTCCATTTCAACACACTCATATGTTTTCTGAATAATAATGTATAGAGGTGGTAAGTTAGGTTTTTCCAATATTGCTCTAGAGAGACCGTGCGGCTGTTAATAAATGAGTAATCAAATATTTATCTTTGAGGAGGTAATCTCTTTTAATCATTCCCAGGAGAAACAGTTCCGGTCTCCACTCCAGCTCACATTTTGTAATTTCTTCTATCCATTTTTTTTTCTATCCAATATTTATTTGTTTCAGGGCATGTCCACCACAAGTGAAAATAAGTGCCAATTTTATCTTTGCATTTCCAGCAATTTGGTTTGCTGCTGGGAATAACTTCTAATCTAGAGGGTGCCAGGTGCCACCTATACATCATTTTATATTGATTTTCCTTATGTGCTACTGATTTTGTATATGTAAGATTTCTCTGCCAAATTTCTTCCCAGTCATTCAAATCAATACTATATCCGAAATTTTTTTCCCAGGCCTTCATTGGTCCCTTCACTATTTCCCCTGCCAATTCCTGTTCTAGTAAAAAATTGTATAATTTGGATATCAAATTTTCCTCTGGGCCCAAAAGTAATTTATCCAATTGTGTATCTTTCGTTTCAATTCCATAATCCTTTACGTCTTTGTTGTATCTCATTTTGATTTGGAAGTAGGACCAGTTATCTATAGTTATTCCTTGAGTTTCTAATTCCTGTATCGTTTTTAATCTTCCCTCGCTGTCTAAGATTTGATGGTATTTAAGTTTTTTATTCATGTCCATTGTATTGGGGTGAAATGTTGCCTCCATCGTTGAGATCCATCTTGGGATTTTAGTGTAGTATTTCTTTCTAATATCAGTCCAATTTTTGATCAGAGATTTACACACTATGTCTGGTGAAATATGTATGCTTTTTATTGGTCAGATTCCACAAAAATGAGTGCCACCCTGTCTGCAAATCATGGCCTTCTAGTGTTAGGATTCTTTTGTTTCCCAGTTTAATCCAATCTCTTATCCACACCATTATAGTCGCTTTATAGTAGATCTCCCAATCAGGGAGCCCAAAGCCACCCCTGCTTTTATTATCTTGTAAATACGTCTTTTTTATTCTTGCTTTTTTCCCTGCCCATATAAATTTCATCACAATTTTATCCAATTCTATAAAAAAAATTATCTAATAATATTGGAATTGTTTGAAATAGAGAATTTTAGGTAATATATTCATTTTAATCGTTGCTATTCTGCCTAATAATGAAATTTGCATTTTATTCCAGTTTTCCAAATCCTTTTCAATCTGTTTCAATATTTTAATGTAATTATCTTCCCATAATGTTAATGTTCTGGCCCTTATCCAAATCCCTAAGTATTTAATCTTATTTACTATTTGTAGTCCCATTATTTCTTCTAATTGTTTTTGTTTACGATTTGTTATGTTTTTGACTAACATTTTGGTTTTCCCTTATTGACCTTCAATCCTGCTAGTTCACCAAATTTATTTATTTCTTGCATTAATATCGGTCCTGTATCTATTGGTTCCTCTATAACAAATACCATATCATCAGTGAAGGCCTGTAATTTATATTCCTGATTTTTAATTTTGGTTCCTTTTATATCCCTGTTCCATCTAATTCTATCTAACAGTGTTTCTAATATTGTAATAAAAAGCAGAGGTGACAATGGACAACCCTGTCTAACACCCTTCTCTATTTTGAATGATTTGGTGATCTCACCGTTTATTAATACATTTGCCTTTTGATTATCATAAATTGCATTGAGCATTTTTTCAAAGTTGCTACCAAAGTTCATCATATTAATCTGTCTTTTCATAAAATCCTAGTTTAGGTTATCAAAGGCCTTTTGGGCATCCAGGAAAACCAATGCCACTTGGTCTCCTGGATGATTCTCATAGTATTCTAACATACCTATCACAGTTCTTATATTGTATCTGATCTGCCTTGTAGGTAAGAATCCATTTTGATCCGATTTAATTTTTTTGCTAACCATTCTTTTTACTCTTTGTGCTATGACTGTCATAAAAATTTTGTAATCTGAGATCAGAAGAGAAATTGGCCTGTAGTTTTTTATTTGATTCACTCCCCAGATTTGATTCCATTGGTGGTACATGCTTTAAAGCTGGTTCTCCTTCATGATTGTGTTGACATGTTGTGATTTTATGGACATGTTCTTTTCTTGGAAACAATATGGAACACTTATGCCACTGCTGTCTTCTGTGAGATATTTTTCTAAACTACTATACCTAGAAAATAAATACAGGATTTCCCTGTGGTTCATCCATTTATTATCCCGGAAGAACTGCTTACACTATGATTTTTTAAATAATAGCTATTGTGCACCCTTTGGGATGTTCAGTTTTATAGACAGCCCTCGCATACTGCTTATGACTCAGCCTTCAAAACACCCATATGTCAACCCTGAAGCCATTTTGGAGCCTCATCAGAGCTGCCACAGAAAGGCTGGTTGGAGCTGTGGGAATGGGAGGGGAATGAGATTGCTGGGGATCTGTAGCCCAAATAAAATTCTTTCTCCTGGGAACCAAGGATGTTCTCACCAGGTGCTGGGGAGGCATGGACTGATACCAACTGGAGGTGGGACTGTGACCTGGTTGGACCATGTGATGGACATGTGGACGGAGACAACGAACTTTGATTTTTAATTTGGGTGGGGAAAACTTTGGGACCTTCAGAGTCGGGTTTTCACCAGAGGTGCCAATGTGACATGGCTAATAAATTTGGACTTTCAGGAACAGTTTAGATTGCATCAGGTCTGTTACTTGGAACCCTGACACCATATTTATGATGGTTGCAGTGTCCCAGAGTCATGAGATCCTCTTTTGTGACCTTCAGCGAAGTCAACAGGGAAGCCAGATTAGCTTAACAACCATGTGACATTGCAATCATTCACTTAACAACGGTGGCAAGAAAAGTCGTAAAATGGTGCAAGATTCTCTAAACAGGTGTCTCACTTAGAAACAGTGAAATTTTGGGTGCAATTGTGGTTGTAAGTAGAGGACTACCTATATTTACACAAAGCATCAGAGTTGGAAGGAACCTTGGAGGTCTTCTAGCCCAACCACTGTGATCAAGACAGGAGACCCTATTCCATTTCAGACAAGAGACTGTCCAGTCTCTTCTTAAAAACTCCCACCCAACCTCAGTCCTTTAACCTTGCCCAAGCTCTTGGGATTATTGCATCAATTAACATCCTCCCCTTGTTCTACAGTTAGATCAAAAAGTGTGTGTGTACTGTAAGACGTAATCACAAAACTACCACCCCACGAAAGGAAATGAGGCAGAACATATTTCCCCAAAGGAGAAATGGAGAATAAAAATCTTAACAAAGACAGAAAGCAGCCCCAACAGCTTCCAGCAGATGCCTGACGTCTTTAGAGATGGAGATTTTGTGCCAATTAAGAAATCCAGGCCAGCCTATTCACAAACAAAACACCTTCAACTTCAAGTGATGGGATTAAAATTTGCATTCCCCCACCCTAAATCTAAGGACAGGACCTAACAATAATCTTTTAGGACATAATAGGATTAACCCGCCACCATTGAAATCACAAAAGACACAAAAGCCCTTTCATTGCACAATCCCGAGAACACTTCATACTTCAAAGTCACAGAAACCCATATAGATCCATCTACACATTCAGCTATTTTGTCAGCTTTCCCAGAACTTCATGCCGTTGTTGGTTCTTCTCATCAATAAATGGAATCCTTCTTTTCAATCAGCCTCCATTTTATTACCAGCGTTCTTCTCCCAGCTTGCAACTAGACCAGATTTTTCTTCCAACAGTACCCACATATATGTGCATATTCTCAGCCTCGTCTGGGTACTGGAGAAGCACTTGAACAAAAACACATTTCTCACAGGCTTCGTGATAATGTTTATTGCAGCATTCCAATCCTGAGCAACAAGAATGGAGAACCTGAACAAAGTTAGCGCTGAGAGCTGCTGCCTCTCAGCGCTTATTATAGCATCTCTGGCCCCTCCCAGCTGTTCCAGATAGCCTAACATGCGCCAAGGAATCTAACATTCCCCCCCTGCCTCCACCCCGTGCCTGATTCTCGACGCCTGGCCCTACGCTAGTGTTTCCTTTGTGTCTTGTCTCCCAACTCTTGTCCAGCATGCATCTCCCTCCAAGACTTACAGATTTTTGATGATACATAATTCTAGCAGTAAAAAAAGGGAAATTGGCTTGTTTTTTGAGCACAACAACATGTTGAAAAAATGAAAACCCTTGAAATGGGAGAAGGAAGCTAGGAAATGGATCCTCCTACTCAGCACAAGGCATTCTCCATAGGATTGTGAAGAGACCCTGTAAGTCTACGATGGTCAAACCTCAGAAGGCATCAAATTGCTCCTTTCCAGACTAAGACATTATGTGAAACATATTGCAGGAGCTGCGCCTTTTGATACAATGCATTAGAAAAGGCTCTACCAGACTCCTCCTGACATACTGTATAAGGTTAGATATTGACGAAAAGGCAGCATCTCTAGCCAGGAATTGAATGGGGGAAGGATGGTGGGACTTGTAGTGCAATGACATCTGCAGGTCTGCCTCCCCTGCAAGATCAATGCAATCCTAATTTGTACCTATTGCAGCTGTGGATTAGCGCCTGGAAGTTTCTTTTGCTATTGCAGTGATTTTTAGTCTCTTTTAAAAATCTGGGTGCTTGATTTTCATCCCTTGGCTTTTCTTGTGTGTGATATGGGTGAGCCTCTCTGGCGGGACCCAGATGGAGGACTTTGGTGTCCGGCAGCACCCCAGTCGTCCCCCTGCGGGCTAAATGGGCTAGAGACCTTTCCTCTTGCGCCTAGAGAGGAGGCGGGAAAGGGGGGCTGGGAGCGCAGTTTCCAGCCCCTCCCATTCCTTTGCCAGGTTATGCCAGGTTATGCTGTGGAGGTTCTTTCACAGGCAGAGGCAAACAAAAGTTATAACCAGTAGGCAACATGGGTTGATCAAAAACAGATCATGCCAAACAAACATTATTTCATTCTTTGACAAAGTGACTAAATGAGTGGACCAGCAAAATGCTGTGCTATTTAGCTTTCAGTAAAGCATTTGATAAAGTAGATCACAAGCTACTTCTTGGCAAGCTAGAAAAATGTGGGACAGACAGCACCACCACAAGATGGGTTTCTAACTGGCTGAAAAATTGTACTCAACGTGTAGTCCTCAATGCATGCAGTATTCCAAGTGTGGTCTTACTAAGGCTTTGTAAAACAGTAATATAACTTCACATGATCTTAGTTCTATCCCTCTATTAATGCAGCCTAGGACTGTATTGGTTATTTCGACTAGAACTACACCCACATAGAGGGAAGTAAGCAGTGGGGTACCCCAGATTGCATTTTAGACCCAGCACTGATCTAAATCTTCATAAACTAGACAAGAGGATAGAAGGGTAACTTATCAAATTTGCAGACAGGAAGAATTGCCAACACTCCAGAAGACAAAATGAAGATCGAAAATGACTTGACAGACTTGAACAGTGGGCCCTATCTAAAAAAAGATATTCAACAGAGATAAAAATAAAGTTTAACACTTAGACAAGAAAAACCAATTGTATAAGTACAAACTAGGTGAAACATTTGAGAGGCATCTTGGAGTCCTAGTGGACAATCACTTAAATGTGAGCCAGCAGTGAGTGGCAGCAGTTGAAATAACCAAAATAATCCTAAACTGCATTAATAGAGGGATAGAATCAAGATCACGTGAAGTTATAGTACCGCTTTACAAAGCCTTAGTAAGATCACACTTGGAATACTGCATGCAATTCTAGTCATCACAATATAAAAAGATATTGAGACTCTGAAAAGCATGCAGAGAAGAGCAACTAAGATGGATAGGGGGATGGAAGCTAAAACATATGAAGAATGGAATTGGGTATGTTGAAAGAAAAACCAGGGGAGGCATGATAGCAGTATTCCAATATTTGAGTGGCTGCCAGAAAGAGGAGGGGGCCAAGTTAGTTGCAAAGCAGCAGAAGACAAGACAAGGAAGAATGGATGGAAACTAATGAAGGAGAGAAGCAACTTAGAATTAAGGAGAAACTTCCTCACAGTGAGAACAATTAACCAGTGAAGAGCTTTGCCTTCAGAGGTTGTGGGAGCTTCAACACTGGAAGTTTTTAAAAATAGACTGGATAGTCTCTTGTCTGAAATGGTATATGATACTTGAGCAGCGGGCTGGAGTAGAAGACCTCCAAGGTCCCTTCCAGATCTATTCTGATTGGTTGGTTGATCGATTGATCTTGAAAGCTGCAGCCTTGAGTTTCCTGTTGGAGCAGCAGGAACAGGTTAATATGCATATTTTGTGGGGAGGAAGAAGACTCACTTTGGTGTAGTGGTGAAGGCACTAGGTTAGACACAGAGAAACGCCAGTTCCAGTCCCACCTGAAGGGCAAAAGCATCTGTTCTACTTTGGACAATCCCTTCAGGCCTAGGAATCAGGAAGGTGGGGGGAACCCCTTCTAAAAACCCTTGCCAAGGAAACTGCAAGGCCAGCAATCTAGATTGACCCAAAGGCACCAAAACACAGTTAAGTAGCATCAAATTTCGCTATTTCACTCCGCTCAGTTGCAATGGTCGATTGCTAGTTGAAAACGATCTGCTGCCATGTAATCAGTGAAAACATCTTCCAAAGGCCTTCGGGAGCCTGGACAAAGCGTGTTTTTCACCTCCTGTTCCTAGATGGCGGTCAGGCAACATCTGTACCTAGAAAGAGATCAACACATTAGTGCCATCCGTGCTTGAACTTGAGAGGGAAAGTTTTAAACCATAGAGTCTTTCAATGCTAGAAATTTGGGAGGAAAGGAGAATAGAGCAACTTCCTCTTCCTGATAGCTCATGGGAGGAAGTTGGTATGCAGAGCGGCTTTTCTGCTCTTCCCAGGATCGAAGTAGCAGCAGCTGGAAGGTGATTTGGAGGCAGCAGGTGGGAGGAGAGTCCAGGAGCAAATCGGGCTGTTCGGTTCCCTCCATGGCCTGAAAGCAGAGAAGCAACTGGGCTGAAGTGTTTCAGCAGCAGCAGCAGCAGCAGCTGCTGCTGCTGCTGCTGCTGCTGCTGGTTCCGGTTCCTTCCCTACCCAGATAGGAGCCCGCTGGGGCTGCACACTGTGAAACCGTGGCTGCAATTTTCCGCTTGGGGAAGATTTAAAAAGCCTCTTTCAAGTGAAGGTGGATCCTTTGGGAATGGCTCCCCTCCAGAGGTTGTGGGGGCTCCATCACTGGAGGGTCTTCAAGAAGACATTGGACTGCCATTTGTTCGGAATGGAATAGGGCCTCCTGCTTGAACAGGGGATGGACTAGAAGACCTCCAAGGTCCCCCCTCCACTCAGTTATTCTGTAGTGGACCTGATGTTTTCCGGGGAAGAAGATCGGACTGAGGTGCCTCTTCTGGGTCTTTCTTGGGTTGTTTACTTCCATTTCTAGTTTTCCTATTGGTTCCCCCATCCCTGTGTACACCAGGTTCAACTGTGCTTATCCCACCAGTTTTTTAAAAATTGAATGTTTTGAACTTTTGATTATTTTTATAAAAAATTTCTCCACCTACCTTCCTGTGACATAACTGTTGGTGGCTTAGAGACATAAAAAATACATACACATTAAAACACATTAAAGTAAGAATTGTAACTTGGCTTTGTCATGTAACTTCATGCTTCATGATTGGGCTGCTTAGTAACACAGATGCCAGTCCCAATTGCAGTCAGTAAGTGAGGACTACTTCAATTGGGATGTCACCAAAGGGGTTGTGGAAAGTATTTTCTGCCCTTGCTTGGAGCTTATGGCTTCCATAGGCAAAACGGGTGCTTCAAATCTTGCTTTAGGCATCATTTCATCAGTTAAAGCCCTCACATCTAAAGTTAGTGTCATGCAGACTGACAGGTGTGGCTCAGTGAAACAAAAGACAGAATCCAAGTGTGTTGATAAGCCAATGCATTTATCCATCTGAATAAAAAGGGGTCCCTCCTAAGAAGGAAAGAACCCTGAGCATAGTTGAAGGCAGATATTTATACATTTCTTTGCTTTTGCTTGATTATATAAGAAGGAGCTGGCACACAATGGATAGGGTACAGAAATACAGAAAGTATAAAAATGGCCAAAAATGCCTTCTGCGGTTTTGGTCACATGACTAACCCAGAGGCTAGTGGTTACATAAAGCTTTATCCTTTTTTTCTCATTTTCTGCAACCATTTTCTGCTCAATTAAAGATACCCTTTTATTTGAATCTTACAGACAAAGAGGATGGCAATAAGAGCACTCTGGACAACTGAGGATAACAAGCAACCTTGAATAGCAAAGCAAGCCACTCCAGAAATCAGAATATCTTCCATTTCCTTCACCTTCCTCAGCAGGTCAGGGAGAAACAAGAGAAAATCAAGAAGAGATTTCTACCAGGGAAAAGTAAACTGTGAAATTCAAGCAAACATTACATGAAAAGTCAAAGGAGATTATTTTTCCATTCAGCAAAAGAATGGGGAAGAAAAGGTCAATTGGAAAGCCACGTAGAGCAAACAATATTGCAGGTCTAGGTCTGAGAGGAAGGAAATCACCACTAAATCAGAGCAGAGGACTCACACAGGAGAGAAACCCTTTAAATGTCCTGATGGTGGTAAAAGTTTTAGTCAGAATTCCAACCTTGTGACTCACCAGAGGACTTACATCAGGAAGAAAATGTATGAATGTCCGGAGTGTTGGAAATGTTTCTGTGATAATTCCAACCTGGTGATACACCAAAGGACTCACACAGGAGAGAAACCTTTTGAATGTCCAAGCTGTGGGAAAAGTTTCAGTCACAATTCCAGATTGGTTCAACACCAAAGGACACACACAGGAGAGAAACCCTTTGAATGTCCTGACTGTGGGAAAAGTTTCACTCACAATTCCAGCTTGGTTCAACACCAGAGGACTCACACAGGAGAGAAACCCTTTCAGTGTCCTGACTGTGGGAAAAGTTTCAGTGATAATTCCAACTTGGTTAAACACCAGCGAATCCACACAGGAGAGAAACCCTTTGAATGTCCTGATTGTGGGAAATGTTTTAATCAGAATTCCTATCTGGTGAAACACCAGAGGACTCACACAGGAAAGAAACCCTTTGAGTGTCCTGATTGTGGGAAAAGTTTCAATCAGAATTCCTATCTGGTGAAACACCAGAGGACTCACACAGGAGAGAAACCTTTTCAGTGTCCTGAGTGTGGGAAAAGTTTCAGTACCAATTCCAGCTTGGTTCAACACCAGAGGACTCACACAGACGAGGAACCCTTTGAGTGTTATGATTTTGGTATAAGTTTCAGTCAGAATTCCAACCTGCTGAAACACCAGAAGACTCACACCAGAGGACTCACACAGAGAGAACCCTTTGAATGTTCTGATTGTGGGAAAGTTTCAGTCGGAATTCTCACCTAGTGAGCCACCAGAGGACTCACACAGGAGAGAAACCCTTTGAATGTCCTGATTGTGGGAAAAGTTTCAGTCAATTCCACCTTGGTTCACCAGAGGACTCACACAGGAGAGAAACCCTTTGAGTGTCCTGACTGTGGGAAAAGTTTCAGTACAATTCCAGCCTTGGTTCAACACCAGAGGACTCACACAGGAGAGAAACCCTTTAGTGTCCTGACTGTGGGAAAAGTTTCAGTAACAATTCCAGCTTGGTTCAACACCAAGGACTCACACAGGAGAGAAACCCTTTCAGTGTCCTGACTGTGGGAAATGTTTCAGTCATAATTCCAACTTGGTTCAACACCAGAGGACTCACACAGGACAGAAACCATTTGAATGTCCTGATTGTGGGAAATGTTTCAGTCATAATTCCAATTTGGTGAAACACCAGAGGATACACACAGGACAGAAACCCTTTGAGTGTCCTGATTGTGGGAAAAGTTTCACTCAGAATTCCTGTCTGGTGAAACACCAGAGGACTCACACAGGAGAGAAACCCTTTGAGTGTCCTGACTGTGGTAAAAGTTTCAGTCAGAATTCCAGCCTGGTTCAACACCAGAGGACTCACACAGGAGAGAAATCCTTTAAATGCCTGACTGTGGGAAAAGTTTCAGTCTTCCAGCTTTCAACACCAGAGGATCACACAGGAGAGAAATCCTTGAAATGTCCAGACTGTGGGAAATGTTTTAGTCATAATTCCAACTTGGTTCAACACCAGCGAATCCACACAGGAGAGAAACCCTTTGAGTGTCCTGACTGTGGGAAATGTTTCAGTCAAAATTCTACCTTGGTTCAACACCAGAGGACTCACACAGGAGAGAAACCCTTTGAGTGTCCTCACTGTGGGAAAAGTTTCAGTCAATTCCAGCTTGGTTCAACATCAGAGGACTCACACAGGAGAGAAACCCTTTGAGTGTCTTGACTGTGGAAAAAGTTCAGCTTGTTGGGAGGACACAGGAGAATAACCTTTGAATGTCATGATTGTGGGAAAGATCTCATTATTAGGATGAGCCTTTGAATCATGTTGTTATACACTCAGGGAGAAACCATTCAAGTGCCCCATGTGTGGGCGGTGCTTCAGGCAACATTCCACCCTTATCCCACACAGAAAAATCCACATTAGGTTGGCACAATGTAAAAAAAGAGGTGTGGTTTTATATATTAAAGAAACAATTTCAGCTGAACTAATTCATGCAGATGATGATGGAAGAATCTTAATGGTAGAAATAATGGACAATAATATCAAAACACTTTTAATAGCAATATATGCTCCAAATGATCACCAAGAGGAATTCTACAACAAACTTTATAAAAAATAATTGAACTGGACTATGTTAATTTATGTATGATGGGAGATTTTAATGGAATAATTAATGAACAGATGGATTATAAAACACAAAGAGCCACAAAGAAAGCTAGAAAGAAATTACCAAAATCTTTTTTTCAAATGATAGAAGAAATAAATTTAAAAGATGCATTAAGAGAGAGAAATACAGGAAGTAAGCAATATACATTTTATTCAAATAAGCATGAATCATGGTCAAGAATAGATATGATATGGACATCAGCTGATTTATTCTTTAATATACAAAAAATTGAAATTGAAGCTAGTACTTGGGCGGACCATAATCCAACAACTGTTACTTGGAAAGGACAAAAGACAAGACCTAGATGGATTTAAACAACAAGATATTAAAGGAAGAAGATTTTAAACAGAAAATGGAGAGAGAATTGGTATTCTTTTTTAAAGAAAATAAAAAAAAGGACACATCGCTATAGAATCTCTGGAACATGATGAAGGCCTACACAAGAGGCTTGAAAATTGACTATACAAGGAAAAGAAATATGAAACAAAAAAGACTTTAAAAATATTAGAAGACGGATACAAAAAGCTAGAAAAGAACTACAGAAATTTCCATGTTAAAATTAAAATGGATATAACTAAACATAAAATGGGATTAGTGGAAAAAGAAGAGTTAGCCCAAAAGATTAAAAATGTTAAACAGAATTATTTTGAAGATGCAAATAAACCAGGAAGATGGTTAGCTTATAAACTAAGAAAGGAAAGAGAATCAAGGAGAATTAGCCATTTAATAGATGAAGAAGGACATTTTTGTTATGGAAATGAAGGGAAAAAAAAGAATTATACAAGACTATTATGGAAAATTGTATTATCAAGAGAGTATTCAAGAAGAAAAAATTAAACAATATTTACAAGAGGCAAAGCTACCACAGATACGTAAAGATATTGAAATAATGTTAGAAGAGAATATAACAATGATGGAGTTAACAGAAGCTTTAAAGAAACAAAACACAGGGAAAGCACCAGGTCCGGATGGTTTGCTAGTGGAATTTTATAAGACTTTCCAGGAGGCGTTAAACCTGCATCAATTAGAAGTTATGAACGAAGTCATGCAAGAGAAGAGAATACCAAAGGCTTGGTCAGAAGCTTATATTACACTTATACCGAAGGAAGGCACAGACTTACAGCAAGTTAAAAATTATAGACCTATTTCCCTATTAAATTCAGACTATAAAATTTTTGCTTCAATTTTGGCAGAAAGATTGAAAAGAGATTTAAATAATTTTATACACGTCGACCAAAATGGATTTCTGCCAAAAAGACAAATTAAACAATATGAGAATAATTCTGGACACTCTGGAATACTATGAGGCACATCCTGAAAAGCAAATGGCTTTGATGTTTTTGGATGCCCAAAAAGCCTTTGATAATGTGAGTTGGCGTTTTATGCTACTACAATTGGCACAAATGGGCTTTGGTAAAAATTTTATACATGCCATTGAGACTATATATTGTGAACAAACTGCAAGGGTTTTGATAAATGGAGAATTGACAGAATCTATAGATATAAGAAAAGGGACTAGGCAAGGTTGCCCACTGTCGCCTCTGCTGTTTGTGTTGACATTAGAAGTGTTAAAGAGGTGCATTAGAAAAGATAAACAAATAAAAGGAATGAAAATTAAAAAAGAAGAGTATAAGCTACAAGCCTTTGCAGATGACCTGATATTTATATTAGAGGATCCACTGGAATCAGCACTTAAATTAATAGAAAGAATAGAAGAGTATAGAAAAGTAGCAGGTCTGAAAATTAATAAAGATAAAACAAAGATATTAACAAAGAATATGTTAGCGAGACAGAAGAAAGAGCTGGAAGAAGCTTTCGAAATACAGGTCGCAAGCAAGGTTAAGTATTTAGGGATATATATTACAGCAAGATGTAGTACACTGAAGGAGGATAATTACATTAAACTTAAACAGCAAATAGCGACAGAATTGGAAAAGTGGAAAAATTTACAACTATCATTGATTGGGAGAATATCAACAATTAAGATGAATGTATTGCCCAGAATTTTATATTTATTCCAGACAATTCCAATCAGACTAGGGAAAGATTTTTTTGAAGACTTAAACAAAAGGATGTTGAAATATATATGGCAAGGCAAAAAAGCAAGAATAAAACGTAAGTTGTTGCAGGATGCAAGGATAAGAGGAGGGTTTGCACTGCCCAATTGGGGATTATACTACCAGGTGGCAAATTTGATGTGGGTAAAAGATTGGATAACACTAAGGAACACTAGATTATTGACCTTAGAAGGACCTGATTTGCTATTGGGGTGGCATGCATTCCTTTGGTATAAGGGAACTAAAACCCAAGGGTATTTTAGAAGACATTATATCCAGAAGCTTTGTTTTTAAACTGGGAGAAGACCAAAAACAACACTATTTGAAAATTCCATCATGGATATCCACTATTGAAGCTTTTTCATATCTAGTAATATATAAAAAGGAACAAACAGTTAGATATGGTGAGATATTGAATGAAAAGGGTGAACTTAAATCTATGCAAGCGTTGGAAGAACAAGGTATAAAATGAATTGGTTTTCATATTTGCAAGTACAATCTAGATTTGATAAAGACATTAAAATAGAAGGTATTTATAACAAGTTGACTGGGCTAGATAAAATATTGATGGGTACTGATGAAAAGGTGATTAAAAAACTTTATGGATATCTCTTAGAATTCAAAATGGAAGAGGAACAAGTTAAAGAAACAATGATTGCATGGGGAAAATTTTGGATATGGGTTTGATTTAGAGAAATGGCAGAAATTATGCTCTCAGAATTATAAAATTACAATGTCAACTGCTTATAAAGAAAATTTGTATAAGATGTTTTACAGGTGGCACTTACCCGACGAAATTGCAAGAATGTTTAAGAATAAATCGGATAAATGTTGGAAATGTCATCAGATACCTGGATCATATTACCATGTGTGGTGGACATGTTTGGATGCAAAAGATATTGGACTAAAATCCACATGTGGTTGGAAAAATGATACAGCAACATATAGACTTGAAACCAGAAATATTTTTATTGGGAATTATACCAGAAATTTACAATAAAGAGTTGAAATACTTGATTGTAAATGTTTTAACAGCTAGAATTGTATTTGCTAAGAATTGGAAAAACGATAAAATACCTATGCAGGAAGAAGTGATTCAGAAAATTATGGATTGTGCTGAAATGAGTAAATTGACATTTGAAATTAGAGAACAAGATAAACAATTTTACAAGATATGGGATTTGTTTTATCAATGGTTGGGTAAAAAGATTTGGTAAAGTAATAGATTATATAATTTTGTAATAGAAATATAATAGATTGATATAAAATACAATGTAGACATATATAACCATTGGATGAAAGTATAACATAAATTTTAGATTAAAAATATATCTCGTATACATGATGAAATAAATAGTTTAGTTGTATATAAATAATAATTGATAAATATATAAGAATGTCTTATTGATAATATGAGAACTTTTTTGATAAATTGTGAGTGATGACTATGAAAGGATAACACAAAGGATTTGCAACCAACTGACACACTGTATGTATATATGGAAGATGGTTTTTATGTTTTGTATGTCTTGTCTGTATGTTTGTCTTAAAATAAAAAAAACTTTAAAAAAAACAGATCATGCCAAACAAACCTTGTTTCATTCTTTGACAAAGTGACTAAATGAGTGGACCAGCGAAATTCTATGGAGATAGTATATTTAGCTTTCAGTAAAGCATTTGATAAAGTAAATAACAACCTACTTCTTGGCAAGCAAGAAAAATATGGGACAGACTGCACCACCACAATGGATTCCTAACTGGCTGACAAATTGTACTCAACATGTAGACCTCAATGGAACTACACCCACATAGAGGGAAGTAAGCAGTGGGGTATCCCCAGATTGCATTTTAGACCCAGTGCTGATCTAAATCTTCATAAAGGCAACAGGATAGAAGGGGAACTCATCAAATTTGCAGACAACAAGAATTGCCAACACTCCAGAAGAGTTGTCGCCAACTGGTGGGCCGCGACTCACTGGTGGTCCACAAGAAAATTTTGGTGGGCTGCAGAGAAATGTCCCTCCCAAAGCACCCCGAAAGCAATTAATCCTGGCTGCGCGGGAACACAAGGCTGCGCCGCCCGCCCACCCCCTTTGGCCAAGTGCAAACCTTCCCTTGAGTAAAGCCACACAAGCTAGAACTGGAAGGTAAGACCAACGACGGAGGAGGGAAATCCGCCCCGTGGTGGCTTGCTGACGGTGTTAAAGTTGGTCCCATATTCCAGAGCGGCAATAGTCACAAGACTAGCAGCTCTGCGATGACCAAACGGCCAGTCCCGTGGTGGGGTTGGAAATATCACTGGACAGGATGAGGTAATGGTGCTGTTGTGACAAGAGAGGGGGCTTAGTTAAACCACCACATCTCTGTTCCAAGCTGATTGTTACAGCCAAATTCCCTGCTTGGTCAGTGTTCTGGGAAGACACACTGTACATATGGAAGATGGTTTTTTATGTTTTGTATGTCCTGTTTGTCTGTCTTAAAATAAAAAACTTTTTTTAAAAAAAGAAAAATTCACATGAGAGAAGTGAGAAGTGTAGTGATGTCTTGAATTTCATTTCTAATTTCCCATTGTAAGTCAGGCTGAGAAATTGACTCTTTCATTTGACTACAAAGAATTTGTAATGGTGTAAGATGGGGAAAGGAAAGGAAAGATTGCAACATACTACTTTGATAATGGCTATCTGGTCTTCAGGGTAAGAAGTTGCTGGATATTTATCTTTGTAGAAATTGGGCAATTATGTAAAAATCTTTTTAGGAATGTTCTTTGCATTTTTGTGATGGTAGATGATAGAAATGCTATGTGCCATGAGTCCCAGCCATTTTTTCCCTGGGTGCCCCAAAGATTTTCAGCCCCAGAATTCTCCAGCCAGCATCTCTTGGGGAAAGGAGTACTCAGACTATAGTTAGAGATTGTGGCACCTCATACAAAGAGAAAGTGAGAGGAGAAGAGAAATAGACGGTTTCAAAGTTCATCTCTTCTTAACAGTTCCCAAAATTCAGTGCACCAAGTTCCTCCTGGCTTGGAACCATACCAATTTTTTTTCCAACAGTACCCACATATATGTGTATACGTATGTATACTTTCTTTCCAGGACTTACAGATATCTTTGATGATACATAATTCTACCAGTAAAAAAGGGGGGCTGGCTTGTTTTTTGGGTGCAACAATATTTTGAAAAATGGAAACCCTTAAAACGGGAGAAGTAAGCTGTCAACCCCGAAGCTGATCTGGCTGTGGGTTTGTTTTTTCCCCTTCCCCTCTTTTCCTTTTCTGTAGTTTTCTACTTGGGATTCCTTCATGTTCTTGTTGTTTTAGTTGTGAGCCGCCCCGAGTCTTCGGAGATGGGGCGGCATACAAGTCTGATTAATAAATAAAAAATAAAAAATAAATGTAGCTTCGGGCTTGTCAAAGCTTGGAGCCAAAGGGCGTTGTAATTAAAATAAACTAGTTCATTCCTGGGTCAAGGACATTCCAACTGTTGGCTGGCAGGAGGTGGAGGAAGCTGGAGCCTGGTTTGGACAATGTGATTCATTGTTTTGAAGGAAAGTGAAACTGTCGGGTTTATTGAGGAGGAAAGCCCGGGAAAATTTAGAGTTGGCTTTCCACCAGCTAATACCAAGATGATGTCTCCTAAATAAAACCTGTTCTTTGGGAATCTGCCTTGGAGTCCTGGTTTGAACTGGGGTCAATGCTTGGAAGGCTGACAAAAGCTAGGAAGGATCCTCCTACTCACAACAAGGCATTCCCCATAGGAATGGCCATTCCCCGTGGAAGAAGACATTGAATTGCTCCTTTGCAGACTTAAGAAATTTTATGAAAAGGCTTACAAGACATGAACCTTTTAATACAAGGGATTAGAAAAGGCTCTACTAAACTCCTGACATACTGTATAAGATTAGATATTGACGAAAAGGCATCATCTCCAGCAGGAATTGCACGGGGGGAAGGATGGTGGGCTTTGTAATCCAATGACATCTGCAGGCCTTCCTTGCCCCTCTTCAGTATCAATGCATTCCTAATTTGCACCTATTGTAGTTTATTGTGGATTAGCAAAGGCAAGTTTCTTTTACTAGTGCAATGAATTTCAATCTATATTTTTGAAAAATCTGGGTGCTTGCTTTTCATCCCTTGCTTTTTCTTGCTGGTGAAATGGATGAGCCTCTCCAACGGGACTTGGCAGGAGGACATTGGCATTGTCCAGCGGCACCCCAGGCATATCCCTCCCTGCAGCGGCTTCAGCAAAGGGGTTAAACGCAGAGAGTTTTCCTCTTGTGACTAGAGACGAGGCAGGAAAAGGGAAAAGGGGCTGGAGCCCAGGTTCCGGCCCTTCCCGTTGCTTTTCCAGGTTACGCCCGGTTATGCTGTGGAGATCCTCTCGCGGGGAGAGGCAAACAAAGTTATAAAAAGTAGCCAACATGGGTTCATCAAAAACAGGTCACGCCAAACAAGCTTTGTTTCATTCTTTGACAAAGTGGCTAAATTAGTGGACCAGAGAAATGCTATGGACATTGTATACTTAGATTTCAATAAAGCATTTGATAAAGTGGATCACAACCTACTTCTGGGCAAGCTAGATAAATGTGGGGCAGACAGCAGCACCACAAGATGGATTCCTAACTGGCTGCAAATCATACTCAACATGTAGTCCTCAATGGAACTGCACCCACATGGAGGGAAATAAGCAGTGGGTTACCTTCAGGTTGCATTTTAGACCCAGCACTCATTAAAATCTTCATAAACAATCTAGATGAGGGGATAGAAGGGGAACTCATCAAATTTTCAGACGACACTAAGATGGAAGGAATTGACAATGCCCCAGGAGACATGGTCAAGATCAAAAATGACAGCCTTGAAGAGTGGGCCCTATCTAATAAAATGATATTCAATACCGATAAAATTAAAGTTTTACACTTAGCCAGGAAAAAACAATTGTATAGGTATGTTGGAAGAATTATCCTTCTGGGTTCAGTTTCAAGTGGGGAAGAAAGACACTGGAAACATGGTTTGGAAAGATGGTTTAATGGTGGACGGGATCACATGCCTTGGGTGAAGAAAGAAGGAAAAGGGCTGATATGCTGAGAGTGCAATTGTTTATACCCCCTCTTGGGATTTGAATTTGAGCTTGTATTCTGATTGGTTGTCAGACTCCCATGGGGCAACTCTGTAGGCTGTCCTGAGTCCTATTCCTATTATAGCTCTACCTGGAGATCTTTGTTATGTAGACTGGCCTAGGTCAGAGTAATGGTCCATTAGCAAAGGTGGGGGTGAGCTTCTGCTTCTGAGGTGAATTTCTGCTTCTGAGTTTCTACTCTTTTTAGGGGAAATATTCTGCCTTTTTAATATTTCCTAGGATATTTCATTTTTCTAGGAGGAGGGTTAGTGCTAATTCCTACAGGTACAAACTATATGAAACCTGGATTAATGCCACTAACTGTGAGAGGGAACTTGGCGTCCTAGTGGACAATCACTTAAATATATTTTGTGGGGAGGAAGAAGAGCCACTTTGGTGTATTGGTGAAGGCACCAGGTTAGAGACAGAGAAATACTCAGTTCCAGTCCCACCTGAAAGGTAAAAGCATCTGTTCAACTTTGGCCAATCCTTTCAGGCCTAGGAAGCAGGAAGGTGGGGGGAACCCCTTGCAAAAACCCTTGCCAAGGAAACTGCAAGGCCAGGCATCAAGACTAACCCAAAGGCACCAAAAACGGAGCTAAGTAGCGTCAAATTTCGCTATTTCACTCGGCTCAGTTGCAATGGTCGATTGCTAAGAGTCGAAAAAGACCTGCTGCCATATAAACAGTGAAAACATCTTCCAAATGCCTTGGTGGAGCCTGGAAAAGCGTGTTTTTCCACCTCCTGTCGCTAGATGGCGGCAAGGCAACATCTATGCCTAGAAAGGTATCAATTCAGTAGTCCTTTCCGAGCTTGAGCTTAAAAAAGGAGGGTTTGAAAAGCATTGAGTACTTTATTGCTAGAAAGGATGGGAGGAGAGGCTGAGGAACTTCCTCTTCCGGATCGCTCATGGCAGGAAGGTGGTGTGCAAAGTGGCTTCTGTGCCCTTGCCAGGATGGACGCAGCAGCTGGCAGGTGAGTTGGGGGCAGCAGCTGGGGGGAGAGTCCGGGAGCAAGTCGGGGTGTTCGGTTCCCTCCACGGCCTGGAAGCAGAGAAGCAACTGGGCTAAAGCGTGTCAGCTGCTGCTGCTGGTGGTTCCTTCCCTCCTCAGATCGGAGTCCGCTGGGGCTGCACGCTGTGAAACTGGTGGCTGCAATTTTCTGCTGGGGGGAAGATGTAGAAAGCCTCTTTCAAGTGAAGATGGATCCTTTCGGAATGGCTCCCCTCCAGAAGTTGTGGGGGCTTCGTCACTGGAGGGTCTTCAGAGGAGATTGGACAGCCGTTTGTTCGGAATGGAATAGGGTCTCCTGCCTGAACGGGATGGACTAGAAGATCTCCACGGTCCCCCCCAACTCAATCTGTAGTGGACCTGATGTTTTCTAGGCAACAAGATCGGACTGAGGTGTCTCTTTGTCTTTTCTGGGTTATTTTACTTCCATATCTAGCTTACAAGCACCGTGTTTTCCTATTGGTTCCCTCATCCGTGTATTCACCAGGTTCAACTGTGTTTTAACCCACCAGTTTTTTAAAATTGAACATTTTTAACGTTTTGTATTTATTTGTAAAATTTATTGACCACCTACCTTACCATGACATAACTGTGGGTGGCTTAGAGAAATAAAAATAAATACACATTAAAACACATTAAAGTAACGTTACTTGGTTCTATCATGTGACTTCATGCTTCATGATTGGGCTGCTTAGTGACACAGATGCCAGTCCCAATTGCAGTTAGTAAGTGAGGACTACTTCAATTGGGATGTCACCAAAGGGGTGTGGAAAGTATTTTCTGCCCTTACTTGGAGCTCATGGCTTCCATGGGAAAAACTGGTGCTTTAAATCTTGCTTTAGGCATCATTTCATCAGTTAAAGCCCCCACATCTGTAAAGCTAGTGTCATGCAGGTGTGGCTCAGTGAAATAAAAGACTGAGTCCATGTGTGTGTGTTGATAAGCTATTGCTTTTATCCATCTGAATAAAGACTGGTCCCTCCTAAGAAGGAAAGAACCCTGAGTGTAATGCAAGGCAGATATTTATACATTTATTTGCTTTTTCTTCATTATATAAGAGGGAGCAGGCACACAACAGATAAGGTACAAAAATATAGAAATTATAAAAATAGCCAAAACGCCTTCTGTGGTTTTGGTCACATGCCTAACCCAGAGGCTAGTGGTTTCCTGTGAAATTTTTCATGGCCTCAGAAGTTTGTTGTGGCCTGAACTTCAGCCTTGCCATCTCAACTGATGAGCAATCATCAAATTCATCAGATTCCTGATTAACATTAGTGCAGGGGTTTAACTGTAACCATATTCTTCAGGAAAGACATGGATACACATGGTATGTGTATTTCTCTCTCTCTCTGAATGTATAGATCTGCAAACATGTAATCTCTCCCCAGGACTTCCAGATATACAGGCATGTGAAAAAGAAAGTACAATCTCCTTGACTTCTATGATTTTATATATCAGGATGTAGTAAAAATCATTTATTTATTTATTTATTTATTTATTATTTGAACTTTATGCCCCATCTCCAAGACTGGGTGGCTCACAACTAAAAACAAAACAATAAATACATTAAAAAGCGATTAAACTAATTACAAGCCCAAATACTAAAACCAATTACAATAATAACATTAAAATCCCTCCCCCAAGAAGGGGTCACAGCCGGTTGGTCAAATAACCAGGTGTTTAACTCACGGCGGAAGGTGCGGAGGTCAGGGGCCAGACGGAGCCCCAGGAGCAGTTGATTCCAGAGGTCAGGGGCCGTGACAGAATAGGCTCGCCAACCGCCAGCCGGCATTGACCACGGGACCAGGAGTCCTTGCCTATGTGCTCGCACAGGGCGGCCAGCATTTGATATTGGGAGAAGATTTGGTCCTTAGAAGTCCTTAAAAGAATAGAATTCTTTATTGGCCAAGTGTGATTAGACACGCAAGGAATTTCTCTTGGTGCAAATGCTCTCAGTGTACATAAAAGAAAAGATACATTCATCAAGAGTCAAAAATCATAAGATACAACACTTAATAATAATCATAGGGTACAATAAGCAATCAAATCATACTAGGAAACAGTCAATAAAAATCATTAGGATACAAGCAACAATGTTACAACCATACAGTCACAAATGGGAGGGGATGAGTGGTAAGGAGTGGTGACTAGATTAATAGGAATAGTAGTAGTGCAGACTTTGTAAATAATTGGACAGTGTTGAGGGAAAGTAAATACAACCACAGATGAACAACACATGACATATTACATCAGGTTATCATTTATTTTATAAAAAGAAAGCCAAACGGAAAAGTCAAATTCTTTTCTGTGTGACTTTATCAGTCTCTTGCAGCGTTGTGGAGGAATTTTGGCTCACTCTTTTTTACAACATTGCTTTAGTTCATTGAGGTTTGTAGGTGTTTTTTATGCACAACTCTCTTGAGGTCCCACCACTCAGGTTGAGGTCTGGACTTTGCCATTGGAACACCTTGGTTCTTTTTCAGCCATTCTGTTGTAGATTTCCTGATCTGTTGTGCGACCATTGTCCTCTTGCATAATCCCATTTCAACCTAGCTTTAGTATTGGACAGATGGCCTCACTTTTGACTCTAGAATACTTTGGTATATAGAGGGATCATGGTCAACTCAAAGACTGCAAGGTGTCCAGGTCCTGGGTTTTCTTGGATGTCCACTTCTGGGAAGATTGGCAACTGCCTACAATGTTTCCCACTTGTGAATAATATTCCCACTAGAATGAAGGATTTTAAATTTTTTGGAAATGGTCTTTTAAACCTTTCCAAATTGATGGGCAGCAACAATTGTTTCTCTAAGATCCTTGCGGATTCTTTATTCTTTGGCATTATGTTAACACTCAGCTCAATGCCGGAGACCAGGGCAGTACTTGGCTGATACTTCACCTCTTTATACTATGGAAGCAGTGAGAAATTTGCTAATGGTAAGAACAAGTAACCAGCAGAACAGCTTCCCTGCAGAAGTTCTGGTGCTCCATCACTGGAGGCTTTTCAGAAGAGACAAGACAGCCACTTCTATAACATGGTATAGGGTGTCCTGCTTCATCAGAGGCTGGATCAGAAGATCTTCAAGGTCCCTTCCAATTTTGTTATTCTTTTTCACTTGCCTGTATTTGACAACAACCCTTTGCTCTGCTAAGAATTTGTGATTGACCCAGTCAACAAGTGAATTTCATCATTGAATGGATATTTGAACTTGGATCTGGGTAGCCTGCATGTGTCAAATGAATCATGATTAATGTAAGCTTATTGGAGCATTGTGGCATGTTTGCTTTGTCATTGTAATGTAACGCTTTTTTCTCATCTGCAACCGCTTATGCACAATTAAAGATACCCTTTATTTGAATCTTATAGGCAAAGAGAATGGCAATAAGAACACTCTGCACAACTGAGGATAACCTGCAACATTGAATAGGAAAAGCAGTCCAGAAATATTTTCCATTTTCTTCCGAGGCACACAATTCTTCAC
>CM019149.1:22983441-23111568 GCA_009733165.1 Naja naja
TCTCTCTAAAAGTTTTAAAAATCTTATTTACCTTAACTCAATTAGTTTTTAAAAAAATATTATTTACCTTAACTCAATTGAATGCAATTTAATGTTTCCATTTACCTTAAATTAATTGAATGTTTTAGTTAACTATTTGGGGGTAAGGGGGCGAGGCTGTGCTGTTATGTTTGCTTCTTACAGGACCTTTGTGGATTCCAGCTCATTGTGTCCGCCCACAGCTCATTGTGTCTGCCCAGGCTCGTTGTGTCCACCCAGCCAAGGATGTTGTGACATCACACCAGTCCCCAGATCTGGTCCCAGTCCCAGGAATTTGACTTTACAGATGGCACAGCATCCAATCCGGGTTCATTTGCTTATGCTTGGCTAACATCACACAGAATTATGTCTTTTGCTTATCTGAAACTTATGATATGGAACATTTGCTTTCTACATGTTTAGTTCCTGTCTACACTCCTGCAGTAATTCAAAACTTCACTGGCTTAAGCGGATTTTTCTTACATGGGAACTTTAACTATAAGACTATATCCAATTGGTGATTTGCTGCTTATTATCCACACCTTAATGCAATTGCTTTACACACCCCAATAGTAGCAGTCCCTGTATAACTTGTACAAAAGTAGTTAATTGTATATCTTCAAGTAAAAAACCTCACTGTCATTGTATTAGCTCACCTGCTTTGAACTGCACAGCTTTGGAAGAGACTTCTTTCACTTTTCCCACGTTTGGCTATTACAAGGATAGTTTTTACATGTGGTCAAGAAACTTTTAATTATATTCCTGCTAATGTTAGTAAAGTTCAATGCTGCCTCGGCTGGCTGATTTCTGTTTTACTTTCTAAACAACTAATTCATTGCTTCAATCATTCTCAATGAGGGGTCACGCTGGATAACACCTGTGACTCTGAAGCAACTTTACTTAATAAAGCTGAATACGTAGCGCTAGCTTTGTCTATGGTGAGCATGCCAGCAATTGCTGCTCGCGCTCACCTTAACATTAACTCTGTTGCATGTAATTTAGCAAAAACAATTAATGTTACTTCTTCAGTTATCTCAACAATCAACCATAAGATGCAAGAGTTAAAGAAGGCTATTCTACAAAATCTATATTGTTTTAATTTGTTTGATGGGTCATGAACCATCCAGCACCAGCTTAATATTTTCAACAATTTGGCCTTGGATTTGAAAATTGATTAATTAGGATCTTGGTGGGAAAGCTTTTGGGCTTGATTGTCCACAGGCTTAATGGAAAAAATTCTATGCTATGTAGTCATTATTTGTGATTTAATTAGTGGGTGCTGCTTTATTCAATGTCTTCCTTCTCGTTACAATATATGTATTACAGCTTTTCGTCCCAAACCCTCTCTTACCTTGCCTGAGGGTCAAGTATATGCCCTATATAAACAACTGCCAGCATGCTCTTCTAATGATTATGAATCCGCTCCTAACTCCTTTGATGATTCTTCTTTAATTAATTAAAATAAAAAAGAGTGAAATGTGGTAGCCACCGAGATCCTCTGGATGACACTAGATGCTAGCAGCACAGTGCAGCCTAGGTGTGGGGGCCTCTTTTGCTACTTCATGATCTCATCCTCTATCTGTTGGGTTGGAAAGTCCCTGATTTTCCAGGTGTACAGGTGATATCATTTACTAACATCACCACTAACTTTAAGGATTAGTTGAGGGGTTATATCAATGTGATTGAAGGGTTTCACCCATGTGGATCTATTCTCCAATCCCAATGCTGTATCTATGCTGTTCTTTTCTGCTTGTGAAAATGGTATAAAAGTAATAAACGCCACGTATGTGGTCAGACATTTTTGGACACTGAAATGTCTGGTTATTGAATCCCCACAAGTGTCATCCAGAATGACAGGTGTGGCTCAGTTAAACCAAAGACAGATATATACAGATATTTTTCTTTGCTTTCACTTCATTACACAAGAGGCAGTTGGCACAGGAAAGATAAGATAAAGAAGACATTACAAATTATAAAAAAATTATAGAAATAGTCAAGCATTCCTTCTGTAGTTTCAGTCACATGCCTAACCCAGAAGCTAGTGAAAGTTTCCATGGCCTCAGAAGCCTGTTGAGGCCTGAACTTCAGCCTTGCCATCTCAACAGATGAGCAATCATCAAATTCATCAGATTCCTGATTAACATTGGTGCAGAAGGTTTGACTACAACCATTTTGAGATATTGTTCAGGGTTGAAAGACATGGATTTTCTCCATAATGTAGGTGTGTGTATTTTTATTTCTCTCTGAATGTATATATCTGCAGATGTATAATCTGTCCCCAGGATTTTCAGATAAACAGTCATGTGAAAAAGAAAGTACACTCTCCTTGACTTCTATGAGTTTACATATTAGGACATAGTAAAAATCATTTGGTCCTTAGAAGTTCTTAAAAGTAGGTAAATACAACCACAGATGAACAACATGACATGTTACATCAGCTCATCATTTATTTTATAAAAACGATTACTATTTTATGATGTCCCTGGCTGGCAATTGTCCTGAATGTTTTCCTTGTGAATAATCTTCCTCACTGTAGAATGATGGATTTTAAATTGTTTGGAAATGGCCTTTTAAGCCTTTCCAAATTGATGGGCAGCAACAATTGCTTCTCTAAAATCACTGGTGATATCTTTACTCTTTGGCATTGTGTTAACACACACCTCAATGCCGGAGATAAGCCAACTCCTACAACTTCAGCTTTTATAGACGATGAGTCATACATTGTATTGATGTAATACAACTGTGAGAAATTTCCTTGTAAAGGAAGCTTGCCTTCAGATGTTCTAGTGCTCCATCACTGGACGCTTTTCAGAAGAATCGGGATAGCCACTTCTCCAAAATGATATAGGGCAGTGGTGTGAAACCTGGTCACATCGCATGCAGAATCGTGATGTATTGCAATGTTTTTTGCCTTTGCAGAGCCGGGTTGGGTGTGCCCTGCACGGCTCATCTGCAGCCTGTAGGCTGTTGATTTCACAGGCCTGGTATTTGGTCTCCTGGTTGATCAGGTGTTGGATTAGAAGACCTGCAAGGTCCTTTCCAATTCTGTTGTTTCGTTCTGTTCTGTTCTGTTGCGATGATATTTTTTATGTCATGATAAGTAAAAGCATAGAAATTAAAGAGGGTGTAATTTCTTTCTCACTTGACTGTATTTGAAAACAGTCTCTGCTAAATATTTTTGATTGACCCAGACAACAAGTGAATTTCATGATTGAATGGAGATTCGAACTTGGATCTCGGTAGTCTTCCATGTGTCAAATTAATCATGATTAATGTAAGCTTATTGGAGCATTATGTCATGTTTGCTTTTTCATTGTAGTGTAAACTTTTTTCTTTCTTTCTTATGTTCTGCAACCATTTTATGCACAATTAAAGATACCCTTTTATTTGAATCTTATAGGCAAAGAGGATGGCAATAAGAGCACTCTGGACAACTGAGGATAAAAAGCAACACTGAATAGCAAAGCAAGTCATTCAGAAATCAAAATATTTTCCATTTCCTTCAGAGAGCCACACAATTCTTCACCTTCCTCAACAAGTGAGAGAGAAACGAGAGAAAATCAAGAAGAGATTTCTAGCTCAGAAAAGTAGAGTGTGAAATTCAAACAAACATTACATGAAAAGTCAAAAGAGATTTGTAGGGATTCAATAACCAGTCATTTCAGTGCCCAAAGATGTCTGACTGCCTGGGCAGTGTTTATTCTTTTTATACCATTTTTACAAGCAGGGAAGAGTAGCATAGATACAGCATTTGGATTGGAGAATAGATCCCACATGGGTGAAACCCCTCAACCACATTGGTGCAACCTCCCAACCAATCCATAAGACTAGTGGTGATGTTAGTAAATGAGATCACCTGTATACCTGGAAAATCAGGGACTTTCCAACCCAACAGATACAGGATGAATAGAGGATGAGCTCATGGGATAGCAAAGAGGCCCCTCCACCAGGCTGCAGTTTGCTGCCAGCTTCTAGTGTCATCCAGGGAAACTCAGTGGCTACCACATTTCACTCTTTTCTATTTTAAATTTAATTAATTAAAGAAGAATCATAAAAGGAGTTAGAGGATTCATAATAAACATTAGAAGAGCATGCTTGCAGTTGTTTATATATGGCATATACTTGACCCTTAGGCAAGGTAAGAGAGGGTTTGGGATGAAAAGCTGTGATACATATATTGCAAAGAGAAGGGAGACATTGAACAAAGCAGCACCCACTAATTAAATAGCATAGAATTTTTCCCATTTAGCCTGTGGGCAACCAAGCCCAAAAGCTTTCCCACCAAGATCCTAATTTATCAATTTTCAAATGCAAGGCCAAATTGTTGAAAATATTAAGCTGGTGCTGGATGGTTCATGACCCATCAAACAAATTAAAACAATATCGATTTTGTAGAATAGCCTTCTTCAACACTTGCATCTAAATTAACCATATTTCCTTTGAACAGCCCCATTGTACTGTATGGAGGAGCTTCCTAACAGATCTGTGTCTCATTCCATGCTTCTGATCAGCAGATCTAATTGTGGACTATTGAAATCAATAGGGCATGCCTTCCACTTTCAGTTCTGCCATCCAGTGCATCAGAAGAGAGCAGTTGCCTGTATTCTAGTTACATCCATTGTTCTATCTTCTTAAGCATTAAATAATTAAAAAGGATTAAACATAAAAATTTCAAACAAATAAATTTATGTGTCTCTGTCCTGGGTTTCTAGCTTGAATCTCCCCCTTCTTCTAATTGTTCCTTTAATATTTTCCTTATGGGGGTGTACAATGGCTTTGGAGAATCAAAAATTTTAGCCTGCTCAGAAGGAGCTGAAAGTCCAATTAGAGAAGATTTTGGAGTGACAATTTTTACCTGATCATAATCAGGATGGGGGCTTATAGTCAATTATTATTTTGCTGAGACATCAGAGCCAGATGTTTCCACTGCATGACAGCATTGATACCATCAATGTAATATTTGGACTGGAGCCTTGGGTATCCTTAACCTTCTATTCTATTCTATTCTATTGAGTTCAGGATACCATTTCCCTATCTCCCACCAGCTTCTTTGTGTCTAACTCAGTGTACTTTTGTACCTGATTCATGTAGCAGGAATCTAATTTCCTGAACATGTTCCTGCTGATGCTGAGATAGATTGCAACCCATACTTACCATTGATGGGTCCCGAAGGACCCGGGTCCCGTAGGACGAAGGTGCACCTTGGGGTCTATTTCAGACGATGGTAAGCATGTTGGCTGTTGCCTACCCCGGAGGGTTGATGGCCCCGCCCTGCAGGGTTGTGGTCCCTGTTCGGGCGCCACTTGTAGGGATTCAATAACCAGTCATTTCAGTGCCCAAAGATGTCTCACTGCCTGGGCAGTGTTTATTCTTTTATACCATTTTTACAAGCAGGGAAGAGTAGCATAGATACAGCATTTGGATTGGAGAATAGATCCCACATGGGTGAAACCCCTCAACCACATTGGTGCAACCTCCCAACCAATCCATAAGACTAGTGGTGATGTTAGTAAATGAGATCACCTGTATACCTGGAAAATCAGGGACTTTCCAACCCAACAGATACAGGATGAATAGAGGATGAGCTCATGGGATAGCAAAAGAGGCCCCCTCCACCAGGCTGCAGTGTGCTGCCAGCTTCTAGTGTCATCCAGGGAAACTCAGTGGCTACCACAGAGATTACTATTTTTTCATTCAGCAAAAGAGGGAAATACCTTGAAGCTACTGGGGAGGAAAAGGTCAACTGGAAAGCAACGTAGAGCAGATACTGTTGCTGGCCTTGCTCTGGAAGGAAGAAAACGGCTTGGATCAAAGCACAATTAAACACGGAATTACCTATATTTTGGACATCCTCAGGAATATGAGTTGTGGAATATGAGTTGTGGAAGAGCTCCATAGACGTGCAAATCACAGCTGATTATGCCTGAGAGGATCCAGGCTGAAGAAAAACCTTACATGTACTCTGAATGTGGCAAAACCTTTGAACAGAACAGCTCTGTTGTGGTTCTTGGAAGGGCGCACACAGGAGAGAAGTCCTACAAGTGCTCCCAATACGGTAACTGCTTTAGGGAGCATGACGATGTGGTGATACACCAGAGAACTCATACAGGAGAGAAACCCTTTGAATGTTCTGATTGTGAGGGAAAAATCAGTAACAATTCCAACCTTATTAGCCACCAGAGGATTCACACAGGCAAGAAACCCTTTAAATGTCTTGAATGTGGGAATAGTTTCAACTGGAATTCTCATCTCATTGCACACCAGAGGAGTCACACAGGAGAGAAACCATACGAGTGTCCAGACTGTGGGAAAGATTTCAGTATTCGGACCAGCCTTCTGAATCATATGCTTATACACACAGGGGAGAAACCATTTGAGTGCCCCGAATGTGGACAGTGTTTCAGGAAACCGTCCACCCTTATCACGCACAAGGAAATCCACATGAGACCCAAATTGATAAGTGTAGAGGAGGCTTAAATTTCAGTTCTAACGTCCCATTGTAAATCCAACTGAGAAATAACTATTTAATTTGACTGCATAGAATATGCCTGCTTTTTTTGTAGGCAATACCATTTTGAAATGGTATTAGATCGGAAGGAGAGAAGAAAAAATTACAACATCAATTTTTGATAATGGCTATCTAGGCATCAGCAGCAGAAGTTGCTGGATATTTATTTTTGCAGAAATTGTACAATTATGAAGAAATGCAAAAAAATGGGAGTGTTCTTTACATTTCTTTCATGGTAGATGATAGAAGTGCCACGTACACAGTCCCAGCCTTTTTCTCCCTGGGTGCCCCCGAGATTTTCAGCCCCAGAATTCCCCAGCCAGCATCTTTCGGGGATAGGAGCTATAGTTAGAGATTGTAGCTCCTCGTATAAGGAGAAAGCAAGAGGAGAAGACAAATAGAGGGGGTTCAAAGTTCAACTTTTCCTAACAGTTCCAGGAATTCAGTGCACCAAGCATATCTGTTCAGATTGTGTCAAGAATGAGGCACGCAAGTGGAAAGAAACCATATGACTAGCAAACATATTGGGGGAGTTTGGCGCTGTGAGAAAACTAGTGCCCCCCCTCCAGAAAAAGGAGAATCCCACGATAAACTCTATTCCCCTGGCTTCTTTCCTGAAGAGCAAGGATTAAACCTAGAAGCCAGAAGACCCAGAGAATAAAAATACCATCTCCCGTTTTCTTTCGTCTCACCTCTCTCTTAATAGAAATCACCTCCGGCTAATCGCCTGCATAAGCCCCGTTCATGAAATAAATTCATTGTTTCCTCTGTAAACTGAATAGCTCCAGTTAATATAACAATATCTTGGGCCAGCTGACTCCTTGATAAAATCCAGCTAAAAGTCACAGAGAAACCAAAATTAATAGAATGAAAAACAACTACACCACTTGACAGGATTAAGGGCGCATTATCTGAGAGAAATAAGAAAATCATACTTCTTGACAGGATTAGGACTGAGGGGGCAAACGATTGCACCACCAATCAAATAACAAAGATATACAAAAGCAAACCTCAGGTTTTGAAACACTAAAAGGTATAAAAATATCTGTACTCACCGAGTCAGGTGTCCAGCTGACCTGGAAGCCACTGCTGTCCCAGGACCATTGGATTCCAAAATAAAACTTCCTTTCCGAATAGCCTGCTTACCAGCCTTTTTCCCCCACCAGCTATGATTGCTCACCCTGGCTGGAGAGAATGAACCAGAGAGGAACTTTTCCTTCCAACAGGGCAGTGGCAAAAGCAGTGTAAAATGTCAGGTGTAAAGGCTGTTCTGCCTTGCAGGTGGCCTTCATGGAGAAGAGCTGTAGCAACACTGAGTGGAGGAGAAAAGGGATTGTGGTTTTGGGCCCAGGAACTCCAGGTTTATTCACAACTCCTCCTGTGGTGATCTTTGTTCTCAAGGACCTCCTTGTCAGCCTTTGATGGTTAGAGGGTGAAAGCAACCCCAGGGGACAGATACTTTTGTGGTTCACCCCCTCCTTGGTGGTGAGATGTGAGGGAAAAAAGTAATGCAAAGCTCTCTTCCCAACACATGGGAGAAGTTTGCTGTTCTTTCACTTCTCTCCCAGGGCTCCTTAATGTTTTTCACAAATTCATCCTACAAATAAAGAGAGGAACATTATTTGTAGCGGCAAAAGTGACATTTCAGCTATGCAGACGAATGATCCTGATTTTGCTGGGATCAGAAGACGCCAAAGAATTCCAAGATTGTTCATTTCAACAGCACCATTCAAAAAGACAGGTTACAATCTTTTTTAGTAGGTCGCATTGCATGTGATCCCTTTGCAGAAGGATACTCGGTGACCAGGAGCAGATCAGGACCGGCGTCTGGAGGAACCAAGGGGAACTTTCGGCCTCAGGCTCTAGCTCCAACTTACTTTGAATTTAAACATGTGCAAAATTTCTAAACTTTAAAATAGTAAATGTATCTTCCATCATTTTTGCTTTCTCACTTTCCTTGGTGTCACATGTTGTTAGTGCATATGTTTATCATGTGTCATCTTTTAGTTCGGAGTTGGAAACCCTTGCAAAGCCTCGGGGTCTTGGATAGGGCCACATAAACATATCAAGCAAAATTTAAGAAAGCCAATCTAAGAGTCAGAGGGGATGGTCTACAGGGCAAATTCAAAAGACATAAGAAGGAATTAGATTGAAACATGTCAGTCGCTACATATTCTTTCACTCCTCAGATTTTATTCCATTGATGGTACATGCTTTAAAGCTGGTTCTCCTTCATAGTAGGGTTGTCTTTATGGACATTTTCTTTTCTTGGAAACAATATGGAACTGATAGTGCCACTGCTTCCTCCTGTGATTTTTTTTAGCAACAGTGAGATTTTGGGCTGAATTGTGGTTCCAAGTCAAGGACTACCTGTATTTACATAAAGTATCAGAGTTGGAAGGGACCTTAGAGGTCTTCTAGTCCAACCCCTCTTGCTCAAGGCAGGAGTCCCTATACTATTTGAGACAAGAGACTGTCCAGTCTCTTCTTAAAAACCTCCATTCTACTTCCATGGGCAAACCCTGTCCTTTAATCTTGCCGAAGCCCTTGGGGTCATTTCATCGATTAACATCCTCCCCTCGCTCTAATGATAGATCAAAAAGTGTGAGTGTACTGTAAGAAGTAATCACAAACACTCCACCCCTAGAGAATGAAATATTTTGGGGAATATTAAAAGAGATAGAATATTATATTTCCCCAAAGGAAAAATGGGGAAGAAAACTCTTAACAAAGGCGGAAAGCAGCCTCAGCACTTACCCAAAGTCTTTAGAGATGGATGTTTTGTTAAGAAATCCAGGCCAGCCTATTCACAAACAAACACCTTCAGTTCCAGTTGATGGGATTAAAATGTTCATTCCCTCACCCAAAATGTAAGGACAGGAAGGTGACCATTTAGGACATAATAGAATTAACTCACCACCTTTGAAAAAGCAAATGACACAAAAGCCCCTTCATTGCACAATCTGGAGATCAGTTTATACTTCAAAGTTACAGAAACCTATAAAGCTCCACTCATTCAGCCATTTTGTCAGCTTTCCCAGAACTACATGCTGTTGTTGGTTCTGCTCATCAATATACGGAATCCTTCTGTTCAATCAGCCTCCATTTTATTTCCAGCGTCCTTCTCCCGGCTTGGAACCATGCCAAATTTTTCTTCCAACAGTACCCACATATATGTGTATACGTATACTTTCTTTCCAGGACTTACAGATATCTTTGATGATACATAATTCTACCAGTAAAAAAGGGGGGCTGGCTTGTTTTTTGGGTGCAACAATATGTTGAAAAATGGAAACCCTTAAAACGGGAGAAGTAAGCTGTCAACCCCGAAGCTGATCTGGCTGTGGGTTTGTTTTTTCCCCTTCCCCCTCTTTTCCTTTTCTGTAGTTTTCTACTTGGGATTCCTTCATGTAGCTTCGGGCTTCTCAAAGCTTGGAGCCAAAAGGCGTTGTAATTAAAATAAACTAGTTCATTCCTGGGTCAAGGACATTCCAACTGTTGGCTGGCAGGAGGTGGAGGAAGCTGGAGCCTGGATTGGACAATGTGATTCATTGTTTTGAAGGAAAGTGAAACTGTCAGGTTTATTGAGGAGGAAAGCCCGGGAAAATGTAGAGTTGGCTTTCCACCAGCTAATACCAAGATGATGTCTCCTAAATAAAACCTGTTCTTTGGGAATCTGCCTCAGAGTCCTGGTTTGAACTGGGGTCAATGCTTGGAAGGCTGACAAAAGCTAGGAAGGATCCTCCTACTCAGAACAAGGCATTCCCCATAGGAATGGCCATTCTCCGTGGAAGAAGACATTGAATTGCTCCTTTGCAGACTTAAGAAATTTTATGAAAAGGCTTGCAAGACATGCACCTTTTAATACAATGGATTAGAAAAGGCTCTACTAAACTCCTGACATACTGTATGAGATTAGATATTGACGAAAAGGCATCATCTCCAGCCAGGAATTGCACGGGGGGAAGGATGGTGGGCTTTGTAATCCAATGACATCTGCAGGCCTTCCTTGCCCCTCTTCAGTATCAATGCATTCCTAATTTGCACCTATTGTAGTTTATTGTGGATTAGCAAAGGCAAGTTTCTTTCACTAGTGCAATGAATTTCAATCTATATTTTGGAAAAATCTGGGTGCTTGCTTTTCATCCCTTGCTTTTTCTTGCTGGTGAAATGGATGAGCCTCTCCAACGGGACTTGGCAGGAGGACATTGGCATTGTCCAGCGGCACCCCAGGCATATCCCTCCCTGCAGCGGCTTCAGCAAAGGGGTTAAACGCAGAGAGTTTTCCTCTTGTGACTAGAGACGAGGCAGGAAAAGGGAAAAGGGGGCTGGGAGCCCAGTTTCCGGCCCTTCCCGTTGCTTTTCCAGGTTACGCCCGGTTACGCTGTGGAGATCCTCTCGCGCGGAGAGGCAAACAAAGTTATAAAAAGTAGCCAACATGGGTTCATCAAAAACAGGTCACGCCAAACAAGCTTTATTTCATTCTTTGACAAAGTGGCTAAATTAGTGGACCAGAGAAATGCTATGGACATTGTATACTTAGATTTCAATAAAGCATTTGATAAAGTGGATCACAACCTACTTCTGCGCAAGCTAGATAAATGTGGGGCAGACAGCAGCACCACAAGATGGATTCCTAACTGGCTGCAAATCATACTCAACATGTAGTCCTCAATGGAACTGCACCCACATGGAGGGAAATAAGCAGGTTGCATTTTAGACCCAGCACTCATCAAAATCTTCATAAACAATCTAGATGAGGGGATAGAAGGGGAACTCATCAAATTTTCAGACGACACTAAGCTGGAAGGAATTGCCAATGCCCCAGGAGACATGGTCAAGATAAAAAATGACAGCCTTGTAGAGTGGGCCCTATCTAATAAAATGATATTCAATACCGATAAAATTAAAGTTTTACACTTAGCCAGGAAAAAACAATTGTATAGGTATGTTGGAAGAATTATCCTTCTGGGTTCAGTTTCAAGTGGGGAAGAAAGACACTGGGAACATGGTTTGGAAAGATGGTTTAATGGTGGACGGGATCACATGCCTTGGGTGAAGAAAGAAGGAAAAGGGCTGATATGCTGAGAGTGCAATTGTTTATACCCTCTCTTGGGATTTGAATTTGAGCTTGTATTCTGATTGGTTGTCAGACTCCCATGGGGCAACTCTGTAGGCTGTCCTGAGTCCTATTCCTATTATAACTCTACCTGGAGATCTTTGTTATGTAGACTGGCCTAGGTCAGAGTAATGGTCCATTAGCAAAGGTGGGGGTGAGCTTCTGCTTCTGAAGTGAATTTCTGCTTCTGAGTTTCTACTCTTTTTAGGGGAAATATTCTGCCTTTTTAATATTTCCTAGGATATTTCATTTTTCTAGGAGAAGGGTTAGTGCTAATTTCCTACAGGTACAAACTATATGAAACCTGGATTAATGCCACTAACTGTGAGAGGGATCTTGGCGTCCTAGTGGACAATCACTTAAATATATTTTGTGGGGAGGAGGAAGAGCCACTTTGGTGTATTGGTGAAGGCACCAGGTTAGAGACAGAGAAATGCTCAGTTCCAGTCCCACCTGAAAGGTAAAAGCATCTGTTCAACTTTGTCCAATCCGTTCAGGCCTAGGAAGCAGGAAGGTGGGGGGAACCCCTTCCAAAAACCCTTGCCAAGGAAACTGCAAGGCCAGGCATCAAGACTGACCTAAAGGCACCAAAAACGAAGATAAGTCGCGTCACATTACACTATTTCACGGGGCTCAGTTGCAAAGCTCAGTTGCTAGGAGTCGAAAAGGACCTGCTGCCATAGAAACAGTGAAAACATCTTCCAAATGCCTTGGTGGAGCCTGGAAAAGCGTGTTTTTCCACCTCCTGTCGCTAGATGGCGGCAAGGCAACATCTATGCCTAGAAAGGTATCAATTCAGTAGTCCCTTCCGACCTTGAGCTTAAAAAAAGGAGGGTTTGAAAAGCATTGAGTACTTTATTGCTAGAAAGGATGGGAGGAGAGGAGAAGCGCTGAGGAACTTCCTCTTCCGGATCGCTCATGGCAGGAAGGTGGTGTGCAAAGTGGCTTCTGTGCCCTTCCCAGGATGGACGCAGTATCTGGCAAGTGAGTTGGGGGCAGCAGCTGGGAGGAGAGTCCGGGAGCAACTCGGGGTGTTCGGTTCCCTCTACAGCCTGGAAGTAGAGAAGCAACTGGGCTAAAGCGTGTCAGCTGCTGCTGCTGGTGGTTCCTTCCCTCCTCAGATCGGAGCCCGCTGGGGCTGCACGCTGTGAAACTGGTGGCTGCAATTTTCTGCTGGGGGGAAGATGTAGAAAGCCTCTTTCAAGTGAAGATGGATCCTTTCGGAATGGCTCCCCTCCAGAAGTTGTGGGGGCTTCGTCACTGGAGGGTCTTCAGAGGAGATTGGACAGCCGTTTGTTCGGAATGGAATAGGGTCTCCTGCCTGAACGGGATGGACTAGAAGATCTCCACGGTCCCCCCCAACTCAATCTGTAGGGGACCTGATGTTTTCTGAGCAACAAGATCGGTCTGAGGTGTCTCTTTGTCTTTTTTGGGTTATTTTACTTCCATTTCTAGCTTACAAGCACCGTGTTTTCGTATTGGTTCCCTCATCCGTGTATTCACCAGGTTCAACTGTGTTTTAACCCACCAGTTTTTAAAAAATTGAACATTTTTAACGTTTTGCATTTATTTGTAAAATTTATTGACCACCTACCTTACCATGACATAACTGTGGGTGGCTTAGAGAAATAAAAAATAAATACACATTAAAACACATTAAAGTAACAAATGTAACTTGATTCTATCATGTGACTTCATGCTTCATGATTGGGCTGCTTAGTGACACAGATGCCAGTCCCAATTGCAGTTAGTAAGTGAGGACTACTTCAATTGGGATGTCACCAAAGGGGTTGTGGAAAGTATTTTCTGCCCTTACTTGGAGCTCATGGCTTCCATGGGCAAAACTGGTGCTTCAAATCTTGCTTTAGGCATCATTTCATCAGTTAAAGCCCCCACATCTGTAAAGCTAGTGTCATGCAGACTGACAGGTGTGGCTCAGTGAAATAAAAGACTGAGTCCAAGTGTGGGTGTTGATAAGCCAATGCATTTATTCATCTGAATAAAGACTGGTCCCTCCTAAGAAGGAAGAAACCCAGAACATAGTGTAAGACAAATATTTATAATTGTTTTCCTTTTTCTTCATTATATAAGAGGGAGCTGGCATACAACAGATAAAGTACAAAAATATAGAAATTATAAAAATAGCCAAAACTCCTTCTGTGGTTTTGATCACATGCCTAACCCAGAGGCTAGTGGTTTCCTGTGAAATTTTTCATGGCCTCAGAAGTTTGTTGAGGCCTGAACTTCAGCCTTGCCATCTCAACAGATGAGCAATCATCAAATTCATCAGATTCCTGATTAACATTAGTGCAGGCGGTTTAACTGTAACCATATTCTTCAGGAAAGACATGGATACACATGGTCTCTGAATGTATAGATCTGCAAACATGTAATCTCTCCCCAGGACTTCCAGATATACAGGCATGTGAAAAAGAAAGTACAATCTCCTTGACTTCTATGATTTTATATATCAGGATGTAGTAAAAATCATTTGCTCCTTAGAAGTTCTTAAAAGAATAGAATTCTTTATTGGCCAAGTGTGATTGGACACGCAAAGAATTTCTCTTGGTGCAAATGCTCTCAGTGTACATAAAAGAAAAGATACATTCATCAAGAGTCAAAAATCATAAGATACAACACTTAATAATAGTCATAGGGTACAATAAGCAATCAAATCGTACTAGGAAACAGCCAATAAAAATCATTAGGATACAAGCAACAATGTTACAACCATACAGTCACAAATGGGAGGGGATGAGTGGTAAGGAGTGGTGACTAGATTAATAGGAATAGTAGTAGTGCAGACTTTGTAAATAGTTGGACAGTGTTGAGGGAAAGTAGGTAAATACAACCACAGATGAACAACACATGACATATTACATCAGGTCATCATTTATTTTATAAAAAGAAAGCCAAAACGGAAAAGTCAAATTCTTTTCTGTGTGACTTTTCAGTCTCTTGCAGCGTTGTGGAGGAATTTTGGCTCACTCTTTTTTACAACATTGCTTTAGTTCATTGAGGTTTGTAGGTGTTTTTTATGCACAACTCTCTTGAGGTCCCACCACTCAGGTTGAGGTCTGGACTTTGCCATTGGAACACCTTGGTTCTTTTCTTTTTCAGCCATTCTGTTGTAGATTTCCTGATCTGTTGTGCGACCATTGTCCTCTTGCATAATCCCATTTCAACCTAGCTTTAGTATTGGACAGATGGCCTCACTTTTGACTCTAGAATACTTTGGTATATAGAGGGATCATGGTCAACTCAAAGACTGCAAGGTGTCCAGGTCCTGGGTTTTCTTGGATGTCCACTTCTGGGAAGATTGGCAATTGCCTACAATGTTTCCCACTTGTGAATAATATTCCCCACTATAGAATGAAGGATTTTAAATTTTTTGGAAATGGTCTTTTAAACCTTTCCAAATTGATGGGCAGCAACAATTGTTTCTCTAAGATCATTGCGGATTCTTTATTCTTTGGCATTATGTTAACACTCAGCTCAATGCCAGGCACCAGGAAACTCCGGCTTTGAGTTTCGGCTTTTGTAGATGTACTCACACTTTCTGATGATCAATTGATCGAGGGCATTTTATTAGCAGTACTTGGCTGCTACTTCACCTCTTTATACTATAGAAGCAGTGAGAAAATTGCTAATGGTAAGAACAAGTAACCAGCAGAGCAGCTTTCCTTCAGAAGTTCTGGTGCTCCATCACTGGAGGCTTTTCAGAAGAGACAAGACAGCCACTTTTATGACATGGTATAGGGTGTCCTGCTTGATCAGAGGCTGGATCAGAAGATCTTCAAGGTCCCTTCCAATTTTGTTATTCTTTTTCACTTGCCTGTATTTGAGAACAACCCTTTGCTCTGCTAAGAATTTGTGATTGACCCAGTCAACAAGTGAATTTCATCATTGAATGGATATTCGAACTTGGATCTGGGTAGCCTTCCATGTGTCAAATGAATCATGATTAATGTAAGCTTACTGGAGCTTTGTGGCATGTTTGCTTTGTCATTGTAATGTAAAGATTTTCTTTTTCTCATCTTCTGCAACCGTTCCTTTTGCACAGTTAAAGATACCCTTTTATTTGAATCTTATAGGCAAAGAGAATGGCAATAAGAACACTCTGCACAACTGAGGATAACCTGCAACATTGAATAGGAAAGCAAGTCAGTCCAGAAATATTTTCCATTTTCTTCCGGGAGGCACACAATTCTTCACTTTCCTCAGCAGGTGAGAGAGAAGTGACAGAAAATCAAGAAGAGATTTCTAGGTCGGAAAAGTAGAGTGTGAACTTGAAGCACACATTGCATGAAAAGTCAAAGGAGATTATTTTTCCATTCAGCAAAAGAAGGGAATATCTGGAAGTTACAGGCGAGGAAAAGGTCAATTGGAAAGCCATGTAGTGCAGACAGTGTTGCAGGCCTTGCCTTGGGAGGAAGAAAATTGCCACTAAACTGAAGTACTACTAAAGAAAGGATCACCCATATTTTGGACGTCCTCAGCAAGGAAGAGCTCCTTAGACGTGCCTGTTGTGGGAAAGGTTTAAATGTCCTGATTGTGGTAAAGGTTTCAGTCAGAATTCCAACTTTGTGACACAACAGAGGACTTACATCAGGAAGAAAATGTTTGAATGTACTGAGTGTGGGAAATATTTCTGTCATAATTCCAACCTGGTTATACACCAGAGGATTCATACAGGAGAGAAACCATTTGAATGTCCTGATTGTGGTAAATGTTTCATTACCAATTCCGGCCTGGTGACACACCAGAGAATTCACACAGGAGAGAAACCCTTTGAATGTCGTGATTGTGGTAAAAGTTTCAGTACCAATTCCAGCCTCATGAGACACCAGAGGATTCACACAGGAGGGAAACCCGTTGAATGTCCTGACTGTGCTATAAGTTTCAGTCATAATGCCAGCTTGGCTCAACACCAACGAATCCACACAGGAAAGAAACCCTTTGAATGTCCTGATTGTGAGAAATGTTTCGGTGATAATTCCAGCCTGGTTAGACACCAGAGGACTCACACAGGAGAGAAGTCTTTTCAGTGTCCTGACTGTGAGAAAAGTTTCAGTCATAATGCCAGCTTGGCTCAACACCAACGAATCCACACAGGAAAGAAACCCTTTGAGTGTCCTGATTGTGGCAAAAGTTTCAGTCAGAATTCCTGGCTGGTGAAACACCAGAGGACTCACACAGGAGAGAAACCCTTTCAGTGTCCTGACTGTGGGAAAGGTTTCAGTCAAAATTCTACCTTGGTTCAACACCAGAGGACTCACACAGGGGAGAAACCCTTTGAGTGTCTTGAATGTGGGAAAAGTTTCAGTCGCAATTTCAGCTTGATTGAACACCAGAGGACTCATACAGGAGAGAAACCCTTTGAGTGTCCTGAGTGTGGGAAAAGTTTCAGTCACAATTCCACCTTGGTTCAACACCAGAGGACTCACACAGGAGAGAAACCCTTTGAGTGTCCTGAGTGTGGGAAAAGTTTCAGTCACAATTCCGGCTTGGTTCAACACCAGAGGACTCACACAGGAGAGAAACCCTTTGAGTGTCTTGACTGTGGGAAAAGTTTCAGTTACAGTTCCGGCTTGTTTCACCACCAGAGAATTCACACAGGGGAGAAACCCTTTGAGTGTCCTACCTGTGAGAAAAGTTTCAGTTACAATTCCAGCTTGATTCAACACCAGAGGACTCACATAGGAGAGAAAGCCTTTGAATGTCCTGTTTGTGGGAAAAGTTTCAGTCACAATTCCAGCTTGGTTCAACACCAGAGGACTCACACAGGAGAAGAAACCCTTTGAGTGTCCTGACTGTGGGAAAATTTTCAGTCACAATTCCAACTTGGTTCAACACCAGAGGACTCACACAGGAGAGAAACCCTTTGAATGTCCTGACTGTGGGAAAGATCTCAGTATTAAGGTGAGCCTTATGAATCATGTCCTTATACACAAATGGGAGAAACCATTTAAGTGCCCCAAGTGTGGCCGGTGCTTCAGGCGACATTCCACCCTTATTGCACACAGGAAAATCCACATGAGTCCTCAAGTGAGAAGTGTAGAGAAGGCTTGAATTTCATTTCTATTTTTTTAAAATTATTTTTATTGAGTTTCTTTTATTACATCATAACATATCGTAATTCCAACAGCATTCTTGGCATCCCTACAGGTTCTTAAATTAAATATCATAATTCATTATATTACATTTATCTAATATTAAATAATAGTTTCCACTATAATTACTATCCTTATATCCTTATATAGCTTACATATTTACATTTTACTCTCATAAGGATTATTTCAATTAGATTTCCTGTCTGCCTTCTTAGTTCTGTTTGTTAACCATTTATACCAATTGTTTCAGATTAAAAAGAACTCTGAGTCATCTTTTTCTTTCAGTCTCAATGTTAACATGTTCATCTCAGCACTTTCATTATTTTATGTATTATCAGTTCTTCGTTGGGAGTATTTGGTGTTTTCCATACCTGTGCAAACGCTATTCTGGCGGCTGTTGTAATGTGTAACAATAAGTATTTTACCTCTTTTGGTAATTAATCCTTGATGGTTCCTAGAAGGAAGGTTTCCGGTCTGAGCTCAATCTGGTACCCAATAATCTCTTGTAACCAATTTTTGATTTGGATCCAATATGTCCTGGTCTTGGGGCATAACCACCACATGTGGTAAAATGTACCGTCAACCTTTTTACATTTCCAACATTTGGGACTTACGTTGGGATAAATTTTTGCCAATCTCATTGGAGCTAAATACCATCTATAAAACATTTTGTACATATTTTCTTTGTATGCTGCAGATACTGTTAGCTTATGATTTACATTTCATATTTTCTCCCATTCCTCTAATTCTATAGTGTGTCCAAAATTCTGTGCCCATGCGATCATTGTACCCTTAACTGTTTCCTCTTCCATTTTGAAGTCTAATAAATATTTATATATTTTAGTTATAAGTTTTCGTTCTGATCTCATTAATATTTTATCTAATTGATTCTGCCCTTTGTCAAAACCAAAATCTTTTAAGTCTTTTTATATTTATTTTGGATTTGCAAATATGGCCACCAATCAATTATGATTCCATTTTCTTTTAATTCTTGATTTGATTTTAATTTCCCTTGACTATCTAATAATTCTTCATAACTTACCATTTTCCTTAAGTCTAATCTATTTGGATGGATTATAGCTTCCATGGTTGACAGCCATCGTGGGATTTTCATATAGTGCTTACCTGTAGGGATTCAATAACCAGTCATTTCAGTGTCTAAAGATGTCTGACTGCCTGGGCAGTGTTTATTCTTTTTATACCATTTTCACAAGCAGAAAAGAGCAGCATAGATACAGCATTGGGATTGGAGAATAGATCCACATGGGTGAAACCCCTCAACCACATTGGTGCAACCTCCCAACCAATCCATAAGACTAGTGGTGATGTTAGTAAATGAGATCACCTGTATACCTGGAAAATCAGGGAGTTTCCAACCCAACAGATACAGGATGAATAGAGGATGAGCTCATGGGATAGCAAAAGAGGCCCCCTCCACCAGGCTGCAGTTTGCTGCCAGCTTCTAGTGTCATCCAGGGAAACTCAGTGGCTACCACATTTCACTCTTTTCTATTTTAAATTTAATTAATTAAAGAAGAATCATAAAAGGAGTTAGGAGAGGATTCATAATAAACATTAGAAGAGCATGCTTGCAGTTGTTTATATAGGGCATATACTTGACCCTTAGGCAAGGTAAGAGAGGGTTTGGGATGAAAAGCTGTGATACATATATTGCAAAGAGAAGGGAGACATTGAACAAAGCAGCACCCACTAATTAAATCACAAATAATGACTACATAGCATAGAATTTTTCCACAAAGGTCCTGTAGGAGCAAACAAAACAACACACCCCTGCCTTCTCGCCCCCAAGTAGTTAACTAAAACATTCAATTAATTTAAGGTAAATAGAAACATACAATTACATTCAATTGATTTAAGGGAAATTATACTTTTAAAAACTTTTTAGAGACCCTTTCCCTCCTTTTTTATTTATTTGTGGAGCCAGGCAGTAAATGGCCGATGAGCATGTTCCATTATGGCTATATTCCAGGTGGTACAAAATTGCAAAAAAGCAAAATATCATGTTGTAAAAAACAGGGCTTGCCTAGTAGGTAACATCCATTTGCCAAAGTTGATGATAAAACAATCTGCTTGACTTGAGTAACTGGAATATGGCAAGCTTGTGCCAGGCCTTTAGCAGTTTGATGAAAAAAGAGTGAAAAAATCAACAAAGCAATAGCCTTAAGAAAGAGGCCCAGAAAGGGCCAAGTGACTACCTATGTAAGAAATATCTTCAGTCTTGTAGTAGCTGTTGCAAAATTAAAAATAAGATCATGATTAGGGTAAATCCTGGGCATAATATAAGCACCTGGAAGTTTAAAAATAATTTGACACACATAATGAGAGTCAGAGATTAAGTTGAAAGGCTGTTGAGAAAAAGTTTTGAAAGTTAAAATAGCAGGACACTTTCCAGGTATCATCATGAGAATCCTTGTAAAGGAAGAAGTCATTAAGCAAGCAAGCCAAAGTTTTAAGGAAAAGTCATTAAGCAAGCAAGCCAAAGTTCTTTAGGCAAACAATACAGCTTACATAGTTAAAACATATTGAAGAGATAATGTATGTTGAAAATAAAATTGAAAATCAGACTTTACATAACTCCACCATTTATACCTTACTGTACTTATCAAAAATTAGAAGGAAATTTATTTGCAAAGCCCATTGTAGACCTTTCATGATTTTACCTGTTGTGCTGGCAATAGCCATGCATTCTCCACATTCTTGTTGTAAACCCTCCAGATGGAGTCAAATTTTAGTGTCAATTCTCTGCTTAAATCAAAATATGGATTAAGAGCATGTACAAAGTGCAGCTAGTTTTAAATTTTGATTCCCTTTGCTGAAACTGGGAACGGAGCCATCTTCAAAGATCCAGGCAAATTGCCCATCTGGGAACCGAGCCACCTTTACAGATAACGTTCCAGGCAATTTGCCAATCTCAGCCTATCTATCTGAGGCTCCTTTGTGTGAAAATCTCTAAAAATCAGGAGATGAAGCTATGTAACCTATAAAAAGTTATTTTCTAACTTCGCCCAGGCAAAACTCAAAGCAGAGAAAAAATTGTTAAAGTGATCAAAGCCTCATTCTCCCCCCTGCCTCCACCCCTACAACAACCAGCGAAGACAAGAAGGGGAATGTTTAAAATAAATCTCATCCATTTTTTCCACTCAATATTCTTTTCACCAATAAATCACACACAAATAATTTTCATCATGAGTAAAGCACACACAAATACACACACAAATAATCCTATCTTTCTCAGGTCCGACCTTTCTACACTCTTTCTTACTCTCCTTTCAATCTGGGATAGTCAACACACAAACATTTATACCACCTTTTTTACTATCAACATACTCACATATTTACACTGTAATCATACGGCTTGCATATTTACAATTCTTTTCTGAGAGCCAATAAGCTCTATTGTAGAGGATCTCATCCTCCAGGGCTGGAAATGATTACATACAGACACATTCTCACACACAACATTTCCAGACCTGGAGAGGGTTTGTCCCTTTAAGTTTCCACATTTAAAAAACCTGTAGCTTGTTCTCAGAGCATTGGGAAAACTCAAGGAGCGGTTCCAATCACAAAGGTGATTGTGGGCTCAACCACTGTCTATCTGCCCCCACAACTCTAAGTCCAATCCAAAAAGCCAATTTAATTCTCTGGTTGCCAAACATGTTACAATTAATTTATTTTGAACTTCAGCAATTCCAATTAGGGCTATACACAGGTAAAGGATATTTTCTTCAATTCAATCCTATTCAATTCTGCATACACTTATTTACATTATTATACATACACAGCTAAGCTCAATTCTGCATGCAATTATTATACATTATTATACATACACATCTAAGAAGTTTTAATGAAAATCACATCATGAAAAGAATAGTAAACATTTTCATCTTCTCTTAGTTCTTCCTAACATATAACAGTCTAAATTAACCATATTTCCTTTGAACAGCCCCATTGTACTGTATGGAGGGGCTTCCTAACAGATCTGTGTCTCATTCCATGCTTCTGAACAGCAGAGCTAATTGTGGACTATTGAACTCAATAGGGCATGCCTCCCACTTTCAATTCTGCCATCCAGTGCATCAGAAGAGAGCAGTTGCCTGTATTCTAGTTACATCCATTGTTCTCTCTCTTTAAACACTAATTAATCAAAAAGGATTAAACATAAAAATTTAAACAAATAAATTTATGTGTCTCTGTCCTGGGTTTCTAGCTTGAATCTCCCCTTTTTCTAATTGTTCCTTTAATATTTTCCTTATGGGGTGTACAATGGCTTTGGAGAATCAAAAATTTTAGCCTGCTCAGAAGGAGCTGAAAGTCCAATTAGAGAAGATTTTGAGTGACAATTTTACCTGATCATAATCAGGAGGGGGCTTATAGTCAATTATTATTTTGCTGAGACATCAGAGCCAGATGTTTCCACTGCATGACAGCATTGATACCATCGATGTAATATTTGGACTGGAGCCTTGGGTATCCTTAACCTTCTATTCTATTCTATTCTATTAAGTTCAGGATACCATTTCCCTATCTCCCACCAGCATCTTTGTGTCTAACTCAGTGTACTTTGTACCTGATTCATGTAGCAGGAAAAACTGTTCCTGCTGATGCTGAGATAGATTGCAACCCATACTACCATTGATGGTCCCGAAGGACCCGGGTCCCGTGAACAAGGTGCACTTGGGTGTCTATTTCAGTGCACCGATGGTAAGCATGTTGGCTGTTGCCTACCCGGAGGGTTGATGATGCCCCGCCTGCAGGGTTGAAGCCCCACTTGGCGCCACTTGTAGGCGCCAGTCTTGTAGTTCAATCCAAAGATGTCAGTGACTGCCTGGGCAGTGTTTATTCTTTTTTACCATTTTCACAAGCAGAAAAGAGCAGCATAGATACAGCATTTGATTGGAGAATAGATCCACATGGGTGAAACCCCTCAACCACATTGGTGCAACCTCCCAACCAATCCATAAGACTAGTGGTGATGTTAGTAAATGAGATCACCTGTATACCTGGAAAATCAGGGACTTTCCAACCCAACAGATACAGGATGAATAGAGGATGAGCTCATGGGATAGCAAAAGAGGCCCCCTCCACCAGGCTGCAGTGTGCTGCCAGCTTCTAGTGTCATCCAGGGAAACTCAGTGGCTACCACACTTACCTTTGATTTTTTTTCCAGGTTGTGATCAATGAGTCCCTTATTAAATGTTGATTAAAATAGGTGTGCACTTTACTTTTGTTTTCCAACAAAACTGCATGCCAACCTATCAGGAGGTCATGTCCTTCTAATGTTAATATTCCCTTATCTTTTAATTTAACCCAATCCTTAATCCAACTCAACACTGCTGCCGGATAGTAGAGCTCCCATTCTGGTAATCCAAAACCGCCTTGGCTCCTATTATCTTGTAATAGTTTCATCTTAATACGTGGCCTCTTGCCCAACCAGACAAACTTAGACGTCATTTTATTTAGTTCTATTAAGAAATATTTCCCTAATTTAATTGGGATCATTTGAAATAAATATATTAGTTTTGGTAAAGTATTCATTTTCAACTATTCTTCCTAATAGAGATAATTTCAATTTGGTCCATAATTCCAATTTTTCCTAATTTGTTTAATCAATTTAATATAATGGTCTTCTTTTAATGATGAACATCTGGGTGATAACCAAATTCCCAGGTATTTCACCTTTTACTATTTGCAGTCCCATTATATTTTCTAATTCTACTTTCTGTTTTGTTGTACAATTTTTGACTATCATTTTAGTTTTGTTTTTGTTTATTTAAAAACTGCCACCTTCCCAAATTTTAATATTTGTTGCAACAATATTGGTCCTGAATTCATTGGATCTTCTACTGTACATACCAAAGCATTGGCAAATGGCTGAACTTTATATTCCTCATTTCTAATTTTAATTCCATGAATCCCTGAGTTTTGTCTGGATGCAGCTAGCAACACTTCTGAAGACAAGATAAATAGCAGAGGTGATAGTGGACACCCTTGACTCACTCCTTTTGCAATTTCAAAGTCTTCCGTGCGATCTCCATTTAGTAGTACACTCGCTTTTTGATTTGAGTATATTTCTTGTAATGTTTTTTCTATATTAGTACCTAAATTCAGCTTTTTAATTTGATATAACATGAATTTCCAATTAAGATTATCAAATGCTTTTTGCGCATCTAGGAAGATTAAAGCTGCCTGTTTTTCTGGGTGAGCTTCATAATATTCGATTGAATTTAGTATTGTTCTAATATTGTTTTTGATTTGTCTATTTGGCAGGAAACCGTTCTGATCTGTATGTATAAGTTCACTCAAAATTGGTTTCATTCTTTCTGCCAATATTGTCATAAATATCTTATAATCTGTATTTAGCAACGAGATTGGCCTATAGTTCGCAATTAGTTGTTGATTGGTGCCATCTTTTGCAATTAAGGAGATGTATGCCTCGGACCAGGACCTCGGAAGTCTAGCTTGCATTAATGCCACATTGTATAATTCCAGTAATATTGGTTGAAATATTTTAGATAAATTTTGATATATTTTGCCAGGCAAACCATCCGGATCTGGTGTTTTATTATTTTTTTGTTTTTGTATTGCCTTTTGTAGTAGCTCTATTAGTGTTATTTCTTTGTTAAGTGTTTCTCTGTTTTCTTCAGGGGTTGGGCTCGGACCGTTTCTCTCCAAGTAGTGTCTAATGTTTTCTTCTATAACTTCTTGTTTATAAAGCTCGCCAAAATACCTTTGCGCAATTCTCTTTTTCTCCTCCATCTGATAATACACTGTCCCTTCCTCATCTTAAGGTTGCTGAATCTATCTTTTCTCTTTTTCTTTTTTTAATTTATGGGACAACCACCTTCCTGGTTTGTTTGCTGATTCAAAATAATTATGTTTGAGAGTTTTTAAGTTACGTGCATTTTGCTCAATGTCTATTAAATTTAGTTCGTGTCTAATCATCCCTATTTCTTTCTTGGCTTCCATATCTTTTGGATCTTTTTGAAGCTCATATTCAAATTTTTTAATACTTTCTTGTAATTCATTCTGTTTTTTCCATAAGAACCTGGAACATATTACTTTGATAATGGCTATCTGCCTTCAGCATAAGATGTTTCTGGATGTCTATCGTTGTAGAAATTGGGCAATTATGTAAAAATCTTTTTGGGAGGGTTCTTTGCATTTTTGTAGATGATAGAAATGCTACGTGCCATGAGTCCCAGCCATTTTTTCCCTGGGTGTCCCAAAGATTTTCAGCCACAGAATTTCCCAGCCAGCATCGCTTGGGGATAGGAGCACTCAGACTATAGTTAGAGATTGTGGCACCTCATATAAAGAGAAAGCGAGAGGAGAAGAGAAGTAGACAGTTTCAAAGTTCATCTCTTCTTAACAGTTCTAGAAATTCAGTGCACCAAGCATGCCTGTTCAGATTGTGTCAAGAATGAGGCACGCAAGTGGAAGAAACCATATGAGAAGCAAATATATTGGGGGAGGTTGGGGCAGTGACAAAAGCAGTGTAAAATTTCAGATGGAAAATCTGTTCTGTCCTGCAGGGGACATTCATGGTTCAAAAGCTATAAGAAGCAATTAGATTGAAACATGTCAGTTGCTACATATTCCTTCACTCCCCAGATTTCATTCCATTGGTGGTACATCCTTTAAAGCTGGTTCTCCTTCATGGTTGTGTTGACATGTTGTGATTTTATGGACATGTTCTTTTCTTGGAAACAATATGGAACACTTATGCCACTGCTGTCTTCTGTGAGATTTTTTTCTAAACTGCTATACCTAGAAAATAAATATAGGATTTCCCTGTGATCCATCCATTTATTATCCTGGAACAACTGCTTACACTATGATTTTTTAAATAATAGCTATTGTGCACCCTTTGGGATGTTCAGTTTTATAGACAGCCCTCGCATACTGCTTATGACTCAGCCTTCAAAACACCCATATGTCAACCCTGAAGCCATTTTGGAGCCTCATCAGAGCTGCCACAGAAAGGCTGGTTGGAGCTGTGGGAATGGGACGGGGGAATAGAGATTGCTGGGGATCTGTAGCCCAAATAAAATTCTTTCTCCTGGGAACCAAGGATGTTCTCACCAGGTGCTGGAGAGGCATGGACTGATACCAACTGGAGGTGGGACTGTGACCTGGTTGGACCATGTGATGGACATGTGGACTGGGACAACGAACTTTGATTTTTAATTTGGGTGGGAAAAACTTTGGGACCTTCAGAGTCGGGTTTTCACCAGAGGTGCCAATGTGACATGGCTAATAAATTTGGACTTTCAGGTACACCTTGGCCTTGGAGTTTTGATTGCATCAGGTCTGTTACTTGGAACCCTGACACCATATTTATGATGGTTGCAGTGTCCCGGAGTCATGAGATCCTCTTTTGTGACCTTCAGCGAAGTCAACAGGGAAGCCAGATTAGCTTAACAACCATGTGACATTGCAATCATTCACTTAACAACTGTGGCAAGAAAAGTCGTATAATGGCGCAAGATTCTCTTAACAGGTGTCTCACTTAGCAACAGTGAAATTTTGGGTGCAATTGTGGTTGTAAGTAGAGGACTACCTATATTTATACAAAGTGTCGGAGTTGGAAGGAACCTTGGAGGTCTTCTAGTCCAACCACTGTGATCAAGACAGGAGACCCTATTCCATTTCAGACAAGAGACTGTCCAGTCTCTTCTTAAAAGCTCCCACCCAACCCCAGTCCTTTAACCTTGCCCAAGCTCTTGGGATTATTTCATCAATTAACATCCTCCCCTTGTTCTGCAGTTAGATCAAAAAGTGTGCGTGTACTGTAAGACGTAATCACGAAACCACCACCACCCGGAATGAAATGAGGCAGAATATTATATTTCCCCAAAGGAGAAATGGAGAATAAAAATCTTAACAAAGACAGAAAGCAGCCCCAACAGCTTCCAGCTGATGCCTGAAGTCTTTAGAGATGGAGATTTTGTGCCAATTAAGAAATCCAGGCCAGCCTATTCACAAACAAAACACCTTCAACTCCAAGTGATGGGATTAAAATTTGCATTCCCCCACCCAAAATCTAAGGAGAGGACCTAACAATAATCTTTTAGGACATAATAGGATTAACCCGCCACCATTGAAATCACAAGACACAAAGGCCCTTTCATTGCACAATCCCGAGAACACTTCATACTTCAAAGTCACAGAAACCTATATAGATCCATCTACACATTCAGCTATTTTGTCAGCTTTCCCAGAACTTCATGCTGTTGTTGGTTCTTCTCATCAATAAACAGAATCCTTCTTTTCAATCAGCCTCCATTTTATTTCCAGCGTCCTTCTCCTGGCTTGGAACCATACCAAATTTTTCTTCCAACAGTACCCACATATATGTGTATATTCTCAGCCTCGTCTGGGTACTGGAGAAGTACTTGAACAAAAACACATTTCTCACAGGCTTCGTGATAATGTTTATTGCAGCATTCCAGTCCTGAGCATCAAGAATGGACAAACTGAACAAAGTTAGCACCAAGAACGGCTGCCTCTCAGCGCTTATTATAGCGTCTCTGGCCCCTCCCAGCTGTTCCAGCTAGCCTAACATGCGCCGAGGAATCTAACATTCCTCCCTGCCTCCACCCCGTGCCTGATTCTCGACGCCTGGCCCTACGTAGTGTTTCCCTTTGTGTCTTGTCTCCCAACCACCCCCTTTCAGTTCCATCTTGTTCCGTCCTGTGTCCCCAACATGCATATCCACCAGGTCCTCTTCTATCCCAGACACCCAGCTCCCCTCTTGCATGTCCCGATCTGTTCTTCCCCGATGTTCATGACTGACAGGCTATGTCCAGGAGGCTGGTTAAAGCGTGCTGGGCTATGTGACTCACAATTTATCGCAGCCGACCAGAAGGCTGGTAGGAGCGTTGTCATCGGCTACAGCAGCTACAGCAGCTATACACCTGACACCCCAGGGTAGTCCCGCTGAAGTGTCAAGTTCCGGGTTAGGCGGCATGCATGGTGAAATCCCGGATCCTGACAATATGTATAATCTCCCTCCAGGACTTACAGATATCTTTGATGATACATAATTCTAGCAGTAAAAAAAGGGAAATTGGCTTGTTTTTTGAGCACAACAACATGTTCAAAAAACGAAAACCCTTGAAATGGGAGAAGGAAGCTAGGAAATGGATCCTCCTACTCAGCACAAGGCATTCTCCATAGGATTGTGAAGAGACCCTGTAAGTCTACGGTGGCCAAACCTCAGAGGACATCGAATTGCTTCTTTCCAGACTAAGACATTTTGTGAAACAGATTGCAGGAGTTGTGCCTTTTCATACAATGGGTTAAAAAAGGCTCTCCCAGACTCCTCCTGACATACTGTATAAGGTTAGATATTGACGAAAAGGCAGCATCTCTAGCCAGGAATTGAATGGGGGAAGGATGGTGGGCCTTGTAGTGCAATGACATCTGCAGGTCTGCCTCGCCCCCCCCCCAAGATCAATGCAATCCTAATTTGCACCTATTACAGCTGTGGATTAGTGCATGCAGGTTTCTTTTGCTATTGCAGTGATTTTTAGTCTCTTTTTTTAAAAATCTGGGTGCTTGATTTTCATCCCTTGGCTTTTCTTGGGGGTGATATGGGTGAGCCTCTCTGGCGGGACCCAGATGGAGGACTTTGATGTTGTCCGGCAGCACCCCAGTCGCCCCCCTCCTTGCAGCGGCTTCAGCGAATGGGCTAAATGCAGAGACCTTTCCTCTTGCGCCTAGAGAGGAGGCGGGAAAAGGGGGCTGGGAGCACAGTTTCCAGCCCCTCCCATTCCTTTGCCAGGTTATGCCAGGTTATGCTGTGGAGGTTCTTTCGCAGGCAGAGGCAAACAAAAGTTATAACCAGTAGCCAACATGGGTTGATCAAAAACAGATCATGCCAAACAAACATTATTTCATTCTTTGACAAAGTGACTAAATGAGTGGACCAGCGAAATGCTGGGGAGATAGTATATTTAGCTTTCAGTAAAGCATTTGATAAAGTAGATCACAAGCTACTTCTTGGCAAGCTAGAAAAATGTGGGACAGACAGCACCACCACAAGATGTGTTTCTAACTGGCTGAAAAATTGTACTCAACATGTAGTCTTCAATGCATGCAGTATTCCAAGCGTGGTCTTACTAAGGCTTTGTAAAACAGTAATATAACTTCACATGATCTTAGTTCTATCCCTCTATTAATGCAGCCTAGGACTGTATTGGTTATTTCAACTAGAACTACACCCACATAGAGGGAAGTAAGCAGTGGGGTACCCCAGATTGCATTTTAGACCAGCACTGATCTAAATCTTCATAAACTATCTAGGCAAGAGGACAGAAGGGTAACTTATCAAATTTGCAGACAAGAAGAATTGCCAACACTCCAGACGACAAGATGAAGATCGAAAATGACTTGACAGACTTGAACAGCCCTATCTAAAAAAAGATATTCAACAGAGATAAAAATAAAGTGTAACACTTAGACAAGAAAACCAATTGTGTAAGTACAAACTAGGTGAAACATTTGAGAGGCATCTTGGAGTCCTAGTGGACAATCACTTAAATGTGAGCCAGCAGTGAGTGGCGGCAGTCGAAATAACCAATATAATCCTAAACTGCATTAATAGAGGGATAGAATCAAGATCACGTGAAGTTATAGTACCACTTTACAAAGCCTTAGTAAGATCACACTTGGAATACTGCATGCAATTCTAGTCATCACAATATAAAAAGATATTGAGACTCTGAAAAGCATGCAGAGAAGAGCAACAAAGATGATTAGGGGGATGGAAGCTAAAACATATGAAGAATGGAATTGGGTATGTTGAAAGAAAAACCAGGGAGGCATGATAGCAGTATTCCAATATTTGAGTGGCTGCCAGAAAGAGGAGGGGGCCAAGTTAGTTGCAAAGCAGCAGAAGGCAAGACAAGGAAGAATGGATGGAAACTAATGAAGGAGAGAAGCAACTTAGAATTAAGGAGAAACTTCCTCACAGTGAGAACAATTAACCAGTGAATAGCTTTGCCTTCAGAGGTTGTGGGAGCTTCAACACTGGAAGTTTTAAAAATAGACTGGATAGTCTCTTGTCTGAAATGGTATAAGGTCTCCTGCTTGAGCAGAAGGCTGGAGTAGAGGACCTCCAAGGTCCCTTCCAGGTCTATTCTGATTGGTTGGTTGATCGATTGATCTTGAAAGCTGCAGCCTTGAGTTTCCTGTTGGAGCAGCAGGAACAGGTTAATATGCATATTTTGTGGGGAGGAAGAAGAGCCACTTTGGTGTAGTGGTGAAGGCACCTGGTCAGGGACAGAGAAACGCTCAGTTCCAGTCCCACCTGAAGGGCAAAAGCATCTATTCAACTTTGGATAATCCCGTCAGGCCTAGGAATCAGGAATGTGGGGGGAACCCCTTCTAAAAACCCTGCCAGGGAAACTGCAAGGCCAGGAATCAAAACTGACCCAAAGGCACCAAAAACGGAGCTAAGTAGCGTCAAATTTCCCTATTTCACTCGGCTCAATTGCAATGGTCGATTGCTAGGGGTCGAAAACGATCTGCTGCCATGTAATCAGTGAAAACATCTTCCAAAGGCCTTCGTGGAGCCTGGACAAAGCGTGTTTTTCCACCTCCTGTCGCTAGATGGCGGTCAGGCAACTTCGGTGCCAAGAAACACATCAATCCAGTAGTGTCATCCGTGCTGGAGCTTAAAAGGGAAAGTTTTAAACCATAGAGTATTGCAATGCTAGAAATGTTGGGAGGAAAGGAGAAACGGAGAGCAACTTCCTCTTCCTTTTAGCTCATTGGAGGAAGTTGGTACGCAGGGCGGCTTTTCTGCTCTTCTCAGGATCGAAGCAGCAGGTGGAATGTGAGTTGGAGGGAGCAGGTGGGAGGAGGAGATTGGAGAGCCGTTTGTTCGGAATGGAATAGGGCCCCCTGCCTGAACAGGGGATGGACTACACGACCTCCAAGGTCCCCCTCTCAGTTATTTTGTAGTGGACCTGAAGTTTTCCGGGGAACAAGATCGGACTGAGGTGCCTCTTCTGGGTCTTTGCTGGGTTGTTTTACTTCCATTTCTAGTTTACAAGCACCGTGTTTTCCTATTGGTTCCCCCATCCATGTATTCACCAGGTTCAACTATGCTTAACCCACTAGTTTTTTTAAAAAATTGAACATTTTTAACGTTTTGATCATTTTTATAAAATTTATTTGCCACCTACCTTACCATGACATTACTGTGGATGGTTTAGAGACATAAAAAATACATACACATTAAAACACATTAAATTTAACTTTGTTCTGTCATGTAACTTCATCCTTCCTGATTGGGCCGCTTAGTGACACAGATGCCAGTCCCAGTTGCAGTCAGTAAGTGAGGACTACTTCAATTGGGATGTCACCAAAGGGGTTGTGGAAAGTATTTTCTGCCCTCCAAGTATTTTACTTGGAGCTCATGGCTTCCATGGGCAAAACTGGTGTTTCAAATCTTTCTTTAGGTATCATTTCATCAGTTAAAGCCCCCACATCTAAAGTTAGTGTCATCCAGACTGACAGGTGTGGCTCAGTTAAACCAAAGACAGATGTATACAGATATATTTCTTTGCTTTCACTTCATTACACAAGAGGCAGTTGGCACAGGAAAGATAAGATAAAGAAAACATTAAAAATTGTAAAAAAATTATAGAAATAGTCAAGCATTCCCTCTGTAGTTTCAGTCACATGCCTAGCCCAGAAAGTTTCCATGGCCTCAGAAGCCTGTTGAGGCCTGAACTTCAGCCTTGCCATCTCAACAGATGAGCAATCATCAAATTCATCAGATTCCTGATTAACATTGGTGCAGAAGGTTTGACTACAACCATTTTGAGATATTGTTCAGGGTTGAAAGACATGGATTTTCTCCATAATGTAGGTGTGTGTATTTTTATTTCTCTCTGAATGTATATATCTGCAGATGTATAATCTGTCCCCAGGATTTTCAGATAAACAGTCATGTGAAAAAGAAAGTACACTCTCCTTGACTTCTATGAGTTTACATATTAGGACATAGTAAAAATCATTTGGTCCTTAGAAGTTCTTAAAAGTAGGTAAATACAACCACAGATGAACAACATGACATGTTACATCAGCTCATCATTTATTTTATAAAAACGATTACTATTTTATGATGTCCCTGGCTGGCAATTGTCCTGAATGTTTTCCTTGTGAATAATCTTCCTCACTGTAGAATGATGGATTTTAAATTGTTTGGAAATGGCCTTTTAAACCTTTCCAAATTGATGGGCAGCAACAATTGCTTCTCTAAAATAACTAGTGATGTCTTTACTCTTTGGCATTGTGTTAACACACACCTCAATGCCGGAGATAAGCCAACTCCTACAACTTCAGCTTTTATAGACGTAGTCATACTTGATGATGATCAATTGATCAAGGGCATTTCATTAGCAGTACTGGGCTGCTACTTTGCCTTGTTATACTGTGGAAGCTGTGAGAAATTTCCTAATGGTGAAAAGAATTGACCAGCAGACCGGCTTGCCTTCAGATGTTCTAGTGCTCCATCACTGGACGCTTTTCAGAAGAATCGAGATACCCACTTCTCCGAAATGATATAGGGCAGTGGTGTGAAACCTGGTCACATCGCATACAGAATCGTGATGTATTGCAATGTTTTTTGCCTTTGCAGAGCCGGGTTGGGTGTGCCCTGCAGGGCTCATCTGCAGCCTGTAGGCCGTTGATTTCACAGGCCTGGTATTTGGTCTCCTGCTTGATCAGGTGTTGGATTAGAAGACCTGCAAGGTCCTTTCCAATTCTGTTGTTTCGTTCTGTTCTGTTCTGTTGCGATGATATCTTTTATGTCATGATAAGTAAAAGCATAGAAATTAAAGAGGGTGTAATTTCTTTCTCAGTTGACTGTATTTGAAAACAGTCTCTGCTAAGTATTTTTGATTGACCCAGACAACAAGTGAATTTCATGATTGAATGGAGATTCGAACTTGGATCTCAGTAGTCTTCCATGTGTCAAATTAATCATGATTAATGTAAGCTTATTGGAGCATTATGTCATGTTTGCTTTTTCATTGTACTGTAAACTTTTTTCTTTCTTATCTTCTGCAACCATTTTATGCACAATTAAAGATACCCTTTTATTTGAATCTTATAGGCAAAGAGGATGGCAATAAGAGCACTCTGGACAACTGAGGATAAAAAGCAACACTGAATAGCAAAGCAAGTCATTCAGAAATCAAAATATTTTCCATTTCCTTCAGAGAGCCACACAATTCTTCACCTTCCTCAACAAGTGAGAGAGAAACGAGAGAAAATCAAGAAGAGATTTCTAGCTCAGAAAAGTAGAGTGTGAAATTCAAACAAACATTACATGAAAAGTCAAAAGAGATTACTATTTTTTCATTCAGCAAAAGAGGGAAATACCTTGAAGCTACTGGGGAGGAAAAGGTCAACTGGAAAGCAACGTAGAGCAGATACTGTTGATGGCCTTGCTCTGGAAGGAAGAAAACGGCTTGGATCAAAGCACAATTAAACACGGAATTACCTATATTTTGGACATCCTCAGGAATATGAGTTGTGGAATATGAGTTGTGGAAGAGGTCCATAGACGTGCAAATCACAGCTGATTATGCCTGAGAGGATCCAGGCTGAAGAAAAACCTTACATGTACTCTGAATGTGGCAAAACCTTTGAACAGAACAGCTCTGTTGTGGTTCTTGGAAGGGCGCACACAGGAGAGAAGTCCTACAAGTGCTCCCAATACGGTAACTGCTTTAGGGAGCATGATGATGTGGTGATACACCAGAGAACTCCCACAGGAGAGAACCCCTTTGAATGTTCTGATTGTGAGGGAAAAATCAGTAACAATTCCAACCTTATTAGCCACCAGAGGATTCACACAGGCAAGAAACCCTTTAAATGTCTTGAATGTGGGAATAGTTTCAACTGGAATTCTCATCTTATTGCACATCAGAGGAGTCACACAGGTGAGAAACCGTTTGAATGTCCTGATTGTGGGAGAAGTTTCAGTACCAATTCCAGCCTGGTGGTACACCAGAGGACTCACACAGGTGAGAAACCATTTAAATGTCCTGATTGTGGAAAATGTTTCAGTCAGAATTCCAACCTGGTGAAACACCAGAGGACTCACACCGGAGAGAAACCCTTTGAATGTCCTGATTGCGGCAAAAGTTTCAGTTGGAATTCCAGCCTAGTGAGACACCAGAGGACTCACACTGGAGTGAAACCTTTTGAATGTCCTGATTGTGGGAAAAATTTCAGTCAGAGTTCCAACCTCATGATGCACCAGAGGACTCACACAGGAGAGAAACCATACGAGTGTCCAGACTGTGGGAAAGATTTCAGTATTCGGACCAGCCTTCTGAATCATATGCTTATACACACAGGGGAGAAACCATTTGAGTGCCCCGAATGTGGACAGTGTTTCAGGAAACCGTCCACCCTTATCACGCACAAGGAAATCCACATGAGACCCAAATTGATAAGTGTAGAGGAGGCTTAAATTTCAGTTCTAACGTCCCATTGTAAGTCCAGTTGAGAAATAACTATTTAATTTGACTGCATAGAATATGCCTGCTTTTTTTGTAGGCAAGTATGAAATGGTATTAGATCAGAAGGAGAGAAGAAAAAATTACAACATCAATTTTTGATAATGGCTATCTAGGCAGCAGCAGCAGAAGTTGCTGGATATTTATTTTTGCAGAAATTGTACAATTATGAAGAAATGTAAAAAAAATGGGAGTGTTCTTTACATTTCTTTCATGGTAGATGATAGAAGTGCCACGTACACAGTCCCAGCCTTTTTCTCCCTGGTTGCCCCCGAGATTTTCAGCCCCAGAATTCCTCAGCCAGCATCTTTCGGGGATAGGAGCTATAGTTGGAGATTGTAGCTCCTCATATAAGGAGAAAGCAAGAGGAGAAGACAAATAGAGGGGGTTCAAAGTTCAACTTTTCCTAACAGTTCCAGGAATTCAGTGCACCAAGCATGTCTGTTCAGATTGTGTCAAGAATGAGGCACGCAAGTGGAAAGAAACCATATGACTAGCAAACATATTGGGGGAGTTTGGGGCTGTGGGGAAAATAGTGCCCCCCCTCCAGAAAAAGGAGAATCCCACGATAAACTCTATTCCCCTGGCTTCTTTCCTGAAGAGCAAGGATTAAACCTAGAAGCCAGAAGACCCAGAGAATAAAAATACCATCTCCCGTTTTCTTTCGTCTCACCTCTCTCTTAATAGAAATCACCTCCGGCTAATTGCCTGCATAAGCCCCGTTCATGAAATAAATTCATTGTTTCCTCTGTAAACTGAATAGCTCCAGTTAATATAACAATATCTTGGGCCAGCTGACTCCTTGATAAAATCTGGCTAAAAGTCACGGACGAACCAAAATTAATAGAATGAAAAACAACTACACCACTTGACAGGATTAAGGGCGCATTGTCTGAGAGAAATAAGAAAATCACACTTCTTGACAGGATTAGGACTGAGCGGGCAAACTATTGCACCACCAATCAAATAACAAAGATGTACAAAAGCAAACCTCAGGTTTTGAAACAGTGTAAAAGTTATAAAAATATCTATACTCACCGAGTCAGGTGTCCAGCTGACCTGGAAGCCACTGCTATCCCAGGACCATTGGATTCCAAAATAAAACTTCCTTTCCGAATAGCCTGCTTACCAGCTTTTTTCCCCCACCAGCTATGATTGCTCACCCTGGCTGGACAGAATGAACCAGAGAGGAACTTTTCCTTCCAACAGGGCAGTGGCAAAAGCAGTGTAAAATGTCAGGTGTAAAGGCTGTTCTGCCTTGCAGGTGGCCTTCATGGAGAAGAGCTGTAGCAACACTGAGTGGAGGAGAAAAGGGATTGTGGTTTTGGGCCCAGGAACTCCAGGTTTATTCACAACTCCTCCTGTGGTGATCTTTGTTCTCAAGGACCTCCTTGTCAGCCTTTGATGGTTAGAGGGTGAAAGCAACCCCAGGGGACAGATACTTTTGTGGTTCACCCCCTCCTTGGTGGTGAGATGTGAGGAAAAAAAGTAATGCAAAGCTCTCTTCCCAACACATGGGAGAAGTTTCCTGTTCTTTCACTTCTCTCCCAGGGCTCCTTAATGTTTTCCAAAAATTCATCCTACAAATAAAGAGAGGAACATTATTTGTAGCAGCAAAAGTGACCTTATTTGTAGCGGCAAAAGTGACATTTCAGCTATGCAGACGAATGATCCTGATTTTGCTGGGATCGGAAGACGCCAAAGAATTCCAAGATTGTTCATTTCAACAGCACCATTCAAAAAGACAGGTTACAATCTTTTTTAGTAGGTCGCAATGCATGTGATCCCTTTGCAGAAGGATACTCGGTGACCAGGAGCAGATCAGGACCGGCGTCTGGAGGAACCAAGGGGAACTTTCGGCCTCAGGCTCTAGCTCCAACTTACTTTGAATTTAAACATGTGCAAAATTTCTAAACTTTAAAATAGTAAATGTATCTTCCATCATTTTTCCTTTCTCACTTTCCTTGGTGTCACATGTTGTTAGTGCATATGTTTATCATGTGTCATCTTTCAGTTCGGAGTTGGAAACCCTTGCAAAGCCTCGGGGTCTTGGATAGGGCCACATAAACATATCAAGCAAAATTTAAGAAAGCCAATCTAAGAGTCAGAGGGGATGGTCTACAGGGCGAATTCAAAAGACATAAGAAGGAATTAGATTGAAACATGTCAGTCGCTACATATTCTTTCACTCCTCAGATTTTATTCCATTGATGGTACATGCTTTAAAGCTGGTTCTCCTTCATAGTAGGGTTGTCTTTATGGACATTTTCTTGTCTTGGAAACAATATGGAACTGATAGTGCCACTGCTTCCTCCTGTGATTTTTTTTAGCAACAGTGAGATTTTGGGCTGAATTGTGGTTCCAAGTCAAGGACTACCTGTATTTACATAAAGTATCAGAGTTGGAAGGGACCTTAGAGGTCTTCTAGTCCAACCCCTCTTGCTCAAGGCAGGAGTCCCTATACTATTTGAGACAAGAGACTGTCCAGTCTCTTCTTAAAAACCTCCATTCTACTTCCATGGGCAAACCCTGTCCTTTAATCTTGCCGAAGCTCTTAGGGTCATTTCATCGATTAACATCCTCCCCTCGCTCTAATGTTAGATCAGAAAGTGTGAGTGTACTGTAAGAAGTAATCACAAACACTCCACCCCTAGAGAATGAAATATTTTGGGGAATATTAGAAGAGATAGAATATTGTATTTCCCCAAAGGAAAAATGGAGAAGAAAACTCTTAACAAGGGCAGAAAGCAGCGTCAGCTCTTACCCAAAGTCTTTAGAGATGGATGTTTTGTTGTTAAATCCAGGCCAGCCTATTCACAAACAAACACCTTCAGTTCCAGTTGATGGGATTAAAATGTGCATTCCCTCACCCAAAATGTAAGGACAGGAGGGTGACCATTTAGGACATAATAGAATTAACTCACCACCTTTGAAAAAGCAAATGACACAAAAGCCCCTTCATTGCACAATCTGGAGATCAGTTTATACTTCAAAGTTACAGAAACCTATAAAGCTCCATCCACTCATTCAGCCATTTTGTCAGCTTTCACAGAACTACATGCTGTTGTTGGTTCTGCTCATCAATATACGGAATCCTTCTGTTCAATCAGCCTCCATTTTATTTCCAGCGTCCTTCTCCCGGCTTGGAACCAGAGCAAATTTTTCTTCCAACAGTACCCACATATATGTGTATACATATACTTCCTTTCCAGGACTTAAAGATATCTTTGATGATACATAATTTTACCAGTAAAAAAGGGGGGCTGGCTTGTATTTTGGGTGCAACAATATTTTGAAACATGGAAACCCTTAAAACGGGAGAAGTAAGCTGTCAACCCCGAAGCTGATCTGGCTGTGGGTTTGTTTTTTCCCCTTTCCCCTCTTTTCCTTTTCTGTAGTTTTCTACTTGGGATTCCTTCACGTAGCTTTGTGCTTGTCAAAGCTTGGAGCCAAAGGGCTTTGTAATTAAAATAAACTAGTTCATTCCTGGGTCAAGGACATTCCAACTGATGGCTGGCAGGAGTGGAGGAAGCTGGAGCCTGGATTGGACAATGTGATTCATTGTTTTGAAGGAAAGTGAAACTGTCGGGTTTATTGAGGAGGAAAGCCCGGGAAAATGTAGAGTTGGCTTTCCACCAGCTAATACCAAGATGATGTCTCCTAAATAAAACCTGTTCTTTGGGAATCTGCCTCGGAGTCCTGGTTTGAATTGGGGTCAATGCTTGGAAGGCTGACAAAAGCTAGGAAGGATCCTCCTACTCAGAATAAGGCATTCCCCATAGCAATGGCCATTCCCTGTGGAAGAAGACATTGAATTGCTCCTTTGCAGACTTAAGAAATTTTATGAAAAGGCTTGCAAGACATGTGCCATTTTATTTATTTTATTTTTTATTTTATTTTATTTTATATTTTATTTTATTTTATTTTATTTTATTTTATTTTATTTTATTTTATTTTATTATTTTATTTTATTTTATTTTATTTTATTTTATTTTATTTTATTTTATTTTATTTTATTTTATTTTATTTATTGGACTTGTATGCAGCCCCATCTCCAAGACTCGCTCACAACTAAAACCAGACAATCAACAATAAATAATTAAAACAAGATTAAATAATCACAAGCCCAATATGTATAACAATTAAATTAAAATTAAATTTAAGAATTCCCACCCCCCCAGGAGGTCAGCACAGCCCGGCCTGTCCCAATAACCAGGTCCTCAAGTCATGATGGAAGGTGTGAAGGTCAGGGGCCAGACGGAGCCCCAGGGGTAGTTGGTTCCATAGGGCGGGAATCGCCACAGATTAGGCCCGCCCCCAGGGCACCGCCAGCCAGCATTGACTTGCTGACGGAACCCCAAGAAGGCCCCGTCTGTGTGCTCGTACAGGGCGGTTGGCACTCGATATCGGCAGGAGATGCTCCCGTAGGTATCCCGGACCCATGTCTTGTAGGACTTTGAATGTTAAAACTAAAACCTTGAATCTCACCTGGAGCGCAACTGGCAACCAATGCAGGTCACGCAGGAGGGGTGTAACATGAGAGAATAGGGAAAATCCCATCACCACCCGCATGGCTGCATTTTGCACCAGCTGCAGTCTCCGGATGGTATGGAAGGGCAGTCCTAGATAGAGAGCGTTGCAGTAGTCGAGTCGGGAGGTAACAAGAGCATGAGTGACTGTACGCAGGGCATCTCGGTCCAGAAATGGGCGCATCTGGCGAACCAGCCGGACCTGAGCAAAGGCTCCCCTGGCCATGGCCCCCACCTGTTCCTCCAACCGGAGCCACGCATCCAGGAGGACCCCCAGGTTCCACGCCCAGTCCACAGGGGGCAACACCCCTCCCCCTATGGCCAATGATGGACACTCCTGACTGGACCGAGATGCCGGTATGTACAGCCACTCAGTCTTGGCCGGGTTGAGTCGAAGCATGTTTCCATCCATGCAGATCCGTACCGCATCCAGACAACGGGCCATCACAGATGGCCTCACTTTTGACTCTAGAATACTTTGGTATATAGAGGGATCATGGTCAACTCAAAGACTGCAAGGTGTCCAGGTCCTGGGTTTTCTTGGATGTCCACTCCTGGGAAGATTGGCAACTGCCTACAATGTTTCCCACTTGTGAATAATATTCCCCACTATAAAATGAAGGATTTTAAATTTTTTGGAAATGGTCTTTTAAACCTTTCCAAATTGATGGGCAGCAACAATTGTTTCTCTAAGATCATTGCGGATTCTTTATTCTTTGGCATTATGTTAACACTCAGCTCAATGCCGGGCACCAGGAAACTCCGGCTTTGAGTTTCGGCTTTTGTAGATGTACTCACACTTTCTGATGATCAATTGATCAAGGGCATTTTATTAGCAGTACTTGGCTGCTACTTCACCTCTTTATACTATGGAAGCAGTGAGAAAATTGCTAATGGTAAGAATAAGTAACCAGCAGAACAGCTTCCCTTCAGAAGTTTCAGGCTTTTCAGAAGAGACAAGACAGCCACTTCTATGACATGGTATAGGGTGTCCTGCTTGATCAGAGGCTGGATCAGAAGATCTTCAAGGTCCTTCCAATTTTGTTATTCTTTTTCACTTGCCTGTATTTGACAACAACCCTTTGCTCTGCTAAGAATTTGTGATTGACCCAGTCAACAAGTGAATTTCATCATTGAATGGATATTCGAACTTGGATCTGGGTAGCCTTCCATGTGTCAAATGAATCATGATTAATGTAAGCTTATTGGAGCATTGTGGCATGTTTGCTTTGTCATTGTAATGTAAACGTTTTCTTTTTCTCATCTTCTGCAACCATTTTATGCACAATTAAAGATACCCTTTTATTTGAATCTTATAGGCAAAGAGAATGGCAATAAGAACACTCTGCACAACTGAGGATAACCTGCAACATTGAATAGGAAAGCAAGTCAGTCCAGAAATATTTTCCATTTTCTTCCGGGAGCCACACAATTCTTCACCTTCCTCAGCAGGTGAGAGAGAAGCAACAGAAAATCAAGAAGAGATTTCTAGGTCGGAAAAGTAGAGTGTGAAATTCAAGTACCCATTGCATGAAAAGTCAAAGGAGATTATTTTTCCATTCAGCAAAAGAGAGGAATATCTGGAAGTTACAGGCGAGCAAAAGGTCGATTGGAAAGCCACGTAGTGCAGACAGTGTTGCAGGCCTTGCCCTGGGGGGAAGAAAATCGCCACTAAATTGAAGTACTACTAAAGAAAGGATCACCCATATTTTGGACGTCCTCAGCAAGGAAGAGCTCCTTAGACATGCCTGTTGTGGGAAAGATTTAAATGTCCTGATTGTGGTAAAGGTTTCAGTCAGAATTCCAACTTTGTGACACAACAGAGGACTTACATCTGGAAGAAAATGTTTGAATGTACTGAGTGTGGGAAATGTTTCTGTCATAATTCCAACCTGGTTATACACCAAAGGACTCACACAGGAGAGAAACCATTTGAATGTCCTGACTGTGGTAAAAGTTTTAGTACCAATTTTGGCCTGGTGACACATCAGAGAATTCACACAGGAGAGAACCCTTTGAATGTCCTGATTGTGAGAAGTGTTTCAGTGATAATTCCAGCCTGGTTAGACACCAGAGGACTCACACAGGAGAGAAACCCTTTCAGTGTCCTGACTGTGAGAAAAGTTTCAGTCATAATGCCAGCTTGGCTCAACACCAACGAATCCACACAGGAGTGAAATCCTTGAAATGTCCTGACTGTGGTAAAATTTTCAGTACCAATTCTGGCCTGGTTAGACACCAGAGGATTCACACAGGAGAGAAACCCTTTGAATGTCCTGTTTGTGGGAAAAGTTTCAGTCAAAATTCTACCTTGGTTCAACACCAGAGGACTCACACAGGAGAGAAACTCTTTGAGTGTCCTCACTGTGGGAAAAGTTTCAATCGCAATTCCAGCTTGATTGAACACCAGAGGACTCACACAGGAGAGAAACCCTTTGAGTGTCCTGACTGTGGGAAAAGTTTCAGTCACAATTCCAACTTGGTTCAACACCAGAGGACTGACACAGGGGAGAAACCCTTTGAGTGTCCTACCTGTGAGAAAAGTTTCAGTTACAATTCCAGCTTGATTCAACACCAGAGGACTCACATAGGAGAGAAAGCCTTTGAATGTCCTGTTTGTGAGAAGTGATTCAGTGATAATTCCAGCCTGGTTAGACACCAGAGGATTCACAAAGGAGAGAAGCCCTTTGAATGTCCTGTTTGTGGGAAAAGTTTCAGTAACAATTCCACCCTTGTGACACACCAGAGGACACACAGGAGAGAAACCCTTTAAAGGTCTTGACTGTGGAAAAAATTTCAGTCACAATTCCTACCTCATTGGCCACCAGAGGATTCACGCAGGAGAGAAACCATTTAAATGTCCTGTTTCTGGGAAAAGTTTCAGTCAGAATTCCCACCTTGTGGAACACCAGAGGACTCATACAGGAGAGAAACCCTTTAAATGTACTGACTGTGGGAAAGGTTTCTGTCAGAATTCCAACCTCATTGGGCACCAGAGGACTCACAGGAGAGAAAGCCTTTAAATGTCCTGATTGTAGTAAAAATTTCAGCAAAAATTCTAATGTGGTGACACACCAGAGAACTCACATAGGAGAGAAACCCTTTGAATGTCCCAATAATGGAAAAGTTTCTCTCAGAGATTCCAGCTCGTGCATCAGAGGAGTCACAGAGGAGAACAACTGTATGAGTGTCCTGTTTGTGGAAAAAGTTTCAGTTGGAATTCCAACCTTGTGATACATCAGATAACTCACACAGGAGAGAAACCATATGAGTGCCCAGACTGTGGGAAATATTTCAGTATTAGGACTAGTCTTCTAAATCATAGTGCCCAGAGTGTGGATGATGCTTCGGGAAACATTCCACCCTTATTGTACAGAAAGAAATCTACATGAGGCCCTAAGTAATAAGTGTAGAGAAGGTTTGAACTTCATTTCTAATGTCCCATTGTAAGTCCAGCTGAGAAATTGACTGTTAAATTTGACTGTAAAGAATTTGCCTATTCTTTTATAGGCAATATGTAATGGCATTAGATGGGAAGGAGTAAAGAAAACATTGCAACATATTAGTTTGATAACACCTATGTGACCATCAGCAGCAGAAGTTGCTAGATACACGTAGTCCTCGAGTTATGAATGTAATGGATCCTGCCCATTCTATATATAACTCAAGAATTCATGGGAATGAATCTTGTACATTGAATGACATCACTCCCTGCTTTCGCCCTTGCATTCGCTGCTTTCTCAGATCAACCTGACAAGATCTCCAGCACCTAGAAAGCAACCCCGGGGGGCTGTGAGGCCTCTTGGGGCTGCTTTCTTGTCGGCAAATCACTTGAGGATTGTGTTCTTTTTTAAAAATAATAATAATAATTTTTTAATATAAACATTTCACCTTACATTAAAAGTGTGTTGTCTGGATACAAATATCTCTGTGCGACAACAATCAAAATTTACCACATTGTATTGGTATTAATTTCTAATGTTACAATAATATTGTATATAGTAAACCTATTCATTTCTCCCTCTTAACATGTCTTCTAATAAGAATATAATATTGTTAAGTATAGTAAACCTAATAGTCATATCAATAACAGTCATATTGTATAAATCTCTATCTTAACACACTTTCTATATTTCACTGATCTTTTATTTCTAACTTCCATTTTTCTTCTTTAACCATCGATAAAATAATTCCCATGTCATACAATATTCAGTTTGTTCTTTCTCCTTAATTGCAAGGGTTAATCTATTCATTTCTGCACATTCTAATTTTTATTTATCTAATATTTCTAATATGAAAATATTAGGAAAAAAAAGGATTGCATTCTTGTAGGGTTTGGCAGCCCTTTGCAGTCTTTCCCTATAGAAACAGGGCTTTGGAGGGACTCACCCGCTCCTCCCAAGCTCCGCTGGTGCCAACAAAGGCTTTTTGCAAAGGGCTGCCAAAGCCTACAGGAACACAATCTCCCTGCAGGCTTCAGCAAGGAAATGGCAAAGTCCTGAAGAACCAAATATTCCCTCTGCAAGCATCCACGTCTCAATTCGCAGAGAATAGAGGCCTAAAGTGTGAGATTACACAAGCTCTCATGTTACTGATCTCGCAGTACGTTAGGCCTCTGTTCTCTGCGAATGTGGGCAAAGAAACCACAAAAGAGAGGTGGTCTTTGCAAGGTAAGTGACTCTCCACAAGTGAAGTTCCTGTGAAGACCCTGCAGGGGGTTGAATAGGCAGGGTGAATGTTGCAGAGCCTCTGCAGTCATTCGTAAGGGTGAACAACTGCTGTGGTGCTTCAATATTCATAATTTTGGGATTTGTTGATAAATGCTAGGGGGCGCTTATTGCGTAAAAAATGTTCGCTATGGGAACAATTGTACCCCTCGGGATTACCTGTATTTATTTTTGTAGAAATTGTGCAGTGATGTAAAAATCTTTTTTTGGGTGTTCTTTGCATTTTTATCATGGTAGATGATAGAAATGCCATGTAGAGAGTCCCAGCCTTTTTCTCCCTGGGTGCCCTTGAGATTTTCAACTCCAGAATTTCCCAGCCAGCAGCTCTTTGGGATCGGAGCACTAAGGCTATAGTTACAGATTGTGGCTCCTTGTATCTGGAGAAAATGAGAGGAGGCGAGAAGTAGAGGGGTTTCAGAGTTCATCTTTTTTTTTATAAACAAGTTTTATTCAATTTTTCCACATTTTAACATCTCTTTTCAGTAAACAGCATGATTACAGGTTTGACATATACATACAAATATGACCATAACTACACATTCAATTTTTGTATTCAATTTCTTATCTTAACAATGCTTTTATGTATTTTCTATTTTATTATATTATTTCAAATGCTTATCTCATTATTTAATTCACATATATTAACTTCATAATTATTATATTTTAGTACTTTTGGCTGTCACATTTGTATATTCCTCTTAAATTCTGATTTATAACACTCCTTCTATAAATTGATTTCCCCCCCTAAAATAGTTTAAGTGCACCACCTTTGAGTTACATATTCCTTAATTATTTCCCCTTTTAAATCCCATTAAATGTTAGCATTTTATTACCTAACACATTAAAATTACTAATCCCATTTAAGATTATATAACACATATAAATCAGGTTCTGCATGGTTTCCCCTTTTTAATTTTAATTTCATAAAGTTTATCTACAGTTTCAGAAAAAAAGGACATATTAATCTACTCATTTAATAGGCCCTGATGTTAATTCCTTTTCATCTCCTATATCATTTCATTTATTTCAATATATTTAAAATATTTCAATATATTCAATAAACCTATTTCATTATTTGTTACAATTATCTCTATGCATAAAAAAACATTAAATTTCATTATCAAAAAATAGCAATTAATCAACCCTAATGCCAATTTCACTTTCAAATCTCCTCCTATATTATTACATTTATTATTCCGTTCATACTTAAATCAAAAGAAATGAAAAGGAAAATCAGCATTCCAATCCTCAAAAAAATTTCAATATATTTAATAATCATGTTCCATATGTTCATTGTATTTATTTCTTAAACATAAAGGAGGAGAGCTTTACCAAAAAGTAACAATTCTATTATCCATCTTATATGTCCCCATTTCACAACTAAAAATTTATCTATATTATTCCCCAACATCTTGCAGAACCCCCTCTCCCAAAGTCATTCAGCCATTGTCTCTGTAAGAAGTTTACTCCCATTTTTTAAAATTTCCCATATTCCTTTATTCCCAGATCCTGTTTCTTCTGCCTTCTATCCCCTAACATTTCCCCTTTTGTTATTTCACTCCAATTTTTAACCCCTTCTCTCTTTTTGACTATCTTCTACCCTTCAGATTTCTGCTGATTCTTTTCCCCCTTTTTTATTTTCTGGATATTTCCCTCTTTACTCAATTTTTCAACCCTCCGATATTTTTTCCCAATTCTTTTCCTCTTTCCTTCTGGATTCCTTTGTTCTTGATGATAATTAAAGATGGCCCCTTCTGGAATTTGCTCCACCTCTTCTTCTATACTTTGTCTTTGTTGTTCATGCTCTGCAACTGCCTCTTCAAGAAATTTAAGAAAGGAGCCAAAAGTTTCACCTTTTTCCTGTAAAGTTTTCTCAATTTTACCAAGTTCCAGTTTTAGTGCCTGAAAGGATATTTCCATTTTACAATTTTTTATTTAATCCAATTAATGCCTTTAAAGTTAATTCTCAAAAATCCACTTGTTTCCTTCCTCTCAACTTTTAATCCTCAGTTAGTCCAATACCAAATCCATAACGAAGTCAGCAATTAATCCAAAAGCAAAATCTTCATATATCTTTCTTTACTTCAATATTTCAATTTTCAAAAACTCTTATTTTGTTATGTCAATTTTCCTTGTATTTTTAAGAGTCTTTAAAGAAAAAAGTCAAGTTAAGATGGCACTCTTCGTTAAAGTTCATCTTTTTTTAACAGTTCCAGGAATTCAGTGCACCAAGCATGTCTGATCAGATTGTGTCAGGAATGAGGCACCAAAGAATTCCAAGATTGTTTATTTCCCCAACACCATTCAAAAAGACAGGCTATAATTTTTTTTACTAGCTTTACTAGCTTTTATTACATGAAGGACACACAACAACCAGATCCCGGCCAGGTGTGTGGAGAAACCAAGTTTTAAGCCCAAGTGATTTCAAATTTAAACGTGCAAAATTTCTAAAATTTAAAATAGTAAAAATTTAATCAATTTTCCTTTTTTCTTTTCTTGGTGTCACATTTTAGTGCACTATCTTTATCATGTCTCATACTAGTTAGTTGGAAATGCTTGCAATGTTCCCAAAGCCTCTGAATCTCTCACAGGGCCAGAGGTGGGTTGCTGCTAGTTTGCACCGGTTCAAGGGAACTGGCAGTTAAGATTCTGTGCAGTTCGGCAAACTGGCAAACCCCACCATTGCCTGGCTCTGGTCCTGCCTGTTTTGGGGCCCATTTTTTGCCTGGTTTTGGGCCTGAAAAATGGGCTGAAAATGGCCCAAAATGCGAGGTGAAAAACAGGTGGGATTAGCCCCAAGCGGCTGAATCCTATCTCTGCCTTTGAGGCGAGTGGCTGGGAGGTGAGGCTGGGTATGATGAGTAACATCATCCACCCAGTGACATGACCAACCGGCCACGCCTACCCAGCCAGAGAACCAATTATGTTATTCCAATCCCACCACTTCACGGGGCTATATAGCAATATCAAGCAAAATTGAATAAAGCCAACCTAAGAGTCAGAGGGGATGGTCTATAGCATTGGTTCCCAAAGTGGGCAGTACCACCCCCTGGGGGGGTTGGATGCCTTAGGAGGGCACTAAGAGGCAAGGGGCCCAGCAGGGAGGCACTAAGAGGCAGCAGGGGGGCGTTCGAGATGTTGGCACCACAGGCTTACCCCATTGACTGTTGCACCACTCCGGAACTGGTGCCTTGAATGCAGTGGTGACGGCTTTGCTCTACTTTCCCAACGTGCTCCCGCATTCAAGGCACTGGTTCCGGAGCAGTGCAAAAGTCAATGGGGTGAGTCTGTGGTGCTGATGCCTCGAATGCCCCCCTGCTGCCTCTTAGTGCCCCTCTGCCGGCCCCCTTGGGGGCGCTAAGAGGTGGCAGGAGGGCGTTTGAGGCACCGGCCCCTCAGGTTCACCCCATTGACTGTTGCACCAGAGTGGTGGAAGGGGCTCAATGGGGTGAGCAGCCCTTCCGAGCTGGCCAGCTTGCACAGGCAGCTGGCCACCTCGTAGTGCAGGACTTGTGCCGTGTGATGCCCAAAGAGCTGCCAGTGGCGGGCCAGGCGCTTGGCTTTCAACTGGTCCAGGAAGCAGCAGAGGCCGCGCAGCTCACAGTTCTCTGCCTGCAGCCGCCCATTGATGGCTTTCAGCTCGTGGATCTCACACAGGTGCTCCTGCAGCTGCCGGTTCACGCCTTGGATCAGCGGGCCGCATTGCACCAGCACCGCCAGCTTCTCAGTCTCCTGGCGCAAGTGCCACACCTTCTCCTTGCTGCAGCCAGCCAGGTCCGCCTTGCTGGCTGGGGCATCAGACAATGGAGGAGGAAGAGGAAGCAGCGGAGCAGCTGGTGGCCTGGAGGGGTGGCCGATCAGGGGCGGCGGCGGAGGCACTGGGAACATTGCTCACTCAGCTCTGGCCAGTGCAAAACGGTGGGGGAAGCAAGCAGTTAGCCCGCCCATGCAGCAGCATCTTTGCAACGCTGGACGCCGGCTTGAGCGAGCCATACTTTTGCAGCAGGACCTCCCTCTTCCTCCAGCACCAGAATTAATGGGATGGATGTGCAGCGGGGCCAGGCACGCTGTACCTCCACCAGCCAGGAGCAGGTGCAAGGAATGGAGAAGGGTGCTTGCTCAGTGGAGGGCAGGAGTGAAGGGGGGAGGCAGGGGAAAATTGTGTGTGTGTGTGTGAATGGGAGCACACAGGCCTGTGCACAGGAATGGGCCGACGGTGGGGGGGAAGCAGCACTGTTTTTTTTCCCCCAAGCCGGGAAAATTGGGGAGAGGGTAGGTGGGTGGGGGAAAAACAGAACATGCTTGCATCCTTTCCCCGGTCACAATCCAGATTAAGGAGTCTTCCTGCACCCACCCACCCACTCACTCTGGGGTTTTGGACACACACCGCAGCCTTCTGTAGCTTGGCAAAGGGCACAAGTGCATGGAGGCACAATTGGGGTTAGGGGGCGTGGGTGGGGGGGAAACAGCTTGCACCCTTTCCCCGCTGCTCCGCTCGGACTTGCTTGGGCAGGTCCCTCCCGTGCAGCGGGCTCAATGGGGTGGACCTGCGGGGCCGGCACCTAGAACGCAACAGTGGCGGCACGTTTGAAAAGTAGAGCAAAGCTAGAGGTCGGTAATTTTTTCTGCAAAGAAGCACAAAAGCTTCTGGGCTATGCACAAGAAGGGACACACATGTCAATGCAGTTCAGCAACATAAAATAAAGAAACACAAAACAAATCAACAAGAATCGGCAAAGCATCTGATTAGATTCTATTCATTACTGGAATCTAATCAGAGATGCTTTGCCGATTCTAGTCCAATGACCTGCTACAGCAGGGTTAGAAGGGAGTGTGTGTGTATGTGTGTGCATGGCTGTCAAAACTCCAAAAACAGGTCAAGTAGCTATGGGGAGGCCAGTCACAAATTAGAACACTTGCTAAACAACTAGCCGTTAAGTGAGGATCACTTGTATTTGGTTTGCCAGTCACCTGGCCATGCTCACCCAGTCACATGACCACCAAACCACACCTACCTGGTCATGTGACCACCAAGCCATGCCCAGCCAGCAAGCCATGCCCAGCCAGTCACATGACCACCAAGCCATGCCCACCCAGTCACATGACCACCAAGCCACACCCTCAAATTAGGCCACACCCACATAAATTTGAATTCCACCCCTGGGTGTGGGGCACTGAGGATGAGTTTATAGCACCAAGGGGGCGGTGGACTGAAAAAGTTTGGGAACCACTGGTCTACAGGGTGGGGTGAAAAGCCATAAGTCCCCACTCAGAACAGTCCATTTCCTCAGAATCAATCTTTGAAGTTCAGATTGAAAGATGTAAAGTATGTGGTGTTTGGAAGATACTGGATCTTGAAAGCTGCAGCCTTGAATTTGGGGCTGGAGTAGCAGGAACAGCTGAATGGATGGATTTTGTGGGGAGGAAGAAGGCCAGTTGGGTGGTCACCAGCCTAGAGCTTGAGAGACACTCATTTCCAATCCTGCTTTAGGCACAAAGCCATCTCAGAGACCTTGGCCTGGCCTGTCCTTTCAGGCCTTGGAAAGGGGAAATTTGCTTTCAAAAAACCTTGGCAAGGAAACTGCAGGGAGTGGGAGTGCAGGATAACTCCCCAAAACCTATTTTTGCAAGTGAGTAAATCTTGGAGAGTGAACCCTGACCAGTGTTGTGCCATAAACATTTATGAAGTTCTTGTTTGTGTGCACAATCACTAAATCAGTGTTGGCAGATCTTTTGGGCACCAAGTGCCGAAACGGGAGTGCACGCAAATCTTTTCAGTACTGAGTGCCAGAATGGGTGTGCATGCATGTGCATGTGCGTGCCGACAACCAGATCTTCTGGTTTTCGGCGCGCATGCGCACCGGCCACCTGGTTTGCTGGTTTCTGATGTGCATGTGTGCGCAATGACCAGTTGTCCTGTGCACATGCACTGGCTCTGCCTTGCCTTTTGGGGGTTCTTGCGCCTCCCTCCTCCCTGTCCCCATCGGGTTGGTGGGACATACACCCTGTGGCCTACCTCCACTGGAAAACTGGAGCCCCTTCCCGGCCTTGGAATAAGGCAGCACAGCTACCCCCATCCCGCCACTTCTAAGGGAGCACGACTGCTTCCTGGCTGGCATGACTTCCTCTCACCTGGCTCAGCTCCTGCGCAGCCCCGCCTCCTTAGAAGGGCAGCAGTGGCAGCTGCAAGGGGAAGGGCAGGAGCAACTGGCCGGCCACCGCAGCCGCTCCCATGCCAGCAAGCCATGCAGGCAGTTCACCTCCCCACCTGCAGCTCCTCCTCCAGCATACCACCTGGAAGCGGCAGCGCAACAGCCATCCCTGCTACCGGGGGCAATGGGGCAGCGGAGGCATGGATGGGCAAGCCAGGGCTTCTCTCCTCCCCCGAGCGAGCTTGTGCGGCCCCAACCCTCCAGCCCACGGCACTGACATGCATTGTGGTCCGGAGTGCCTTGCTGGCTCTGGTGCACAGGACAGCATTTCCTGGTTGGGTGGACAGTTGCCCCATGCATGAGCTGGCCAGTGTGCAGGAACCCAGAAGAGCAAGGGGAGCAGAGCTGCTGGCCAGGACAGCTGGGGCCATACAAGAAGGGAGGGAAGCCCTGGCCTTCGTATCCCCGCTGCGGCAGCTGCTACTGCTGCTCTTCTGGGCGGTGCAGGAGCTGAGCCGGGTGGGAGGAACACCAGGTCAGAAGTGGTTGTGCTTCCTTGGCAAAAGTGATGGGAGGGGGGCTGCATAGGGGTCAGGTGGCTCTTCTGGGGAGACCAAGCCAGCTAGGTGCTCCAGAGCAGTGGTTGCCAACCAGTGGGCCACGGGAAAATTTTGGTGGGCCGCAGAGAAATCTCACCCCCAGAGCACCGCCACAAAGCAATTAATCCAGGCTGCACAGAAACACAAGGCAGCGCCACGGGAACCCTCCCCACCCACTCACTCCTTACCCAGCAAACTTGCCTGCTAAATTGCTATTTTTCCTTTTTCCGACCATGAGCTATTCTGCTGTTCTGTGCAGGGAGATTTAGATTAGCTAGAAAGCAGGAAATGGTTGGATTTCTTGCTTTGTAGCTAGTCTTCAGATCTTTGCCTCTGCTTTTAAGCACAGCCAAACCTCGCTTAGGACTGAAGGTTCTATTATTCAGTGCATACTCACAGCAGGCAAATTTTATGTGACAGTCTGAGCTAGCTGATGGCAGATAGATAGATCACTGAATGATTCCGTGAGCAACTCTGCCTGCCTGCTTTGCCTGATTTTGGGTAAAAATTGATCTCTTCTTTATAAAAAATTCAATATTTACATACATGGTGTATTGTGAGTTAATTTTGTGAGTTTGCTTGCTAGCAAATTTTATGAGTTTGCTTGCAAGCAAATTTTATGTGACAGACTGAGCTAGCCGATGGCAGATAGATAGATCTCTGAATGAATCTGTGATTCTGTGAGCAACTCAAATCTGCCTGCCTGCTTTGCCTGATTTTGGGTAAAAGTTCTTTTTTAATAAAAAAATTCAATATTTATATAAATATTTTTAATATTTACATACAAGCCATGCCAGCCAGTCACATGACCACCACGCCACACCCACAAATTAGGCCATGCCCGCAATACTGGTTAGTGGTCCCTGGGATTTAAAATTATGAGTTTGGTGGTCCTGAGGTCCAAAAGGTTGGCGACCCCTGCTCCAGAGCATGGATGGAGCATGGAGTGGCTGCCATAAAATAGAGAGGGTCAAGTCAAAGCCCCAGAAGACAGGACAAGGAACAATGGATGGAAACTTAACGAAGGAGACAAGCAACTTAAGGCCTCCTGCTTGAGCAGGGGGTTGGACTCAAGACCTCTAAGGTCCTTTCCAGATCTATTCAGATTAATTGATTGATTGGGTGACCTTGAAAGCTTGAAGTTGGGTGTAATGGTGAAGGCACCAGGTTAGAAACAGAGAAATGCTCAGTTTCAGTCCCACCTGAAGGGCAAAAGCATCTGTTCAACTTTGGCCAGTCCTCTTAAGCTTACGAAGCAGGAAAGGCGGGAAACCCCTTCCAAAACCCTTGCCAAGGAAACTGCAAGGCTAGGCTTCAAGACTGACCCAAAGGCACCAAAACCGAAGATAAATAGCGTCAGGTTTCACTATTTCACGAGGCTCAGTTACAAAGGAGCCTGGAAAAGCGTGTTTTTCCACTTCCTGTCGCTAGATGGCGGTCAGGCAACATCTGTTGCGTAGAAAGTCATCCACACCTTACTGCAATCCGTGCTTGAGCTTGAAAAAGGAGTTTTTAAACCATTGAGTGCTTTATTGCTAGAAAGTATGGGAGGAAAGGAGAAGCGCAGGGGAACTTCCTCTTCTGGTTGGCTCATGGCAGGAAGGTGGTGTGCAGAGCGGCTTTTATGCTCTTCCCAGGATCGAAGCAGCAGTTGGAAGGTGAGTTGCGGGTAGCAGGTGGGAGGAGAGTCCGGGAGCAAGTCGGACTGTTCAGTTTCCTCCACGGCCTGGAAGCAGAGAAGCAACTGGGCTGATGCGTGTCAGCTGCTGCTGCTGCAGGTTCTTTCCCTCCCCAGATCGGAGCCCACTGGGGCTGCACGCTGTGAAACTGGTGGCTGCAATTTTCTGCTGGGGGGAAATTTAAAAAGCCTCCTTCAAGTGAAGGTGGATCCTTTGGGAATGGCTCCCCTCCAGAGGTTGTGGGGGCTCCGTCACTGGAGGGTCTTCAGAGGAGATTGGACAGCCGTTTTTTCGGAATGGAATAGGGCCTCTTGCCTGAACGGGATGGACTAGAAGACCTCCAAGGTCCCCCAAACTCAATTATTCTGTAGCGGACCTGATATTTTCTGGGGAACGAGTTCGGACTGATGTGCCTCTTGGTCTTTTCTGAGTTTTTTTTTACTTCCATTTCTAGTTTGCAAACACCGTGTTTTCCTATTGGTTCCCCCATCCATGTATTCACCAGGTTCAACTGCTTAACCCACCAGTTTTTTAAAAACTGAACGTTTTGAACGTTTTGATTATTCAGTTGTATTTATTTATAAAATTTATTGGCCTTACCATGACATAACTGTGGATGGCTTTGAGACACAAAAAATATATGCACATTAAAGCACATTAAAGTAACAAATGTACATAATATATTTTCTATTAATTCTGCATTCAATATATATAACTTCATATCCTTTACTTATATAACAAGTGGTATAAATGTGGAATAAGAAATAGTGAATTAATAAAAGTAGTATGTAATAATTGTAATGTAATAGGAAATTAAATATAAGAATACGATTAAGAAATGTAAATGATATCTTCAATGTTGATATAACTATTTTTTCTATGTTTTTTAAATTGTTTAAAAATTGAATAAAGTTTATTTAAAAAAAAGTAACAAATGTAACTTGGTTCTGTTATGTGACTTCATGCTTCATGATTGGGCTCCTTAGTGACACAGATGCCAGTCCCAATTGCAGTCAGTAAGTGAGGACTACTTCAATTGGGATGTAGAAGGGGTTGTAGAAGGTATTTTTTGCCCTTAATTGGAGCACATGGCTTCTATGGACATAACTGATGCTTCAAATCTTGCTTTAGTCATCAGTTAAATCCCTCACATTTGTAAAGCTAGTGTCATGCAGACTGACAGGTGTGGCTCAGTGAAAAAAAAGACAGAGTCCAAGTGTGCGTGTTGATAAGCCAATGCTTTTATTCATCTGAATAAAGACTGGTCCCTCTTGGCATGAGAGTGATATATGCTTCCGTCCATGAATTTGGTACTTTCACTTCTAGCAATACTTCACTGAACATTTCCAGCATTTGTATACTTAGAATATTTTGTAAGTCTTACAGAGTTCTGCTGGTAGACCATCTGGGCTCGGTGTTTTGCCATTCTTTTGTTTCTTAATTGTTTCTGTTAACTCCATCAATGTTATTTGTTCATCTGACATAGCTTTCACTGTTTCAGGTATTTTAGGTAATTCCGCTTTTTCTAAGTATTGTTTTATCTTCTGAAACTGTCTCTTGATCATATAATTTTTCATAGTAATTTTGGATAACTTTCTTTTTATCATCATTTTGATGGTGAAGGTTTCCTTCCTCATCCATTAATTGGTGCATCAGTTTTCTTTCTCCTTTTTCAATTTGTATGCCAGCCATATTCCTGGTTTATTTGCATTTTCAACGAAATTTTGTTTAGCGTTTTTAATTTTTTGTGCTAATTCTTCTTTATCTATTAAATTCAACTTACATTTTATTAATTCCATTTGGTTTTTTAGATTTTTTGTGGTTCCTTTTGTAATTCTATCTCTAGCCTCTTATATTCTTCTTCTAATATCTTTTTTTTTAATTACATTTATATGCTGCCCTTCTCTGAAGACTCAGGGCAGCTTGGTTTTGTTTCTTCTTCTTATTTTTCTTTCCCATTCAAGTTATAGCTAAATCTATAATATATGCCTTAGCTGTATCCCATACATTTTGTAATGAGGTATCTTCTATTCTTTTTAAAGAAAAAGTCTAGTTTTTTTCCATGAATTGAATGAATTCTTTATCTTTTAATATTGATTGGTTCAACATCCATCTTAATTTTATTTTTTGTCCTTTCCATTTAACTTTTATTGGATCTGCCCAATTACTTGTTTCTATGTTTCTTGTACATTAGATTTTAGTTCAGCTGACACCCATATCATATCTATTCTTGACCAAGACATATGCCTATTTGAATAGAATGAATATTGATTGTCCTTAGGATGTATCTCTCGCCATACATCTTGAATGCCTAGTTCTTCCGCCATTTTAAAGAAAGCTTTTGGAAGCATTCTCCTAGTTTTTTTTATTAACTGTCCTGGTTTTATAATCCAGTTCCGTATTTACAGTTGCGTTGAAGTCTCTTACTATACATATATTTTCATACACCAATTCTATTATTATTATTATTTTTTTAATTACATTTATATGCCGCCCTTCTCCGAAGACTCAGGGCGGCTTACAATTTTTGGAGCACAACCCAATGTGCTCAGCAATATTTTCTTATGGAGTTTACCCTAAAAGTTCTCTTGATTGCTGTTTGGTGCAATTTTGCAGGACTCAGAAGAGCCTGCTATTTTCCAGCTGTTCATGCAGCAACGTCAACTGGAAGTCTCTGGGGAGTCATTTCTTGTCACATATATGGTGTAGACTCTAAATATTTCATCCATCTCAGCGAGCACCTTTTCTTTGGTCACCTCTAAAGCATTTGCCAGCAGCTCTGCCATTATCTCCACCAAGTTTTCTCCCTTTTCTTCCTCAATATTCTGAAATCGCAAGTAATAATCAGCCGGATCCATATCAAGTGATATTATTGTTTTCTCATGACTTTTATCTGCCAAAGTAAGTCTGTAACCAACCTCTTCCACTCTTTTCTCTGTTTGTTCAGCTTTCTCTTCTACTTTCTGAATTCCATTATTTGTTGAAGATTCTTTATTTTGTCCTCTACTTTTCCTATTCTTTCCTTAATGTCTTCATGCATGAATTGAATCATAACTTTCATCTCTGACTGCATCGTATTCATTTCTCTTGCTGCAACATATCATCAAATGACTTTCAACCTGTGGACTAGATGCTGCTGCTGCTGAGGATGGCGCAGATGTAGTTTTCTTCGTTTTGAGATGCTTTAATAATTTTAAACCAATTATTGAAAATAATAACTACGATACCCCAACAGCCCCAGTATTGACCGCCAACTTCACTATCTCCTTCCAATTTCCCCTTTTACAAAGCTATTCAAAACATTCAATGTTACAATATCCCTTTTTCCTTCTTATTATCTTGAATCACCAATCTCCAAAAAATGTCAGTTTTTTAAAAATTGTAATCCCAGAAGAGTGTAATTACAATCCACAAAAAAGAAGTGAAACTTAATTATAATCAAAGAGGAGAGCGAAAATATAAATTGTAATGCAAGAGTTATTAGACTGTTAGCTCCTTCATTCTTCAAAAAGTATTCTCTTCTTCTCTTATTAAGTTTGTAATCCACATAGGCCCACCAAGCCCCAGAATTCAACCATCAACTTACATCTTCAGAGGGAGAATTCACAGAGCAAAAAGTAAAAGAAAAGGAAAATATTTTGCTGTTCTCAGTTTCTGTTCACTTTATCTGTTTAGCTTCTGCTTAAGTTCCAAGAGCTGCACTATTTTAAAAAGTCTTAGTGTTTCACTCTCTGTCTCAGCTATCTAACACGAACAGCTTATTGGTACAGGTGTTATTTGTTTTAACAGCCAGTCTTTATCTTCTTCAACTTCTCAAGGTTTTGTTTTTTCTTTTTCCTTTCTCACTTGCACAGCTCAACATTTCCTTCTGCCTGTAGGTGTCATTGTTGCTCTGCTTCTCTCCCTTTTCTTCCTTTTTATTTTATATTGAATTATCCAGTCCAAGTTTTACAAAAAAGGTTCTCTTAAGTACAAATTTTATAGTCCCCAAAAGCTTCCAAGTTAGTCAATATTATAGTTGAGGTCCCCAGTCCAGCTTCCTAGTTTCAAAGTTTTTTCACTCTTTTAAAAAGTTCTCTTGTCTTTCCAGTTTTAAAAATAGCTCTCAGGCTTGCTCACTGCTTTTCTTGGGAGGTAGAGGGAAAACAGTTCCACCTCCTCCTTTTTGGGTTCCACTTTCACCCAGGCTAATTTCCAGGGGGGTCATTTTTCAATAGAAGTTAGGAGTTAGAAATCTCTCACCCAGATCATTCACACTGTTCCTCAGTCTTTCGTGCTTTCTTTTTTAAAATAAATTTTATTAATGAAATAACAGAAAGAAAAACATTTAAAAACAATGAACGTCGTGCATACATCCTGACACACCTACTTGTCTTACATCCTCAAATAACATATATAACAAAAAATACAAATTTACATATATACATAAATATTAATCATCATTGGTACATTTACTCCTTTCTTTTTTAAACCAGTGGTAAAACTTCTCCCAGATTTTGTAATAATCAGTTTCTCTTGAGTTAATCTGATTATTTCCATCTCATCTGGCATATCATTACCTTTCCATCTTAGAAAGGGCTAATCTCACAGCGGTGGTAACATGGACTATTACATATATTATCTCTTTATTATATTTTCCCACATTGATTCCCAACAGAAAAATTTCAGATCTAAATTCTATTTTAATTTTACACATCTCTTCTAACCAATTTCTAATTTTCAGCCAGTATGTTTGGGCTTTTTCACATTTCCACTATGCATGGTAGTATGTTCCAATTTCTTTATTGCATTTCCAACATTTAGGGGATAGTTTCGGATACGTTCTTGCCAACTTTGATGGTGGAATATGCCATTGAGAAAACATTTTGTGTAAGTTTTCTTTATATGATGCCACCAAAGTTATTTTTCTATTCCTGTCCCATAAAGTTTGCCAATCATCCAAATTTATACCATATCTAAAGTATTTCATCCAGGCCAACATCATTTCTTTCACCCTTTCCTCTTCCAGTTTGCATTCTAATAATACTTCGTAAAAATTTTTAATCAGTTTCTCATCCATCCCTAATAATATTTTATCTAAATCTGTTTTTCGTCTACTAATACCCCATTCTTTCATATCTTTACTATACCTCGACTGAAATTGTAGATAGGCCCACCATTCTATCTCAAATCCCAAATCTTTCAACTCCTGTCTTGTTTTTAAATCACCCTTCTCATCTAATATGTCTTCATATGTAATGACCTGCCCTCAACGCAATAAATGTGGGTACATTAACGCTTCTAATGTAGATAGCCAAGTTGGTATTTCAACTTAAATTTGTCGTTTAGTTTTGTTCCATACATTTAGTAGGGTCTGCCTAATTTTATGCCTTTGAAAGTAGCCATGAATTTGTTGTTTGTCTTGCCACAAGAAGGCATGCCACCCTGCCTGTAGATTATATCCTTCTAATGTTAACATTCTTTTATTTTTAACACATATCCAATCTTTAACCCAGGTCAGAATAGCTGCTCTATAATATATTTCCCAATCAGGTAGGCCAAATCCTCCTCTTTCGGTAGCGTCCTGTAACAATTTCAGTTTGATTCTGGGCTTTTTTTCCTGCCATATAAATTTTAATACTAGCTTATCCAATTGATCAAAAAAACTTCTGTCTAATTTTACTGGAGCATTTTGGAATAAAAACAATATTTTTGGTAACATATTCATTTTTATGGGTGCAGTTCTCTCTATAAAGGAAAGTCTTAAGTTGTTCCATTTCCTGAGGTCTTCCATTATTTTTTTAATTAGTGGGGTATAATTATCCTCTTTGAGGGTTATACATTTTGCCAAAATTACAATTCCCAAATATTTAACTTTATTTATCGTCTGGATGTCCATTATCCTTGTTAAATTTTCCTTTTGTGCATTTGTCATATTTTTGTAAGTATTTTAGTTTTTTTCCTTATTAATTTTTAGCCCCGCTACTTCTCCAAATTCCTCTAATAGCTCTATAAGTTTTAGTCCCAAATTTTGCGGATCTTCTAGAATAAAAACCAAATCATCAGCGAAGGCTTGTAATTTATAATCTTCTTTCTTTATTTTTAGTCCTTTATTTCCGGTTCTTTCCTAATTATTCTTGTTAATACCTCTAAGGTCAAAATAAGTAATAATGGTGATAATGGACTTCCCTGTCTTGTTCCTTTTTGTATCTCAAATTTATTTGTTGTATGATTGTTTATCAATATCCTGGCTTCTTGTTTGTGATATATTGCTGCTACTACATTTAGGAATTTTGGCCCAAAATCCATATACTTAATTTGTTGCAGAACGAAACTCCATTTTACATTGTTAAAGGCCTTTTTAGTGTCCAAGAATAATAGTGCTACCTGTTCTCCACTACAATCTTTGTAATACTCTATGATATCTAGAATTGTTCTGATATTATTCCTAAGATGCCTATGTGGAAGGAAGCCATTTTGATCTGTGTGTATAAATTTGTTTAATATTTTCTTGATTTTTTCAGCTATTATAGTTACGAAAATTTTATAGTCCACATTTAATAGAGATATTGGCCTGTAGTTTCCTATCTTTGGTCATTTTTTTCTTTTGGAATGATCGTAATCGTTGCTTCCTTCCACGATTGTGGGATTTTTGCCTTATTTGCCTTCATTAAATAATTTGAGTAATCTGTTGCCTAATAGTTCTTGTTGAGTTTTATATAGTTCAGCAGGGAGTGCCTTATTATTATTTTATTTATTTATTGCCCAAGTCACTTCCTCTAGACTTATTCTTCCATTCAATAAACTTTTTTCTTTTTCCGATATTCTTGGAAGGTTGGCTTTCTTTGAACAGTTTATCACTTTTTCTTCTGTAACGTATTCTTCTTCTTTATATAGATCCTCATAAAATTTCTGAACTATATTCCTTTTCATTTCTTCTTGATAGTATATTTCCCCCTGTTCAATTTGTAGCTTAGTGATCCATCTTTTTTCCGCTTGTTTTTTCAGTTTCCAAGCTAGCCATCTTCCTGGCTTATTGGCGTTCTCAAATACATTTTGTTTTATTCTTTTCAGTTTTGGGGCTAGATCTTCTTTTTCCAGCAAGTTTATTTCATGTTTTATTAAGCCCATTCGTAGTTTTATCTCCTTCTGTTTTGGTTCTTCTTGCAGCTTCATCTCCAAGTTTCTGTATTCCATTGTAGTTTCTTTTTCTTATTTTTATTTGCCATATAATTTATCGCCACCCCTCTCATAAATGCTTTAGCCATGTCCCAAGTGTTTTGTAGGGATGTATCTTCTTTGTTCTCCTTAAATAATAATTATTATTATTATCATTATTATTATTTTATTATTATTATTATTTATTAGACTTGTATGCCGCCCTCTCTCCCTAAGGACTCAGGGTGGCTCACAATATAAAAGCACAATACAATAATTTACTTAAAAAATAATTAGACAATACAAGCCCAATAATACATTAAAACTAATTAACCCCCCCCCCCTTGGTTCAGTCCAGGCCGGCCTGCTGAAATATCCAGGTCTTCAGATCCCGGCAGAAGGAGCGGAGATCAGGGGTCAAGCAAAGACCCAAGGGGAGATGGTTCCACAGGGTGGGTGCTCTCACAGAGAAGGCCCTACCCCTGGGCACCGCCAGCCGACAATGTCTGGTCGACGGTACCCCAAGGAGGCCCTGCCTGTGGGAGCGTACAGGGCGATCGGAGTGTGACGCCGGCAGGAGACGTTTCCGCAAGTACAAGAAAAGAAGAGTTTCATTTCCTTTTCCAATTTAATTTTAAATTCCTCCTTCTTTAGGATTGCTCTTTGTAGAGTCCATCTTGAGGTCTTGAATCAGCCTTCCCAGCTAAACTTGATATAACTATGATCTGCCCACAAGCTCGGTTCAATTTCTATTTCAGTTATTTCTGAGATAAGCTTCTTCGGCATCCATGCCATATCTAATCTTGACCAGGAGTGGTGTTTGTTAGAGTTAAACGTAAATTGTTTTTTACTTGGAAGATGGTCTCTCCATGCATCATAAATCTTAGCCTCTTTTGCCAAATCATGAAAATTTTCCGGTAATACCTTTTTCCTTGTTATTTTCTTATTTTCACCTTTATAATCCATTGTTTTATCTATAATTGCATTAAAATCACCTAAGATACAAATCTCTTCATAATGTATTTCCTTAATACTATTACACAGTTTTTAGATGGTTGATGCTGGAAGGAATTATGGTCAATTGGCAGGAGAAAAGATATCATCTAGACACATTTGACAAAGTGGAAGATTTCTACGTCCAACAACTTGCTAATGAAGAAGAGACAGCAGTGGAAGAAGTGGAAGGAAGGAAAGATTCGGCAGAGGAAATGGGAGCAGAGGCAGCAAATAAGGAAGAAAATTCACCGGATAATAAGGAGAGAAGATATGGAAGAAGAAAGGCAGAAATATATGAAAGACAAGATGCAGAACCTAGGGAAATGAGAGCAACAAGGATCACGAGACAAAGAAATAGATTAAAAAAATAGAGAAAAGTGAGATGATTTCAATGAATATCAATGGTTTAAATTCTCCAGCGAAAAGGAAAAAAAGTATTTCATAATCTACAAAAATTGAATGCAGATATAATAGCTATACAAGAGGTACATATAAAAGAGAAGCAAAAATAACTGCTAGATAACAGAAAATTAGGAAATGCTTTTATGTCATTAGATAAGCAAAAGAAAAGAGGGGTGGTGTTATACATAAAAGATTGGATCTCGGCTAAGGAAATTTTTAAAGATAAAGATGGTAGGATATTGATGGTAGAGATAGAGTTAGAAAATAAAAAGATTCTTTTGATAGAAATCTATGTTCCAAACAGCCCACAAGAACACTTTTTTCAGTCTTTTGCGCTTTCTTCATCAGATGGCTGTCACAGCTTTGGTCAGGCATGCAATGGCTGTCTTTTTCTTCCTTCTGGATTGAGAGCCTGGTGGGATTCGAGACTGCACTAATTGCAGGCAGCTGGAACTAAGTGGTAGGCGTTTTCCTACCGATTGATCATTCTTTATTTGGGATTGCAGGATAACATCTCCAGCTCCGTTCTCAGGAGGAGAGAGACTTTTGGCTTCATGCAAGGAAAGCAGCAGAACCAGCAAAAGTCTTTCTTTCTCTCCCCCAAATTCCGCAAGAAATGAGTCTTTGTGAAACCTTGTTGCGCCGGTGCAGCCTCTTGGAGCACGATGCCTTGCAGGGTCCCAAAGAGTCATTTCTGGCGGAGTTTGGGAGAGAGAAAATTTTTTGCTGCTTTCCTTGCATGCAGCCAAAAGCAGAAGACAGAAGCGGAAAGAAGCAGCCAGGTGGGCAGGCGAGGCACATGGGGCAAGTTCCACCCCTCCACCCTTTCCCCCGTCCCCTCATTACCTCATGTTGTTCGCAGTGCAAGCAACACAAGCTTTGTGTCAGGCCATGTGGGCGGTGCAGCCTTGTATTCCTGCACAGCCTGGATTAATTGCTTTAGGGGATGCTTTGAGGGTGGCATTTCTCTGCAGACCACCAAAATTTTCTCACGGACCACCAGTGGTCCTGGCCCACTGGTTGGCATCCACTGTTGTAGAGTATCTTTTCCTTCGTCAGAAGATGGCAGTCTCAGCTTAGGTTTCAGCGTTGTCTTAGTTTTAACAGCTATTAAATCCAATTTAAATTTAATTTATAAGAGCAAAGTCAATTATTAAAGTAGATAGATCCAGCATTATGAAATGCCTTTCCAAAATAACACCTACCCAATTTAGCCATCCAATTTTTTGTGCTTTGAAATTTTTAATTTTTCTTGTCTTAGTTCTTTTCTTTAGGGTCTGTAGATTTTTTTTCTTTAATTTTTTTAATAAACTTTATTAACACATCATAACGACAACAACAAAAAACATACTTTAAAAAACCTACTGAAAAAGAAAAAACAATCATCCATATTTTGTAATTGAAGCGAAAAGGTCCTAATACATATTTAAATCCAAATCTAGCCGACTTTCTCATCATAAAAAAGAAAGAGGTAAAGAGCAAGAATACAGAAGTCTTTCTGTATTCTTTCTGTAGATTTTTTTCTATGTGATACTTCGCCACTTTAATATATAGTTAAGAGTCTCTTTTGGATTTTTCCCTCTTTTCTTTTTAAGGTTTTGAGTAAAAAAAGGAATCATCTCACCCAGATCTGGGTGAAATTAATATGTGAAATTAATCATGATTAATGTAAGCTTATTGGAGCATTATGTCATGTTTGCTTTTTCATTGTAGTATAAACTTTTTTCTTTTTTTTCTCATCTTCTGCAACCATTTTATGCACAATTAAAGATATCCTTTTATTTGAATCTTATAGACAAAGAGGGTGATAATAAGAGCACTCTGGACAACTGAGGACAACAAGTGACACTGAATAGCAAAGCAAGTCAATCCAGAAATCAAAAGATTATCCATTTCCTTCAGAAAGCCACACAATTCTTCCTTGGCAGGTGAGAGAGAAACAAGAGAAAATCAAGAAGAGATTTCTAGCTGCGAAAAGTAGGGTTTGAAATTCAAGCATACATTACATGAAAAGTCAAGGGAGATTATTTTTGCATTCAGCAAAAGAGTGAAGTTACTAGGGAGGAAAAGGTAATTTGGAAAGCCATGTAGAGCAGACAGTGTTGCAGGCCTCACTCTGGGAGGAAGAAAATCACCAGTAAATCAAAGCACAACTAAACCAAGGGATCATTCATATTTCTGACCTCCTCTCAAATATTAGTTGTGGAAAAGCTTCATAGACATGCTTGTTGTGGGAAAGATACAACTTGCAAAACAGCTGATAATGCATCAGAGGACCCCGACTGGAGAAAAGCCATACAAATATTCTGAATGTGGCAAAACCTTTGGTCAGAACAACTCTGTTGTGGTTCATGGAAGGACCCACACAGGAGAGAAGCCCTACAAATGCTCCCAATGCGGTAAATGCTTTAGCGAGCATGGCAACATGAACTCACACCAAGGAGAAACGGTTTCAATGTCCTGATTGAGGGAAAAGCTTCAGTAACAATTCCAACCTAGTTTAACAACAGAGGACTCACAGGAGAGAGACCCTTTGAATGTCCTGACTGTGGCAAAACTTTCAGTCACAATTCCAGCCTGGTGAAACACCAGAGGACTCACATAAGAGAGAAACTCCTTGAGTGTCCTGATTGTGGTAAAATTTCAGTCAGAATTCCAATCGCATTAGCCACAAGAGAATGTACCTTTGAATGTACTGACTGTGGGAAAGATCTCAGTATTAGGGTGAGCCTTATAAATCATGTCCTTATACACACAGGGGAGAAACCATTCAACTGCCCCGAGTGTGGACGGTGCTTCAGGCAACATTCCACCCTTATCACACACAGGAAAATCCACCTGAGGCCTCAAGTGAGAAGTGTAGAGAAGGCTTGAATTTCATTTCTATTTTTTTTAAATGTATTTTTATTGAGTTTCTTTTATTACATCATAATAAAGGCCTCAATTGAGGCCTCAAGTGAGAAGTGTAGAGAATGCTTGAATTTCATTTCTAATGTCCCGTTGTAAGTCCAGCTGAGAAATTGATTCTTTAATTTGATTACAAAGAATTTGTAATGATATTAGATGGGGAAGAGGAAAGAAAAAATTAAGACATACTACTTTGATAATGGTTATCTGGTCTTCAGTCTAAGAAGTTGCTGGATATTTGGGCAATTATGTAAAAATCTTTTGGGAGTGTTCTTTGCATTTTTGTGATGGTAGATGATAGAAATGCTACGTGCCACGAATTCCAGACTTTTTCTCCATGTGCGCCCCAAAGATATTCAGCCTCAGAATTCTCCAGCCAGAATCTTTTGGGGATTGGAGCATTGAGACTATAGTTAAGAGATTGAGAAAGCAAGAGGAAAAGAGACATGGGGCTGGGATGGATGGCTTTCAAAGTTCATCTCTTCTTAACAGTTCTAGAAATTCAGTGCACCAAGCATGTCTGTTCAGATTGTGTCAAGAATGAGGCACGCCAGTGGAAGAAACCATATGAGTAGCAAATATATTGGGGGAGGTTGGGGCAGTGACAAAAGCAGTATAAAATTTCAGATGGAAAATCTGTTCAGCCCTGCAGGGGACCTTCATGATCAAAAGCTATAAGAAGCAGTTAGATTGAAACATGTCAGTTGAGCAATCATCAAATCCATCAAATTCCTGCTTAACAATAGCACAGGTTTGACTAACCAAATTTTTCATGCTTGAAAGACATGGATTATCTCCATATTGTAGATGTGTATTTTTTCTGTCTCAATGTATATACCTGCAAATGTATAATCTCTCCCAGGACTTCCAGATAAATAGTCATGTGAAAAAGAAACTACACCCTCTTTGACTTTTATGATTTTACATATCTGGACATAGTAAAAATCATTTGGTCCTTAGAAGCTCTTAAAAGTAGGTAAATACAACCACAGATGATCAACAACACATGACATATTACATCAGGTCATCATTTATTTTATAAAAATAAAGCCAAAATGGCTTATTTCTAAGTCGTTAGAAATAATTATTTTCTGTGTGACTTTATCAGTCTGTTGCAGCATTGTGGAGGAATTTTGGCTCACTCTTCTTTACAACATTGCTTCAGTTCATTGAGGATTGTGGGTGTTTTTTTTTATGCACAACTCTCTTGAGGTCCCATCGATCGGGATGAGGTCTGGACTTTGACTGTCGTTGCAACACCTTGATCCTTTTCTTTTTTAGCCGTTCTGTTGTAGATTTCCTGATGTGTTGGCAACCATTGCCCTGTTGCATAATCCCATGTCAGCCTAGCTTTAGCTATTGGACAGATGGCCTCACTTTTGACTCTGGAATACTTTGGTATACAGAGGAGTTCATGGTCGACTCAAAGAGTGCAAGGTGTCCAGGTGCTGTGGATGCAAAACAGGCTCAAATCATTACCCCTCACCTCCATTGTTGACAGTTTGTATGAGATGCTTGTCCTGATATGCCATGTTTAGTTTTCGTCAAACGTATCACTGTGCATTGTGGGCAGATATCTCCACTTTGGTCTAGTCTGTGACAAGGACATTGTTCCAGAAGTCCTGTGATTTGTTCAGATGCAACTTTGCAAATCTCAGCTGTGCTTCTATGACCGTTTTGATATGAAGAGGCTTTCCCCTGGCAGCCCTTCCAAATGAATCATACTTGTTCAGTCTTTTTCTAATTGCCCTGTCATGAATCTTAACATTTGACTTGGTAACTGAAGCCTGTAGAGTCTGAGATATAACTCTTTGCTTCTTAGCAATTGATCAAGGGCACTTTATTAGCAGTACTTGACTGGTACTTTGCCTCATTATACTATGGAAGCACTGAGAAATTTCCTAATAGTGAGAACAATTAACCAGCAGAATGGCTTGTCTTCAGTAGTTGTGGTGCTCCATCACTGGAGACTTTTCAGAAGTGGCAAGACAGACAGTTACCCAAAATGGTGTAGGGTCTCCTCGGTGGTGGGCTGCAAAGTATTTAACAATTGGTTCTCTGCCCTAATGACTGGGTGGTTAGGTGTGGCTGGGTGGTCATGTGACTGCCTGGGCATGGCCAACTCAATGTCACTCACCACACCTGGCCCCACCTCCCAGCCTCAACAAGATACAATATTTATTTACTACTACTGAACATCACTACTACTGAACATCAGTGGCAAGGAAATTCACAAAACAGAGCAAAACTCACTTAAATCTTGCTTAGCAATGGAAATTTTGGCTCAGTTGTGGCCATAAATCGAGGACTACCCCTAATGAGAATGTAGGATAAGTTGCTCTCTGCCACTACTTTGCAAAAGTATTTAAAACTAACAGCCCATTATGGTAGCTTTGGAAGAACAAAAGGCTGTATCGGTCCTTGATGATGGCCCATTAAAGGTGGGGGGAAACTCAGCTCTGCCTCCATGTTAGAGGCAGAGCTGAGTTTCCCCCCACCTTTAATGGGCTATGAAGACTGAGCCAGCCTTTTGTTCTTGCAAAGCTACCAGAATGGGCTTTTAGTTTTAAATGTCAAACTCCAGCTCAGGGCTCGCTACATCTGGAGGGGAAATGCAGCGGGCAAGGTGGCTGCGGTGACAAAGGCGGCAATGGAGTGGCAGCAACAGTGGCAGGGGACGCAAGGGCCAGCTCCCCACTGCCACCCATCAGCTGTTCGCAACCTGCTCTCTGTGGCTCTGCCCTGAGCCCAACTCAGCTGCCACCACTGCTGTTGCTAGTGGCCACAAATAGTGGTCACTGTGTGGAGCTCGTATTGGGCTGCACAAGACATTGTGAGAGCTCTCACAGCATCTTGTGCAACCCATGGAGGCGTCAACAGAAGTGGCGGAGACAAGCGGCCAGGCCAGGCCAGTGTCTCCATCGGGTCACGTGTCTCCCTGAGTGACCAAGGCAAGCATGTGCAGCACAAAGACCGGAGGAAGCAAGAGAGAAACTTTTCTCTGCCGCAGGAAACGGCGCCGCAAGGTATGCTCCTGTCCTGTCACATTCAGTCCCCACTCCACAGTGCCCACCCCGAGCCTCCAGCTGAACGAGCAAGCCTGAAAGGCAGCCATCGGAGACTCTGCAACCCCCCAAGCCTCGGGCCTTGGGTGGCAGATGAGCGTGGAACCCTAGAGCTGGCCCTGGCCTGTAAAGGCCGAAAGGTGGCCATAGGAGCCTCACCCCATGGGCTGCGGCAACTTACCTAAGGAGTGAGGATGTGATGACCCAGGGTGGGATACAAAAGCAACACAGTCACAAAAACGGGTGAAGTCTCTTTAATTCCTTCAACTTGGCTGTAAAGCTCCAATTATCATTGACTGGAGACAGCTCCCCCACTAACAGTTGTGAAAAGGAAGAACTTCAGTTCAAACTCAAAATTCATATAAATTATAAATAGAAAAAACAACACAAACCACACTGAAGCAATTACCAAGACAAGGCAGGATAAGGGCTTGAAGACGTCCACAGATATCAAAATATACACACTGGGAAGGACGCCAAACTCGGATAAGAACGGACAGAGTAGAAATATTTTTACACTTTGTTTCCAGCACCGGCCCATGCACAGTCTGTCCTTTTAAACATTCCTCACAGCTGCAGCCCATGAAAAGGATCAAGGCCCTTTCCTCCCCCATAGACCATACCATTCACATTTCTCCCTTATCCTCTCCTAACTGCGTGCCCTAGGATGAAGAGGGGATGGGCCTGGGTCCTCTTCTGACTGCCCAGCTGGCCTGTGCCATTCTTCAGTTTCCTCCATAACCTCTGGAGCCACACTTCTACTCCCTGTCAGCTGTTCCTCCTCTCCCTCGGAATCAGACTCCCAACAGGGGCATGACAGAGGAAGCTGGAGCTGGGTCGCACAGGACCATGCTGGCAAAGGCTGGCAAGCAAGGGAGCCAGGCGCGAGTGGCCAAAGAAGATGAGGTGAGAGGAGTGGGTGTATCTATAAGGTGAGGTGGAGTGGAGTGGGGTGGGGCCAGCCAGGAGTGGGATTTGGGGGCTCACTGAGCTTCACAGAGTCTTAGCTAGGGGATCACTCAAGCCCCCAGCAGCCCACCCCTGCTTCTCAGCCTCAAACATACAGAGCAAACACGCACTCATCTCATGGTACTGGGACCTTCTGCGAGGAGATGGTATGTGGGGGAGTCCGGCGCCATGAGATGTGTGAGTGTGTGCTCTGAATGATTGGACGAAGAAAGAGGCGGTTGTAGGGAAAGAAATGGGGACAGTGAGTAAAGGGCCTCTTTAGGAGGGGAAATGGGATGGAGGTAAGCGAGCCAAGCCGGGGAGTCTGCAGTGGAAGCAAGCGGAGCAGTGAGGAGGGAGGTTTTGAAAGATACATATCTCACAGCGCCGGAAGGACTTTCCCAACCAGCACTCCCAATTCTTGGGCAGGTTTTGGGTTTCACTGTCCCGGCAGGCTGTAAAAACCTCGGACAAATAGCTCCATGATCCCACACGCTTGTAAACCTCTTCCCTTGCCGGTGCCCTCTTCGGCCAGGTGCGGAGGGGCTGTGTCTTCTGGAGGAGGGAAGGCAGCGCTCTGGCAGGCTGGAGAAGAGCCAGGAGGAAGCAGAGCAGCCAACAGCATTTGGAAAATTGTATGTACCCTGAGGCGGCCCTAAGGCCCACCCACCATGGTGAGTGGGTCATGTGGCCTGCATGGTAGGTCATAGAAAAGGCAGGCAAGCAGGTGAGGCACAGAGATCAGCTGGGCTGCGGGGACCGCGTGGAGCGTGAAGGAGCCAGAGACCTGCTGGGCCACGAGCATGATTAGCTATCGGACAAGGCAGGTGAATCGAGATAAGCAGTGACTGGGGGTGGGGAGAAGGGTGGGGCCAGCCAGAGGTGGCACTTTCCAGTTTGCCAAACTGCGCATTATCTCCCTGGTTCGTGCGCCTGAATAGGGGAGAACCAGCAGCAGCCCAGGGTCTGGATTAAAAGGGCTGGATTAGAGGATCTCCAAGTTCCTTTCAAATTCTTTCCTGATGCGGTGATATTTATAATACCCTGATAAGTAAAACCAAAGATATCAAAGAGGCTGTTCTTCCTTTTCCACTTGCCTGTATTTCAAAACAACCCTTTACTCTGCTAAGAATTTGTGATTGACCCAGTCAACAAATGAATTTCTTCATTGAATGGATATTCGAACTTGGATCTGAGTAGCCTTCCATGTGTCAAATGAATCATGATTAATGTAAGAGCTTATTGGAGCATTGTGGCATGTTTGCTTTGTCATTGTAATGTAAACGTTTTCTTTTTTTCTCATCTTCTGCAACCATTTTATGCACAATTAAAGATACCCTTTTATTTGAATCTTATAGACAAAGAGGATGGCAATAAGAGCACTCTGGACAACTGAGGAGAACAAGCAATACTGAATAGCAAAGCAAGTCAATCCAGAAATCAAACTATTTTCCATATCCTTCAGAGAGCAACACAATTCTTCACCTTCCTCATCAGGTGAGAGAGAAACTAGAGAAAATCAGAATAATTCCAGTTCATGATACACCTGAGAACTCATACAGGATAGAAACGTTTGAATGTCCTTTTTGTGGGGAAAAATCAGTATCAGTTCCAACCTTATTAACCACCAGATGATTCACACAGGCGAGAAACTCTGTAAATGTCTTGAATATGGGAATAGTTTCAGTCAGAATTCTCATCTCCTTGCACACCTGAGAACTCACACAGGAGAGAAACCGTTTGAATGTCCTGTTTGTGGGAAACTTTTGAGTCAGAATTCCCACGTTAGCCACCAGAGGATTCATACACGAGAGAAACTCTTTGAATGTCCAGATTGTGTGAGAAGTTTCAGTACCAATTCGAGCCTGGTGAAACACCAGAGGACTCACACAGGAGAGAAACCATTTAAATGTCCTAATTGTAAGAAAAGTTTCAGTCACAATTCCAGCCTGGTGATACACCAGAGATCTCACACAGGAGAGAAACCCTTTGAATGTCCTGATTGTGGGAAAAGTTTCAGTCAGAATTCCAGCCTGGTGATACACCAGAGATCTCACACAGGAGAGAAACCCTTTGAATGTCCTGATTGTAGGAAAAGTTTCAGTAACAATTCCAACCTTATTAATCACCAGAGAACTCACACAGGAGAGAAACCCTTTGAATGTCTTGACTGTGGAAAAAGTTTCAGCACCAATTCCAGTCTTGTGATACACCAGAGGACTCACACAGGAGAGAAACCCTTTGAATGTCCTGATTGTGGGAAAAGTTTCAGTCAGAATTCCAGCCTGGTGATACACCAGAGAACTCACACAGGAGAGAAACCCTTTGAATGTCCTGATTGTGAGAAAAGATTCAGTACCAATTCCCACCTTATTAGCCATCAGAGGACTCATACAGGAGAGAAACCCTTTGAATGTCCTGATTGTGGGAAAAATTTCAGTCAGAGTTCCAGCCTGGTGAAACACCAGAGGACTCACACAGGAGAGAAGCCCTTTGAATGTTCTGATTGTGGAAAAAGTTTCTCTCAGAGTTCCCAGCTTGTGATACACCAGAGGACTCACACAGGAGTGAAACCCTTTAAATGTCCTGATTGTGGGAGAAGTTTCAGTCACAATTCCAGCCTGGTGAGACACCAGAGGACTCACACAGGAGAGAAACCTTATGAGTGTCCAGACTGTGGGAAAGATCTCAGTACTCAGGTTAACCTTCTAAATCATATGCTTATACACACAGGGGAAAAACCATTTAAGTGCCCCAGGTGTGGACGGTCCTTCAGGAAACATTCCGCCCTTATTGCACACAAGAAAATCCACCTGAGACCCAAAGTGATGAGTATAGAGAAGGCATGAATTTCATTTCATAGTCCCATTATAAGTCCAGCTGAGAAACTGACTATTTAATTTGACTGCAAAGAATTTGCCTGATTTTTTTGTAGGCAAATTTGTAAGAGGGATGTGGTGGCTCAGTGGCTAAGATGCTGAGCTTGTCACTCAGAAAGGTCAGCAGTTCAGCAGTCTGAATCCCTAGCACCACATAATGGAATGAGCTCCTGTTACTTGTCCCAGCTTCTGCCAACCTAGCAGTTCGAAAGCATGTAAAAATGCAAGTAGAAAAATAGGGACCACTTTGGTGGGAAGGTAAAAACGTTCCATGCACCTTCTGTGTTTAATCATGCCGGCCACATGACCACGGAGACATCTTCGGACAGCGCTGGCTCTTCAGCTTTGAAACGGAGATGAGCACCACTCCCTAGAATTGGAAACGACTAGCACGTATGTGTGAGGGGAACCTTTACCTTTATGTAATGATATTAGTTGGGAAGGAGAAAAGAAGAAATTGCAACATATTAGTTTGATAATGGCTATTTGGTCATCAGCAGCAGAAGTTGCTGGATATTTATTTTTGCAGAAAATGTGCAATTATGTAAAAATATTTTGGGAGTGTTCTTTGCATTTTTATCATGGCAGATGATAGAAATACCACGTGCAGAGTCCCAGCCAGGGCTAGGATTCTACCAGTTCGCACCGGTTCTATAGAACTGGTTGTTAACGTCACCGGTAGTTCTAAGAACCGGTAAAACCAACCCCTGGCCCCTCTCCGCCGCTCCTACGGGCCAAAAAATGATTTTTTTTACTGTGCATGCATGACATTTTTCGCACATGGGTGAAAATCCTTGCCTCATTCTCTCCCGCCCACCCCTCCCTTTGCTGGTCCCAGCCCCCACCCATCTGCCACTCCTAGGCTAAAAAAACCAGGTTTTTTTTTACTGCGCATGCATGACATGCCTGCAGCCTGCTTCTGCCCATCTACCAGGGCAGCCATTGCTGCCTGCCTTTCATGGTGACACGAGCCTCTTTGCTACTCTGCCTGCTCACAGGTAAGCTCTCGCACTAGCTCCCCACTGTCCAGCTCCCTGGCCCGCCCACTACAGCTCACTCCCATGTCCCAGGCTCTGGCTGGCTTCCCCCTGCGGCCCCTATGCCAGCACTCCCACCTAGCTACCCTCAACATCCCAGGCTCGTGGTGGCTTCCCCCTGCGCTGGCCCCATCCTGCCAGCACCGCTGGCTGGGGCCTACCTAGCTACCCTCCAACATCCCCGGGGCTCGGCTGGCTGGCTTCCCCGCCAATGCGGCCACATCCCGCCGGCGCTGCTGGCTGGGGCCTAATTAGCTGCCCCCCCAATGTCCCCAGGCTCGGCTGGCTGGCTAAGCCGCCACGTGGCACTCTCCCAGCTCTCCCTACCATGTGGCAGACTGGTTGGGTAGCAGATCTGGCTGCCACCCGTAAGCTGCATCTTCATCACAGTGTCTCCGCCACCTCTGCCTGCTTCTCCTGGGGGCAAAACGGGAGGCAACCAGGTCCACCGCCTCTGCTACCTGTGGAGATGCTTTCGGAGGGCTGGGGGGTGGTGCTCACTCTTTAAAGCAGCATGCTTTAAAGCATGCAGCCGTCACTGCACGCTTAAAGCAGAAAGGCCATGAGCACCCCCCCACTGCAGCCATTGCAAACACACACACACACACACCTGGTCTGGGATGAACTGTGATCCTGCAAGCTCCAGTCAGCAGTGGGTGGCGGGAAAAGGAAGAAAGAGGGGAGGAGGGGGTGGCATGCAACTGTAATGGGACTGCCCCCCACCCCAGCTGTCTCCGTTCCACTCGGAGATGCTTCAGAGGGCTGAAGCAGCTGCTTTAAATCCTCCCTGCCACTTTAAAGCCTGCCACTTTAAGCATGAGCACCCCCTCCCTCAGCCCTCCAAAAGCATCTCCGAGTGGAACGGAGACGGCTGGGGTGGGGGGCAGTCCCGTTACAGTTGCACGCCACCTCCTCCTCCCCCCCCTTTCTTCCTTTTCCTGCCACCCGCTGCTGACTGGAGCTCGGAGGATCACTATTCATCCCAGACCGTGTGTGTGTGTATGTGTGTGTGTGTGTGTTTGTAACGGCTGTGGGTGGGGGGTACCCATGGCCCTGCTGCTTTAAGGGTGCAGCGATGGCTGCATGCTTTAAAGCATGCTGCTTTAAAGCATGAGCACGCCCCAGCCCTCTGAAAGTGGAGTGGAGCAGCTGGGGTGGGGGGTGCTCAAGATCCCTTTGCACGCCACCCCCTCCTCCCCCTTTTTTCCTTTTCCCGCCACCCGCTGCTGACTGGACCTCGCAGGATCACAGTTCATCCCAGACTCTGTGTGTGTGTGTGTGTGTGTGTGTGTGTGTGTGTGTGTGTTGGTGTGTGAGTGAGTAAGAGAGAGGGGGGAGAGAGAGAGGGAAAGAGGAGGGAGAGAGAGAAAGAAAGGAAAAGAGAGGGGGAGAGAGAGAAAGGGGGGGGAGAGAGAGGGGAAGAAAGAGAGGGAAGGAGAGAATCCCACCCCTGGGTGGCTGCCCCCAGAGTGACAGAGATGAAAGGAATAAGGGGGTCATATAGAAAGTCAGCATACCGGCACCTGGTTGCATTAGGAACCTTTTGTTTACAATATCTGTAAATTTGGAATTTTCCCTTCTGTGCTACAAATTCATTTTCGTTAAAGAGCATGGGACGTTTGAGTGTTACATTTCTGAAAAGGTTTCTTTCTCTCTTTTTTGCATTCATGGAAGTCATTAACTTTGATCCGTCAGTCTTGGGTTGCCTGATACCTTCAGGTGAATTCTTGAGGTTATATAGAGTCTAAGTAAATAATAAAGTTTCTCCATTCAAAGTTCCTAATGTCTGGTTTTTGAAGAAAGGATCATTTCTAAAGATGTTATTATTCTTGTAAAGTTTATTTTGTTTGTGTAAGTTCTCTGCAACAAAGCCACATACAGAGACACAAATGAAGAGAAAGAGATATATCTATGAGTGTCAGGGGATTAAAAGTATTGAGCCTGAGGCTCTTGTTTTGCCTGCGATCTTGGATTGGGGTTTGAAGGCTGTAAATTCTCCAATCTCTTTTACATCTACATAACTGCAACTGTTGTTCTTGGTTCTGATCTGATTCAATAGCTTATGATCCAATGTAAGAAGATGTTGAGGAACAAAGAGTGAAAGGGTGCAGAAGTATTCATCCAGAATTGAAGGTTGGGCTCCTGGGGAGAAGGAGTATCTTTGGGACTGAAACTCATGTACTGTAGATACAATAAGAAGCATCAGTTGGGTGTAGGAAGGGTCACCAATCTGAAACATTAAAGGCTGCGTAATTCTGCAGCCCTCAGTAGGGTAGTTCCTTCCTTCCTTCCTTCCTTCCTTCCTTCCTTCCTTCCTTCCTTCCTTCCTTCCTTCCTTCCTTCCTGCTATTGCCTTTCTTCTGAACTGTTCTTATTCTATGATACTGTAGAACTGGGGTTGCTCTGAGCATCCTCTTGTTTCTAAGCTGCCTCGTTTGTTTCTGTTGATTGCATGTATTTTTTTTGAAGACCCTGCACAAAGAATAAAAACCACAGTCCATGACCTGCAGGCTTATTCTCTGATAGGCAGAGTACAATAGAACCAGGCCAAACTGGTAGAATCCCACCCCTGGGTGTGTGTGTGTGTGTGTTTCAGGTGGGCTTCCTAGCTTTAGAAGAAGAGAGGAAAGGAGGAAGGGACAGAAAGAGAGGGAGAGAGGGAGGGGGAGAGAGAAAGAGAAGACTGCGCATGCTCGGATAAGATGGCCGCCCGTTCCTAATGTCCTGGGGCGGATCGAGGTCTTTGTCCGGAGGGAGCGTTACCCACCCCACCCGAATCCTGCAGCAGACTGTCTGGGGCAACGGGCGATGTCACTCTGCCCATGCTTCGCTGGGTACACGACGAGGGAGTGGGCGGCGAATCCAGCAATGTTTTTCCTTCAGACCTCCAGGGCCCCCGGGGGATGCCAGCGTGACTCAGCGGCGTCAGGAGGGGCGGCTGACTTTTCAGCCAGGAGCATGCTGGCAGCGTCAGCGTCGGCGGCGCCGGCGGTTACAATGTCGGTGATAGCGGTACGCCCTTGGATGCCGATGGCAATGGCGGGGTCTGCGACGATGGTAGTAGCGATGGCAGAAGGTCGTTGGGCCAGCGGGTGGCTATGTCTGGGCCTGGGGACGGAGAGTGGAGGTGGTCCCATGGTCGTTGCTGGCACTGGCCTTTCTGCCGGGCATATTATCGCTGGAGTGCCCGTTGCCTGCTGCCGTACCGCCCCCCCCCCCAGCCTCATTGATCACGCTGTTTTATCCCCTCTTGGTTGTTCCACCTATGGGCTCTTTGTGTTCCATCTGTGCTTGGACTCAGTGTATTACAGCCAGTGGCTTAAGATCATGGACATCGAGCTGGAGCCTACGGATTTGCTGTTTGGTCACTCCGAGGTTTAGGTTTGATGACTGCCGGGGCTGCTTATACGCCCTTTAACTGTTCTTGGCTGAAGGATCTTATTGTGCCCCCCCTGGGGTGAGAGAACAGTGTGGGGGGTGCACTCCTTCCTTCTTGAGCCAGCTGTTAACATCATTTAGTCATCTTCCTGATGGTTTTGCTCGGAGGTGCCCGCAGTGAGAGCATGAGGCCTAGTCCTTGTGGAGGCCCTGACCACCGGCCCATAGGGTAGTCATGAGAGGGCAACCTGGACTTGGACCATGGACTACCTGGCTGACCATATTCAGGACTGAACTGAGTTATCATCCGGACATTACTCTTTTTCCATCTATAGACCGCTCTCCCTTCCCTTTATATGTACATCTCAGTTATTCAGTCCTACACGGTAATGGAGTGCGGCCCTTACGGGAGTTCCCTCTCTCCTGGGTTTGGCCTGTTGAATTTTCATCGGCCTATCTTGAGGATGAATTATGGAATCCGGAGAGATGGCACAGCGCGGTGAGGGGTAGGGTTCGGGGTTCTGGGAAAGGGAAAAGGAGGGTTACCAGGACCTCATTAGTTAAATTTTTAGATGGTTTTTTAAGAAGGTTAGGGGGGGATAGTTTACGAGGAGTTACAGCGCAGCCCAGTGCAGAATCATGGTGGGGGGGCAGGGGGAGGGGGCTGGAGGGGCCCCGGGAATGGGGCAGGAATGGCAATCTCCAGGGTGGTGGGGATTGGCAGGGGATGGTGAGGCACAGGGCCATATCATGTACAGAGAGCACATCCCCGCTATCTTAGTGTGGCTGCCTCACTCTTCTGCCTCCTCCCAAGTTCCTGGGGTTTTGGGAACTGGGACCCCTGGGCTCCGACTGGTGTACCTTAATGCCAGGTCCATGTCTAATAAGGCTCCCCTCCTCCGTGAGATGATAGAGGAGGAGGCTGCGGACCTGGCCTGCATCACCGAGACCTGGCTGGGGCCAGAGGGGGGAGTCTCTCTGGTTGATTTATGCCCCCCAGGTTTTCCGGTGTTGTACCAGTCACGAGCTCAGGGGAGGGGTGGCGGGGTGGCGGTTATTATTTGGGAGACCCTGATTTCAAGGGAGGTCACTGTTCCCGAGATAGGTGGGTGTGAAACCCTTCTCCTGAGGTGGGGGCCTGGAGGTCGGGTGGGCTTGCTGCTTACATACCTTTCCCCCATCAATGTGGCGGAGGCCCTGCCTGGGCTTCTTGACGTCCTCACGGGGGTGGTGGTGGAATTCCCAGGGCTTATGGTCCTGGGTGATTTCAACTTGCCCTCCCTGGGGGGAGGGGCGTTGAGTTTGGCCCAGGAGTTCATGGCCTCCATGGCAGCCATGGGCCTGACCCAGTTGATTCAAGGCCCGACTCATGAGGGGGGTAACACGTTTGACCTAGTTTTTGTCTCGGAACAGTGGCATAATGATCTGGGGGAGGGTAATGTTACTGCCCTACATGTACCATGGTCAGATCATTATCTCCTACGGCTGGTCTTCCAACAAGCTACCCCACACCGCTGGGATGAGGAGCCACCTAGATGGTTCTGCCCCAGGTGTCTGATGGACCCTGAGAGGTTCCAGATGGAACTGGGGTTTTTCTCCCCACTTCCCTTAGCCACAGCTCTGTCAAGGACCTGACGGCAGCCTGGCAACAGGCTGCTGCGGGAGCCCTTGACAGAGTTGTCCCCATGTGCCCCCTCATTCGACCTGGATCCCGATCAGCTCCCTGGTATACTGAGGAGCTCCGGGAGATGAAGGGCCATTGGAGGGGCTTAGAGAGCAGTTGGAGGTCCATCCGATCAGACTCCGACTGAGCCCAGCTAAAAGCCTATATTAGGACTTACCTGGTAGCTGTGGGAGAGGCGAGAAGGTCTTATTTCTCTGCTCTCATAGTGTCCGCAGATAACCGCTGAGCCGCCCTGTTTAGGGTCACCCGCTCTCTCCTACGTCCAGGGGAGGCGATGGACCCACTGCGGGGTAGGGCTGAGGAGTTTGGTCAATATCTGTCAGATAAGATCACTAGGATTTGGGCCGGGTTGAACTCTTGCTTGCAGTGGTCTGATGAAGGGGGTGCAAGTAGTCTGGCCAATGTGATCTGGTCTGAGTTTGATCCTGTTTCTGAGGATGAAGTGGACAGGATTATGCGACGACTGAGTTCCACCACATGTTTATTGGACCCATGCCCTTCCTGGTTGGTTTATGCCTCCAGGGAGGTCGCCTGCGGCTGGCTCCGGGCAGTGGTCAATGCTTCATTAAGGGAGGGGATTTTCCCCGCTGCCTTGAAAGAGGTGGTGGTGAGACCCCTCCTGAAGAAGCCTGCCCTGGACCCAGCCATGTTAGATAACTTCCGTCCAGTCTCCAACCTTTGCTTTTTGGCGAAGGTTGTTGAGAGTGTGGTGGCTCAGCAGTTTCCGCTCTTCCTGGATGAAGCGGACTACCTAGATCCTTACCAATCAGGCTTCTGATCCAGGTTTAGCATGGAGACGGCATTGGTCGCCCTGATGGATGATCTTTGGAGGGCTCGGGACAGGGTTTTTTCCTCTGTCCTGGTCCTGTTAGACCTCTCAGCGGCTTTCAATACCATCGACCATGGTATCCTGTTGCGGTGCCTCGGGGGATTGGGAGTGGGGGGCACTGTTTTGCAGTGGTTCTCCTCCTATCTCTTGGGGCGCTCGCAATCGGTGCTGGTGGGGAGGCAGAGGTCGACTCCGAGGGCTCTCACTTGTGGGGTTCCACAGGGGTCAGTCCTCTTACCCCTCTTGTTCAACATCTATATGAAGCCGTTGGGTGAGATCATCCGTGGTTTCGGGGTGAGGTATCATCAGTATGCTGATGATACCCAGCTGTACATCTCCACCCCAAACCACGTCAGTGATGTCTGTGATATCTCGTTGTTTGGATGCGGTACAGACCTGGATGGATGGAAACATGCTTTGACTCAACCCGGCCAAGACAGAGTGGCTGTACATACCGGCATCTTGGTCCAGTCAGGAGATTCCACCGTTGGTCATGGCAGGAGAGGTGTTGCCCCTCGTGGAAAGGGCTCGGAACCTGGGGGTCCTCCTGGATTCACGGCTCAAGTTAGAGGAGCAGGTGGGAGCCATGGCCAGGGGGGCCTTTGCCCAGGTCCGGCTGGTTCGCCAGCTTCGGCCCGTTTCTGGACCAAGATGCCCTGCGCACAGTCACTCATGCTCTTGTAACCTCTCGACTCAATTACCGCAATGCTCTCTATTTAGGACTGCCCTTGCATGTCATCCGGAGATTGCAGCTGGTGCAGAATGCAGCCGCGCGGGTGGTGATGGGGGTCTCCCGATACTCCCATGATACACCCCTCCTAAGCGACCTGCATTGGCTGCCGGTTGCCCTCCAGGGTTCAAAGGTTCAAGGTTCAAGGTTCTAGTATTAACATTCAAAGTCCTACAAGGTATGGGTCCGGGATACTTATGGGAGCGTCTCCTGCCAATATCGAGTGCCAACTGCCCTGTACGAGCACACAGATGGGGCCTTCTTGGGGTGCCGTCGGCGAGTCAATGCTGGTAAGCGGCACCTCGGGGACGGGCCTACTCTGTGGCGGTTCCCACCCTATGGAATCAACTACCTCTGGGGCTCCGCCTGGCCCCTGACCTTCGCACCTTCCGCCACGACCTGAAAACTTGGTTATTCGAACAGGCTGGGCTGTGCTGATCTCCTGGGGAGGTGTTAAATTTTAAACGGCATATTGGGGTTTTAATTTAATTTAGACTTGTGATTGTTTAATATTATTTTAAATAAATAAATAAATAAATAAATAAATAAATAAATAAAGATACCAGAAAGAAAAGAAAGAAAAAGGAAAGAAATAAAAAGGGAGAGTGGAGAAAGTAAATGAGATATGTGAATGGATAGATAAATACATGGAAGGAGGGAGGGAGGGAGAGAGAAAAAAGGAAGGAAGGAAGGAATAAACCCTGGCTTCAGAAGACTTGGAAGCAGCACAGCAATCTAGGGCTGGCCTGCAAGGGATCTCGGAGGTCATCTACTCTAACCACCTGCTGCAGCAGGAGATCCTTACAGAATCAAAGAATAGCAGGGTTAGAAGGGTATGTGTGTGTGTGTGTGTGTGTGTGTGTGGCTGTCAAAACTCCAAAAACAGGCCAAGTAGCTCTCTGGAGGTCAGTCGTAAATTAGAACACTTGCTAAGCAACTGGCCACTAAGCGAGGACCTGGTCATTAAGTGAGGACCATTTAAATTTCAGTTGCCAGTCACATGGCCACCTGCCCGGGCCTCCCCAGGCCTTGGAAACTGGCAAAAGACACTTGCTAAGCAACTGGCCACTAAGCGAGGACCTGGTCATTAAGCGAGGACAACTTAAATTTGGTTTGCCAGTCACATGACCACCTGGCCACGCCCACTCCAGTCACATGACCATGTAGCCATGACCACCCATCACATGACCACCTAGCCATGCCCAGACAGCAAGCCACTCCCACTCCAGTCAGATGATCACCAAGCCACACCCACAAATTAGGCCACGCCCACAGAACCAGTTGTTAAGAAATTTGAATCCCACCCTTGGTCCCAGCCTTTTTCTTCCTTGCCTGCCCCAAGATTTTCAGCCCCAGAATTCTCCAGCCAGCATCTCTTGGGGATAGGAGCACTCAGACTATGGTTAGAGATTGTGGCTCCTCCTATAATGAGAAAGTGAGAGAAGAAGCAGAAGGGTTTCAAAGTTTATCTTTTCCAAACAGTTCCACCCAGCATGTCTGTTCAGATTGTGTCAAGAATGTGGCACCCCAGTGGAAGATACCATATGAGTAGCAAATATATTGGGGGAGTTTGGGGCAGTGACAAAACCAGGGTAATATTTCAGATACAAAGGCTGTTGTGCCTTGCAGGTGGCCTTCATGGAGAAGAGCTGTAGGAATATTGAGTTGAGGAGAAAAGGGATTGTAGTTTTGACCACAGGATCTCCAGCTTTATTCGCAACTCCTGCTGTGATCTCCTTCGCTTGCAAGTGATTTTGAATTTAAACATTTAAACTTATGCAAAATTTCTAAAATTTAAAATAGCATGTGGGTGTGTATGTATGTGTTGCGGGATGGTGTTGGGACAACAGAATGGAGCTGAGTATTTACTGGCTGGATGCCCTTCCTGTTGCCAATGCGGAGTTCGCAGCATATATATTCTCATTGTGCCCAGAGAAAGGAATATCTGCCTCTAGCTAGGATTGAACTCACAGCCTCCTGATTGTGAAACGAGAGCTCCACCTCTAGTTCACTGCACCACACTAAAATAGTAAAAATATATTTAATCAATTTTCCTTCTTTCCTTGGTGTCACATTTTAATGCACCATCTTTATCATGTCTCATCTTATTGTAGTTAGGAGTTGGAAATGCTTGCAATGATCCCAAAACCTCTGAATCTCTCACAGGGCTATATAACAATATCAAGCAAAATTAAACAAAACAAACCTAACAGTCAGAGGGAATGATCTACAGCAGGGGTCACCAACCTTTTGGACCTCAGAGGGATCAGCAAACTCATAATTTTAAATCCTGCAGACCACTAATATGAATTTTGACTGAAGGTGGCTTGCTGACATTGGTGGGAGAGAGAGAGAGAGAGATCTGATCTAACCTCCCTCCCTCCCTTCCTCTCTCTCTCTCTCACACACAAACACAGAGGCAGGAGTGGGATTCAAATTTCTTAACAACCGGTTCCGTGGGCATGGCCTAATTCGTGGGTGTGGCTTGGTGGTCATGTGACTGGCTGGGCAAGGCTTGTATGTAAATATTATAAATATTTATGTTGTGCTCCAAAAAAATTGTAAGCTGCCCTGAGTCTCCGGAGAAGGGCGGCATATGAATGCGAATAAAAAAAAATTGTTAATATTGATTTTTTTATTAAAAAAAGAGAAACTTTTACCCAAAATCAGGCACAGATTCATTCAGAGATCTACCTTTCTGCCATCGGCTACCTGAGTCTGCACTGAATTATAGAAGCTTCAGTCCTAAGGAAGGTTTTAAGCAGAGCTGAAGATCTAAAGATTAGCTAGAAAGCAAGAAATCCAATGATTTCCTGCTTTCTAGCTAATCTAAACCTACCGGCACAGCAGAATAGCTGATGGTTGGGGGGAAAAAGAAGGAAAAATAGCAATTTAGCAGGTAAGTTTGCCAGGTAAGGAATGAGTGGGCGGGGAGGGTTCCTGCAGGCCATGTGCCCAGCGCAACCTTGTGTTTCCGTGCAGTCTGGATTAATTGCTTTGGAAGGTGCTCTGGGAGTGATATTTCTCTGCGGCCATCCAAAATTTTCTCCTAGGCCACCAGTGGACTGCTGCCCACCGGTTGGCGACCACTGGTTCAAAACAAATGTGACAATGGTTCTGAAATCACCTTTGCTAGTTTCTTCAGAACTCTGGGATGCTGTCATCCCAACCTAGTGATTTGAATTGGTCTAGAAGAGACAGTCCCCAGTGATTATCCACATAGACCACTGAATTACATTCACTAGCAAACCCCTAAGATGCTCCTGCACCCCAATAGTTGTATAGAGTAGACAGCTTAAAGTCTGGTTGTAAGTAAACACTGACAACAAGCTGAATTGGGCCTGAGTGGGCACAGGAGGAAGAATCAGAGAGGAATTTCTGGTCCAGTGGCTCAAGGTGGTTTACATTCCCTGACCATAGCTCACAGAGCACATAGTTGCCATGCTGACCTTGTAGTTTCCCAAATGGGATTATCAAAAATATTCCATTAATCCTTAAGAGCCACAAGAAATTTATACAGTACATCATCTTTCCACAAACTAGTACCTTCCAAGTCTTTTGCCCAAAATGTTTGGAATAATAAATCTAACTCCTGTGGAGATTGGGAAGGCTGCGCAGAGCGATTCTTCCCTCTAGTGAGATTTAGGCTCTGCAAGGATGCAGATAGACAGAATCTCTCCTACCTAGATGTGGTTTGGAAGCAAGGAGAGTGGATGTTTCTAGTTGTTCTTCCATGTTTCATTATTCTATTGATAGGATGAAGCTGGAAATCATTTAGCGGCTGTGCACACAAACAAGAACTTCATAAAAAAATTAAGGCATAACACCTCCCTAATCTTGACAAGCTAAACAGGTCAGGCTTCACTCTTCAAGGTTTGCTCAGTTGCAAAAGTAGGTTTTGGGGAGTTATCCTGCACACACACTCCCTGCAATTTCCTTGGCAAGGTTTTTTGAAAACATTTCCCCTTTTCATCACCTGAGAGGACAGGACAGGCCAAGGTCTCTGAGATGGCTTTGTGCAGGACCAGAAATAAGTGTCTCTCAGACTCTAGGCTGGTGACCATCAAACTGGGCCTTTTTCCTGCCCACAAAATCTATCCATTCAACTGTTCCTGCTACTCTAGCCCCAAATTCAAGGTTGCAACATTCAAGATCCAGTATCTTCCAAATAACACATACTTTATACCTTTCAATCTGAGTTTCAAATTTTGATTCTGAGGAAATGAGCTGTTCCTCTGAGTGGAGACATATGGATTTTTACTCTGCCCTGTAGACCAGTGGTCGCCAACCAGTGGGCTGGGCACCACAGGTGGTCTGTGAGAAAATTTTGATGTTCCGCAGATAATGTCTCCCCCAAAGCACTACCTCCAAAGTAATTAATTCAGGCTACGAGGAAACACAAGGCTGCACCACCCACATGGCCCGCCCACCTGCTGGCCCCCACCTTTCGGCCGAGTGCAAACCTTACCTTGAGTAGAGCCACACAAGCTGGAACTGGAAGGTAAAGCAACGGCGGGGGAAATCCACCCCGGTGTGGGTTGCTGATGTTGGTGGGAAAGTCGGTCCCATATTCCAGAGCTGCAGCAGTCACAAGACTGGTCATCCCAGAGCAGTTCCTCCAGTCCACGGCAGGCCGGTGCACCCGGGTGGAGGAGCAGCTGCTCTGGGATGATCAGAGAGCCAGTTTTATGACTACTGCAGCTCTGGAATATGGGACCGACTTTCCCACCAATGTCAGCCAGCCATTGTCAGTAAAAATTCATATTAGTGGTCCACGGGATTGAAAATTATGAGTTTGGTGGTCCCTGAGGTCCAAAAGTTTGGCAACCCCTGTTCCAAACCACCAGAAGGCAGGGCAAGGAACAATGGATGGAAACTAATGAAGGAGAGAAGCAATTTAGGGTCTTCTGCTTGATCAGGGGGTTGGACTCAAGACCACTAAGGTCCCTTCCAGATCTATTCTGATTGATTGATCTTGAAAGCTGCAGCGTTGAATTTGCTGTTGGAGCAGCAGGAACAGGTCAATGGGCAGATATTGTGGGGAGGAAGAAGATCCAGTTTGGTGTAGTGGTGAAGGAACCAGGTTACAGAAAGAGAAACACTCAGTTCCAGTCCCACCTGAAGGGCAAAACCACCTGTTCAACTTTGGCCAGTCCTCTCAGGCCTAGGAAGCAGGAAAGAGGAGGAAACCCCTTCCAAAAACAGTTGCCAAGGAAAGTGCAAAGCCAGGCATCAAGACTGACCCAAAGGCACCAAAAACGGAGCTCAAAATTCTCTATTTCACTTGGCTCAGTTGCAAAGGTCATTTGCTAGGAGGTGAAAACGACCTGCTGCCATGTAATCAGTGAAAACATCTTCCAAATGCCATTGTGGAGCCTGGACAAAGCGTGTTTTTCCACCTCCTGTCGCTAGATGGCGGTCAGGCAACATCCGTGCCAAGAAAGACATCAATCCAGTAGTGCCATTCATGCTTGAGCTTAAAAAGCAGTTCCAAACTACATAGTATTGCAATGCTAGAAAGGAGGGGAGGAGAGGAGAAGCGCAGGGGAACTTCCTCTTCCGGATGCCTCATGGGAGGAAGACGGTGGGCAGGGCGGCTTCTGTGCTCTTCCCAGGATGGAAGCAGCAGTTGGCAGGTGAGTTGGGGGCAGCAGGTGGGAGGAGAGTGCGGGAGCAAGTCGGGCTGTTCGGTTTTGTCCACGGCCTGGAAGCAGAGAAGCAACTGGGCTGAAGCGTGTCAGCTGCTGCTGCAGGTTCCTTCGCTCCCCAGATCGGAGCCAGCTGAGGCTGCACGCTGTGAAACTGGTGGCTGCAATTATCTGCTGGGGGGAAGATTTAAAAAGCCTCTTTCAAGTGACGGTGGATCCTTTGGGAATGGCTCCCCTCCAGAGGTTGTGGGGGCTTCGTCACTGGACGGTCTTCAAGAGGAATTTGGAGAGCCGTTTGTTTGGAATGGAATAGGGCCTCCTGCCTGAACAGGGGATGGACTAGAAGACCTCCAAGATCCCCCCCCACTCAGTTATTCTGTAGTGGACCTGATGTTTTCTGGGAAGAAAACCGGACTGCGCTGCCTCTAATCTTTTTTAGCTTGTTGACAAAATGGGGTTGGGATAGCTGAGCCTTTATACATTGTTTAGGGTTTCCTGTTGGACTGCTCCCGGTTTAACCCTATTATTCCCTAAAAGTCCTGTCCTTCTAAATCCCACCAACTGGAGCTGAAGATGTGTTGTTTGTGAATAGTCTTTCATAATGGGTTTTTTCCCCCTCCATTTTTCCTTGGGGAAATATAATATTCTGCCTCTTAACATTCCCCAAAATATTTCATTCTTCTGGGGCTTCACATAAAATTAATATCAAAGATTAAAATCAAGGACATATGGGGAAGGCAGGGGTGGGGGAGGGAGGTGGGATCTACTACTCGATCAAGGACAATCATAGGTAGTCCTCACTGAGCCTTCCAAGTTACAATGGCACTGGAGAAGCAGACGTAGTTATGAAGGTGCAGGAAAAGGAGTTGCACCAATTCGGATTCTGGCAACTGGTGCACTTTCATATCATGGTTTCAGCATCCCACACTCATAATCCCGATTTGTGACTTTCCCAGCTGGCTTCTGGCAGCTGGCAAACTCAGTGGGGATTCCAGCAGGAAGTTGCAAGCAATGGCCATGTGAAATTGCCTTTAACAACCCACAATGATTTGTTTAAGAACTGCAGGGGAGCAGATGTAGGTTGGCAACATAATTTGAAATCAGGCTTCATGATTGGGCCGCCTAGTGACACAGATGCTAGTCCCAATTGCAGTCAGTAAGTGAGGACTACTTCAATTGGGATGTCACCAAAGGGGTTGTGGAAGGTATTTTCTGCCCTTACTTGGAGCTCAGGACTTCCATGGGCAAACCTGGTGCTTCAAATCTTGCAGAGGCTTTAGGCATCATTTCATCAGTTAAAAGCCCCACATCTGTAAAGCTAGTGTCATGCAGATTGACAGGTGTGGCTCGATTAAAATAAAAGACAGAGTCCAAGTGTGTGTGTGTGTTGAAAAGCCAGTGCATTTATTGTCTGAATAAAGATGGGTTCCTCCTAAGAAGGAAGGAACCCAGAATGTAGTGCAAGGCAGATATTTATAATTTTTTGCTTTCACTTCATTACATACAGTAAGAGGCAGCTCTCACATGACAGATAAGATATAGAAATTATAAAATATATAAAAGTTACAAAAATAGTCAAGCATGCCTTCTGTGGTTTTGGAGACATGCCTAACCCACAGGCTAGTGTGGGTGTTGGCAAACCATGGCTCTGGAGCCACATGTGGCTCTTTGGGGCCCTCTACTGTGGCTCCCTGTCCCATTACTGGCTGGCTCCGCCCCTCACCCTCCCCTTTTTCGCCTGGTCTGAGAAGGTCACGGGGGCAGGCAGGGTGGGAATGGGATCCGGGTGGATGGCATATCGGAAAGGGAGACGGGCCTGCAGCGCCCAGCCACAGGTTTAAGAGGTTCAGGGCAGTGGGAAAAGGGAGCTGGCCCCACCAAACCTTGCACGCCCACCCTGTGGGACAAGCTCGGAGAAAGCCCTCACCAAAGATGCTTGCCCATCAGCTGGTTTCCCTCACTCTATGTCTCTCTCTTTCTGTGCATCTCTCTTCTGTGCTCTCTGTCTCTGCGTCTCTTCTCTCTCTCGGAATGCCATGGCTTGCCCAAGCCAGCAGCTTTCCTTGGGACTCTTCACTACTCCTTTTATTCTTTTTGGAAATCTGGGCTGGCTTAGCAACGAGTGCCAGCCGTAGCAGAGGATTCCCTTTGGGCAAACCCCCTCCTCCACTCGCGACCCCTTGGCTGGCTTGGGCGGGGTGAGGAGACCCTCAAGCGAGCAGCCGCCCGCCCCACACATGCCTTTGCTGCACTTTGGCGCTTGCTTGAGGAACATCTCCCTGTGCATGCACACCTTTCTGGTCCCTCCACAGCCGGCCAGGGAGTCGCGAGAGGAGAAGGAGTGGGTGGAGGAGGGTCGCCTGAAGGGAAGCCTCTGCCGTGGCTGGTGATCATTCCTCAGCCAGGCCGAATTTCCAAAAAGAAGAAATAAAAGGAGTGGCGAGGAGACCCAAGGAGAGCTTGTAGGCTTGTCCCAGCCATGGCTTTCCCAGAGACAGAGACAGACGGGTGGGGGAGAGAGAGCCATAGAGAGACACAAAGAGAGAGATACACAGAGAGAGGGGAAGATAGGGAGGGGGGAGGGGCAGAGATATGCAGAAAAGGGGAGAGAGAGACATAGAGAAGGGTTTTGTGGCTGAGTAGGCATGGCTAGGGGGTCATGTGACTGGGTGGAGTGAGTGACATCGAGTTGGCCACACCCACCCAGGTTTTGTGGCTCCTGATCCTCCTCCCCCATGGGAAACGGTCCAAATGGCCCGTTTAAGCTTGCAGATCCCTGGGCTAGAGGTTTCCTGTGAAAGTTTTCATGGTCTCAGAAGCCTGTTGAGGCCTAAACGTCAGCCTTGCCATCTCAACAGAGGAGCAATCATCAAATTGATCAAATTCCTGATTAACTTTAGCTCAGAAGGTTTGACTGTAACCATTTTGAGATTTTTTTCAAGCTTGAAAGACATGGATTTTCTCCATATTGTGTGTGTGTTATTTCTCTCTGAAATATATATGTCTGTGTGTGTGTGGGGGTATATCGTATATATCTCCAAATGTATAATCTCTCCCCAGGACTTCCAGATAAACAGTCATGTGAAAAAGACACTACACTCTCCTTGATTTCTATGATTTTATATATCAGGACATAGTAAAAATCATTTGGTCCTTAGAAGTTCTTAAAAGTAGATAAATACAACCACAGATGAACAACAATACATGACATATTACATTAGATCATCATTTAATGAAAGCCAAAACAGAGAAGTCGTGTGTGGAAAATGTATGATTCAATAATTTGTAGAACCAGCAACAACTAGAAGTAATTCTTTTCTGTGTGACTTTATAAATCTCTTGCAGCGTTGTGGAGGAATTTTGGCCCGTCTTTTTTACAACATTGCTTCAGTCCATTGAGGTTTTTTTATGCACAACTCTTTGAGGTTCCGCCAATCAGGTTGAGGTCTGGACTTTGACTGCCATTGCAACACCTTGATCCTTTTCTTTTTTAGCCATTCTGTTGTAGATTTGCTGATGTGTTTGCAACCATTGTCCTGTTGCATAATCCCATGTCAGCCTAGTTTTAGCTATTGGACAGATGGCCTCACTTTTTACTCTAGAATACTTTGGTATACAGAGGAGTTCATGGTCGACTCAAAGAGTGCAAGGTGTCCAGGTCCTGTGGCTGCAAAACAAGCCCAAATCATCACCCCTTCTCCTCCATTGTTGACGGTTTGTATGAGATGCCTTGTGCTGATATGCTGTGTTTGGTTTTCGTCAAACGTATCACTGTGCATTACGGGGAAATATCTCCATTTTGGTCTAATCTGTGACAAGGACAAGTGTTCCAGAAGTCATGTGATTTGTTCAGATGCAACTTTGCAAACCTCAGCCATGCTTCTATGACCTTTTTAGAGAGAAGAGGCTTTCCCCTGGCAGCCCTTCCAAACGAAGCATACGTGTTCAGTCTTTTTCTAATTGCCATGAATCTTAACATTTGACATGCTAACTGAAGCCTGTAGAGTCTGAGATATAACTCTTTGTTTCTTAGCAATTGATCAAGGGCACTTCATTAGCAGTACTTGACTGTTTCTTTGCCTCATTATACTATGGAGGCACTGAGAAATTTCCTAATAGTGAGACAATTAACTAGCAGAATGGCTGACCTTCAGTAGTTGTGGTGCTCAATCACTGGAGGCTTTTCAGAAGAGACGAGACAACCACTTATCTGAAATGTTGTAAGGTCTCCTCAGTGGTGGGCTGCAAAGTGTTTAACAACCAGTTCCCTGCCCTAATGACTGTCTGGGTGGGCATGGCTGGGTGATCATGTGAGTGCCTGGGTGTGGCCAATTCAGCATCACTCACCACGATTGGCCCCACCTCCCAGCCTCAACAAGATACAATATTTATTTATTACTACTGAACATCACTTAACAATGGCAAGGAAAATCACAAAATGGAGCAAAACTCACTGAAATCTTGCTTAGCAATGGAAATTTTGGCTCAGTTGTGGCCATAAATCGAGGACTACCCCTAATGAGAATGTAGTATAAGAAGCCTACTTTGCTCACCCCTTTGGGGTGACTTTCAAGAAACATTTCAGGATGAAACATTTTGAGTACAGATGGTGGTGGTATCGTCGAAGTTGGTGGGGTAGCCATGTTCGACTGAGGGCTGCCAGAGGGAGGCGGGGAATCTGCACAATGGCAGCGGTCCCAGCGAGAAGGCCCTTCAGTAGCTTCCCACACGAGGAGGTGGGTGCTACCTGGCTGCCTTGGGAGCGAGGGGGAATAAAGAGGCCTCCCAGCAAGCCAGGTTCACTCACTCACTTGCTTTGCTGTCCTGCCTCTGCTCCTGCAAGCTGCCTTTTCTCTTCCTGGCTCCCCTTGTCCCAAAAGCACTCTCCTGACTGCTAGCAGCCACCCCCTTCTCCAGAATGGTTTCGACAGGATCTGTGTATGGGATGTATTCAGCTCTGTCCAGCTCTGAATAGAAAAAACTGAAGACACACCCCTTTTGGGCTACCATTTCTAGTTCTTCTATTCAGTCTCGGCTGATATAGACGGCTGCTGAAGAGCTCCTGTGGTTTTGGGTTTTTTTGCAAATAGAGAGACACTGGCAGCTTTAAAATTACTTGATTTTTTTATTTGGAATAATCCACACAACAGTCCTAAAGGGACTATAAGCACAACAAGCAAATTGCCTTCATGCTTCATTCAACTGAAAGAACAGCTACAGGCTCAGCAAGCTGCCTGCCTGTTCTACAACGGAGCCTCCTATAGCGCCTGATCGCATTTTCTTCCAACTCGCTCCCAAAACCTAGAAAAAGGAATTGGGAGCATTGAAGATTCATCTGCCTGCTAGGTAGCCTGCCCACATTAAGGGAGCACTACCTATTCAGCACACGGAGATCGAGGTACGGAGCCAAGAACAGTTAGCGCCTAACAGCTGACTGGTGGAGACCGGCGCTTTACTCAAGGATCACAGCAAGATGAAGGTATCGAGGGGCTCCTGAATTGAAAAGCCTGATGGGTAGCCTGACCATATAAGGGAGCGCTGACCTAAATGGGTCAATGGGCCCCCCATCCTGACCTAAATGGGCTAGCATCAGTAGTTATGGTTATATGGTCTGTCTTTAAAAGAGCACCCCTTGTTTAAGGATGACGAGGTCCACCAAAGCAAGGATGTTAACACTTGGATGGCAATCTCACTCAGATGATCGAGGCCCCCGTCTTTGTTCTCTGAAACAGGAGTAAGAACCACTGCAATTCACGAGAGTGCATACGTGCCCATGGTACAATGTCAAGGCATGATATCATTTTGCCTAGTAGTTCAGACATTTGGGCAGGGGAAGCCATCCTGGTGGAATGGAAATGACCAGCTAACACTTGAATGTCCTCCCTTCTTTGTTGGGAGAGAAAAACTAATTTGGCCTTAGTGTCTATTATCACACCTAGGTACAATAATGACCTAAATCGCAATATCAATTGGCTAGAGTTAAGAGCGGCCCACCTCGCTCTCAGGGAATTTGAGTCACAAATTGTAGGACAGGATGTGCTCCTAACAGACAATGTGGCCACTAAGGTGCACATCAATTGTCAGGGAGGGACACAGTCCAGAATGTTACAGAAAGAGGCCTTTCGTCTCTGCACCTGGGCGGAAAAGAACGCTGAGCATATTTCAGGGGTGCTGAATGTCAGGGCAGATTGGCTGAACAGATCCACAATAGATCACACAGAGTGGGCCATGCATCCTCTTCACTTCCAGGAGATTTCTCACAGATTTGGATACCCAGTAGTAGATCTCTTTGCATCTGAAATGAATCATCAACTGCCTCATTTCTTCTCTAAGTTCCCATCCCAGGGGGTGGAGGGAGTCAGTGCCTTTCAGTGTCAGTGGCCAGGGACTCCTTTATGCCTTCCCTCCATTGCCGCTTATCTCGGCAGTCATCAAGAAGACCCTGCAGCAGAAGGCGGAGATTCTTCTTGTGGCACTGTACTGGCCCAGGAGGCCGTGGTTTGTGGACTTGGTCAATCTGTCAGTATCACACCCGTGGAGGATTCCCCTCAACAGGACCTTTCTCAGCCAGGGGCCAATCCAACACCCAGAGTGTCAGTGGCTCCAATTGGCCGCCTGGCACTTGAGAGGTGATTGCTGAGGGGGGCTGATCTTTCGTCTCAAGTTATTAACACCATACAGGTGGACAGAAGGCAATCCACTATCCGACTTTATGAAGCCACTTGGAGGGCCTTCTGTACCTGGAGCAGGGAAAAGAACTTCGACCTCACTGAGGCTTCGATCCCCCAGGTGTTAGAGTTTTTGCAGCAGGGACTGGACAGGGGCCTTGCTCCAGCAATGCTGCATAGACAGGTGGCGGCACTTTCATCAGTGTTAGCATGTACACGTCTAGACTCATTAACACGGAACCCTTTAATTTGCCATTTTCACAAAGGAGCATCAAATTTACAACCGGCGGTCATACATAGATTTCCCTCCTGGGATCTCACCAAAGTGCTGCAAGCCCTTACGGTTCCACCTTTTGGGCCCTTGAGAACTGTCAACCTACAATACCTATCTTATAAAGTAATTTTCTTAGTGACCATCACATTGGCCAGGAGGATATCAGAGTTGGCAGCCCTGTCAGTAAGAGCTGATATTCCATCCCAATCGAGTAGTCTTGCAATTGGATCCAACCTTTATCCCTAAGGTCAATTTCATAGGGCACAAGAACTTATTTTGCCAAATTTTTGCCCAAACCCACCTCACCCTAGAAAGACTTTGGCACACACTAGACATAAGGAGAGCCCTTCACATATACATTAAAAGAACAGCTTCCTTTAAAAAAACAGAGGCTATGTTTATCTCCTTTCATCAGAACTCTTTAGGTCAGAAGGTTTTCTGTTCTTCCATAGGCAGATGGATTAGAGCAATCATTGTTAAGGTTACGCAGCACAAGGCTTACCTGCTCCGTCACATATCACAGCTCACTCTACGTGTAGCGCGGCCACTACAGCGGCTTGGATTACTCAGGCTACAGTGGAAGAGATATGTCGGGCGGCGACATCCACTCCTTCACCATTCATTCGATACTGTAGACTTGACTCGTTTGCCTCCGTGGAGGCAACCTTTGGACAAAGAGTCTTGCAAAGGATCCTACCAGAAGGACAGCCTCAATAGTGGCCAGAATCCCGCCCACCGGACATTTGCTTTGGTATGTCCCATACATGGATCCTGTCGAAACCATTCTGGAGAAGGGGCATTGGTAGACTTACCTGAGAACGCACCTTCTCAGATGGTGCAGACAAGATTCAGTCCCACCCATTTTTTTCTGGCCATTATGATCAGACTGTATAAGAGACTACTGTGATTATTATATAAAGATGGGACCCTTGCAGCAACTACAGTAAGACCTTGACTTCATTAAGAACTGGAGATGGTAGCCCAAAGGAGGGGTGTCTTCAGTTTTTTCTATTCAGTCTATAGCCAAACAGAGCTGAATACATCCCATACACGGATCCTTCCTACACCATCTGAGAAGGTGTGTTCTCAGGTAAGTCTACCAATGCTCCTTCTTCTCCCTCCTCGCTGCTGGGCAATCCCGTGTGATGAAGGGCTCTACTGTGGCAATTTTTATAAAGATCTTTTAATAAAACCTCCAATACAGCAGCCAAGATCCAATCCTGAGCCAAAAAACCCAGCTGTCCCCCCACCTGGTGCATCTGCTTCATCTTGCTAAATCGGGACTAGAGCCTGAGGAAGGGTGAAAAATTTAATGGGGGGGGGAAGGATGGAAAGGCAACAGAGTGAGATCCATGAAGTACACTCAAGTTTCTTAGCTTGGACCAGCAAAAGGTGGTGACGGCAGGGAATACAAAGGCCAACTGGAGCAATGGTGCATTACTTGACCATCCAGGCTTCAAAGAAAAGTTTACTTCAGGGAAAGGGGCGCAACCTGCTGTCTAAAACAGAAGATCCTGCTAAGGTCCAGATCCTACAAAACAAACCGTGGTGTTCGGTCCATGCGTCCAGCTGCTGCCATTCTAAGCCTCCCCACCGCCTTGCATGCTTCCACCACAAACTTGCTCCCCTCATTCTTCATCCAAATGTACACACAGAGCAAACATGCACACATCTCATAGCGCCGGAGGGACTCCCACACAAGCTGTCTCCTGACAGAAGGTCTGAGCGCAATGACATGTGTTCCTTTCTAAACCTCCTCCCCCCCCACCGCCCACTTGCTTCCACTGTGAACTCGCTAGCTCGGCTTGCTTACTTACCTCAACCCCATTTCCCCCGCTTCAGAGGCCCCTTACTCACTCTCCCCACTTCTTCCCCAACAACTGCCTCTCTCTTTGTCCAAATGTACACACAGAACAAACACACACACATCTCACAGCAAACAGGTGTGAACCGGCAGTAGCCCACCTCTGGGTCTCCTGGTTGAGCAGTGTCTGGATTAGAAGATCTCCAAGATCCTTTCAAATTCTATTATTATTTTCTGTTGCGATGATATTTTTATGTCCTGATAAGTAAAACCAAAGATATCAAAGAGGGAGTTCTTTCTTTTTCTCATGCCTCTATTTGAAAACAACACTTTGCTAAGAATTTGTGATTGACCCAGTCAACAAATGAATTTCATCATTGAATGGATATTTGAACTTGGATCTGGGTAGCCTTCCAGGTGTCAAATGAATCATGATTAATGTAAGAGCTTATTGGAGCATTGTGGCATGTTTGCTTTGTCATTGCAACGTAAACATTTTCTTTTTTTCTCATCTTCTGCAACCATTTTATGCACAATTAAAGATACCCTTTTATTTGAATCTTATAGACAAAGAGGATGGCAATAAGAGCACGCTGGACAACTGAGGATAACAAAGCAACACTGAATAGCAAAGCAAGTCAGTCCAGAAATCAAATTATTTTCCATTTCCTTCGGAGAGCTACACAATTCTTCACCTTCCTCAACAAGTGAGAAAGAACGAGAGAAAATCAAGAAGAGATTTCTAGCTGGGAAAAATAGTGTATGATATTCAAGCATATATTACATGAAAAGATTATTTTTCCATTCAGCAAATGGGAAATTTTTGGAAGTTACTGGGCAGGAAACTGTCAAATGTAAAGCCATGTAGAGCAGACAGTGTTGAAGGCCTCACTCTGAAACGAAGAAAATGGCTTGAAACAAAGCACTACTACAGAAGGGATCATCCATATTTTTTACCTCCTCAAGAATATTAGTTGTGGAAAACCTCCATAGATGTGCCTCTTGTGAGAAAGATTCAACTTGCAAATCACAGCTGATTATGCCTGAGAGGATCCAAACTGGAGAAAAACCTTACATAGACTCTGAATGTGGCAAAACCTCTGATCAGAGCAGCTCATGATGAACCAGAGAATTTACACAGGAGAGAAACTGTATGAATGTTCTGATTGTGAGACAAGTTTCAGTACCAGTTCCAACCATATTAGCCACCAGATGAATCACACAGGCGAGAAATTCTGTAAATGCCTTGAATGTGGGAATAGTTTCACTCAGAATTCTCACCTCATTGTACACCTGAGAACTCACACAGGAGAGAAACCCGTTGAATGTCCTGACTGTGGGAAAAGTTTCACTAAAAATTCCAGCTTGGTTCAACACCAGAGGACTCACACAGGAGAGAAACCTTTTGAATGTCCTGATTGTGGTAAAAGTTTCAGTCAGAATTCCAGCTTGGTTCGACACCAGAGGACTCACACGGGAGAGAAACCTTTTCAGTGTTCTTACTGTGGGAAAGGTTTCAGTACCAATTCCAACCTTATTAGCCACCAGATGATTCACACAGGAGAGAAACTCTGCACATGTCTTGAATGTGGGATTAGTTTCAGTCGGAATTCTCACCTTGTTGCACACCTGAGAACTCACACAGGAGAGAAACCCTTTGAGTGTCCTGATTGTGGTAAAAGTTTCAGTCAGAATTCCAGCTTGGTTCAACACCAAAGGACTCACACAGGAGAGAAACCTTTTGAGTGTTCTTACTGTGGGAAAGGTTTCAGTACCAATTCCAACCTTATTAGCCACCAGAGGCTTCATACAGGAGAGAAACCCTTTAAATGTCCTGATTGTGGGAGATGTTTTAGTACCAATTCCATCCTAGTGATACACCAGAGAATTCACACAGGAGAGAAACCTTTTGAATGTCCTGATTGTGGGAGAAGTTTCAGTCGGAATTCCAGCTTGGTTCAACACCAAAGGACACACACAGGAGAGAAACCTTTTGAGTGTTCTCACTGTGGGAAAGATTTCAGTACCAATTCCAACCTTATTAGCCACCAGAGGCTTCATACAGAGAGAAACCCTTTAAATGTCCTGATTGTGGGAGAAGTTTCAGTCACCATTGCAGCCTGGTGATACACCAGACAACTCACACACCAGAGAAACCGTTTGAATGTTTTGATTGTGGGAAACGTTTCAGTCTGAATTCCCACCTTATTAATCACCAGAGGATTCACACAGGAGAGAAACCCTTTAAATGTCCTGATTGTGGGAAAACTTTCAGTAAGAGTTCCCACCTCATTAGCCACAAGAGGAGTCACACAGGAGAGAAACCGTTTGAATGTCCTGATTGTGAGAAAAGTTTCAGTACCAATTCCAGCCTGGTGATGCATCTGAGAACTCACACAGGAGAGAAACCCTTTGAGTGTCCAGACTGTGGGAAACGTTTCACTAAAAATTCCAACTTGGTTCAACATCAGAGGACTCACACAGGGGAGAAACCCTTTGCATGTCCTGATTGTGGGAAAAGTTTCAGTCAGAATTCCCGCCTGGTGATACACCAGAGGACTCACACAGGGGAGAAACCATTTGAATGTCCTGATTGTGGGAAATGTTTCAGTCATAATTCCCACCTTATTAATCACCAGAGGATTCATACAGGAGAGAAACCCTTTGAATGTCCTGATTGTGGGAAAAGTTTCAGTACCAATTCCAGCCTGGTGGTACACCAGAGAACTCACACAGGAGAGAAACCCTTTGAATGTCCTAATTGTGAGAAAAGTTTCAGTATCAATTCCAGCCTGGTGGTACACCAGAGAACACACACAGGCGAGAAACCCTTTGAATGTCCTGATTGTGAGAAAAGTTTCAGTACCAATTCCAACCTGGTGATGCACCTGAGAACTCACACAGGAGAGAAACCCTTTGAGTGTCCTTACTGTGGAAAACATTTCACTAAAAATTCCAACTTGGTTCAACATCAGAGGACTCACACAGGCGAAAAACCCTTTGAATGTCCTGATTGTGGGAACAGTTTCAGTAAGAAGTCCCACCTTATTAATCACCAGAAGATTCACACAGGAGAGAAACCCTTTGAATATCCTGATTGTGAGAAATGTTTCAGTGACAATTCCAGCTCGTGATACACCAGGGAACTCACACAGGAGAGCAACCTCTTAAATGTCATAATTGTGGGAGAAGTTTCAGTCACAATTCCAGCCTGGTGAGACAGGAGAGAAACTTTATGAGTGTCCAGACTGTAGGAAAGATCTCAGTACTAGAGTTAACCTTCTAAATCATATGCTTATACACAGAGGGGAGAAAACATTTAAGTGCCCCAAATGTGGACGGTCCTTCAGGAAACATTCTGCCCTTATTGCATACAAGAAAATCCACCAGAGGCCCTAAGTGATGAGCCTAGAGAAGGCTTGAATTTCATTTCATAGTCCCATTGTAAGTACAGCTGAGAAACTTTTTTTTTTTTACTTACATTTATATGCCGCCCTTCTCCGAAGACTCAGGGCGGCTTACAATTTTTTTGAAGCACAACCCAATGCGCTCAGCAATAGCCTTCATTCCATTGTATATGCCTGCTTATTACTAAGCGGCATTTTGCAAAGTCAGTTTATTGCCCCCAACAATCTTGGGTCCTCAATTTACCTACCCCGAGAGGATGGAAGGCTGAGTCAACCTTGAGCCTGGTGGGATTCGAGCCTACAGTAATTGTAGACAGCTGGATCTTAAGAGCAGGCATTTAACAGCCTGAGCCACCAAGGACTCACTTAAACTTACTGTTTAATTTGACTGCAAAGAATTTGTGTGATTTTTTGTAGGCAAATATGTAATGATATTAGATGGGAAAAGAAAAGAAGAAATTGCAACATATTTGATAATAGCTATTTGGCCATCAGCAGCAGAAGTTGCTGGATATTTATTTTTACAAAAATTGTGCAATTATGTAAAAATATTTTGGGAGTGTTCTGTGCATTTTATCATGGTAGATGATAGAAATGCCACATACAGAGTCCCAGCCTTTTTCTTCCTTGCCTGCCCTATGATTTTCAGCCCCAGAATTTTCCAGCCAGCATCTCTTGACAATAGGAGCACTCAGACTATAGTTAGAGATTGTGGCTCCTCCTATAATGAGAAAGCGAGAGAAGAAGAAGAAGGGTTTCAAAGTTTATCTTTTCCAAACTCTTCCAAGACTTCAGCGCACCAAGCATGTCTGTTCAGATTGTGTCAAGAATGAGGCACGCAAGTGGAAGATACCATATGAGTAGCAAATATATTGGGGGAGTTTGGGGCAGTGACAAAACCAGGGTAAAATTTCAGATGCAAAGGCTGTTGTGCCTTGCAGGTGGCTTTCATGGAGAAGAGCTGTAGGAATATTGAGTTGAAGAGAAAAGGGATTGTGGTTTTGACCACAGGATCTCCAGCTTTAATCGCAACTCCTGCTGTGATCTTCACTTGCAAGTGATTTCGAATTGAAACATTTAAACTTATGCAAAATTTCTAACATTTAAAATAGTACATGTGTGTATGTATGCGTTGCGGGATGGTGTTGGGACAACTGAATGGAGCCGAGTGTTTACTGGCTGGATGCCCTTCCTGTTGCCAATGTGGAGTGCACAGCAGATATATTCTCATTGCGCCCAGAGAGAGGAATATCTGCCTCTAGCTAGGATTGAACTCACAGCCTCCTGATTGTGAAGCGAGAGCTCCACCTCTAGGTCACGGCACCACACTAAAATAGTAAAAATATATTTAATCAATTTTCCTTCTTTCTTTGGTGTCACATTTTAATGCACCATCTTTATCATGTCTCTTCTTATTGTGGTTAGGAGTTGGAAATGCTTGCAATGATCCCAAAGCTTCTGAATCTCTTACAGGGCTACATAACAATATCAAGCAAAATTAAATAAAGCCAACCTAAGAATCAGAGGGGATGGTCTACAGAGTGCGGTAAAAAGCCGTAAGTCCCCACTCAGAGAAACAGCCCATTTCCTCAGAATCCAGCTTTGAACCTCAGATTGAAAGCTGTAAAGTATATGTTGTTTGGATCTTGAAAGCTGCAGGACAGAAGCAACTTAGGAGCAGCTTGGACTCAAAATCACCAAAGTCCCCTGTAACCATTTGAGTTATTTCAGCAGCATGACAGCTGATTGGCTGCCCTGTCGGACAGTGCAGTATAAAAGGAGTGCGGTCAGACAGGCTCAGCTGTCGCCTGTCAGCTGCATTTGTTAGCGTGTGATTTGACTTTGGAAACCCTGTTAGCTTATAATAAAAGGGTGATCCTTAACGCCTCGTTGTCTCCATTATTTCCCACATTAAATTTAACACTTCCAGGTATATTCAGATTAATTGATTGATTAATCTTGAAAGCTGCACCCTTGAATTTGCTGTTGACTTTGGTGTAGTGGTGAAGGCAGCAGGTTAGAGACAGAGAAACGCTCAGTTCCAGTCCCACCTAAAGGGCAAAACCATCTGTTCAACTTTGGCCAATCCCTTCAGGCCTTGGAAGCAGGAAAGTGCGGGGGGGGGGGACACCACTTCCAAAAATCATTGCCAAGGAAACTGCAAGGCCAGGCATTAAGACTGACACAAAGGCAGCTAAAACGGAGCTAAGTAGCGTCAGGTTTCACTATTTCACGGGGCTCAGTTGTAAAGGTCGGTTACTAAGAGTCGAAAAGGACCTGCTGTCATGTAATTACTGAAAACATCTTTCAAATGCCATAGTGGAGCCTGGACAAGCGTGTTTTTCCACTTCAGGTCGCTAGATGGCGGTCAGGCAATATCTTTGCGTAGATAGTCATTCACACTTTAGTGCCATCCGTGCTGTAGCTTACAAAAGGAGCTTTTCAACCATGGAGTATTGCAATGCTAGAAAGTATGGGAGGAAATGAGAAGCGCGGGGGAACTTCCTCTTCCGGATGCCTCATGGGAGGAAGACGGTGGGCAGGGCGGCTTCTCTGCTCTTCCCAGGACGGAAGCAGCAGCTAGCCGGTGAGTTGGGGGTAGCAGGTAGGAGGAGAGTCCGGGAGCAAGTCGGGCTGTTCGGTTTCCTCCACGGCCTGGAAGCAGAGAAACAACTGGGCTGATGCGTGTCAGCTGCTGCTACTGCAGGTTCCTTCCCTCCCCAGATCGGAGCCCACTGGGGCTGCACGCTGTGAAACTGGTGGCTGCAATTTTCTGCTGGGGGGAAGATTTAAAAAGCCTCTTTCAAGTGACGGTTGATCCTTTGGGAATGGCTCCCCTCCAGAGGTTGTGGGGGCTCCGTCACTGGACGGTCTTCAAGAGGAATTTGGAGAGCCGTTTGTTTGGAATGGAATAGGGCCTCCTGCCTGAACAGGGGATGGACTAGAAGACCTCCAAGACACCCCCCCCCCCACTCAGTTATTCTGTAGTGGACCTGATGTTTTCTGGGAAGAAAACCGGACTGCGGTGCCTCTAATCTTTTTTAGCTTGTTGACAAAATGGGGTTGGGATAGCTGAGCCTTTATACATTGTTTAGGGTTTTCTGTTTGAACTGCTCCCGGTTTAACCCTATTATTCCCTAAAAGTCCTGTCCTTCTAAATCCCACCAACTGGAGCTGAAGATGTGTTGTTTGTGAATAGTCTTTCATAATGGGTTTTTCCCCCCTCCATTTTTCCTTGGGGAAATATAATATTCTGCCTCTTAACATTCCCCAAAATATTTCATTCTTCTGGGGCTTCACATAAAATTAATATCAAAGATTAAAATCAAGGACATATGGGGAAGGCAGGGGTGCAGTGGGGGAGGGAGGTGGGATCTACTATCAAGGACAACCATAGGTAGTCCTCACCTACCATTGGTTCACTGAGCCTTCCAAGTTACAATGGCACTGGAGAAGCAGACATAGTTATGAAGGTGCAGGAAAAGGAGTTGCACCAATTCAGATTCTGGCAACTGGTGCACTTTTATATCATGGTTTCAGCATCCCACACTCATAATCCCGATTTGTGACTTTCCCAGCTGGCTTCTGGCAGCTGGCAAACTCAGTGGGGATTCCAGCAGGAAGTTGCAAGCCATGGCCATGTGAAATTGCCTTTAACAACCCACAATGATTTGTTTAAGAACTGCAGGGGAGCAGATGTAGGTTGGCAACATCATTTGAAATCAGGCTTCATGATTGGGCCGCTTAGTGACACAGATGCTAGTCCCAATTGCAGTCAGTAAGTGAGGACTACTTCAATTGGGATGTCACTAAAGGGGTTGTGGAAGGTATTTTCTGCCCTTACTTGGAGCTCAGGACTTCCATGGGCAAACCTGGTGCTTCAAATCTTGCAGAAGCTTTAGGCATCATTTCATCAGTTAAAAGCCCCACATCTGTAAAGCTAGTGTCATGCAGATTGACAGGTGTGGCTCAATAAAATAAAAGAGTCCAAGTGTATGTGTGTTGATAAACCCATGCATTTATTGTCTGAGAAGGAAGGAACCCAGAATGTAGTGCAATGTAGATATTAATAAGTTTTTGCTTTCACTTCATTATATACAGTAAGAGACAGCTCTCATATGACAGATAAGATATAGAAATTATAAAAATTACAAAAATAGTCATTTCGGTAATAGTTATTTCTTGTTTTTGGAATCCGCACTGGCTTATGAATGAGTGCCACCCGCAGCGGAGGATTCCCTTTGGGCACCACCCCTCCTCCTCTCGTGACTCCTTGGACGGCTATGGTGGGGTGGGGAGACCCTCAAGTGAGCAGCCGCCTGCCCCATGCATGCCTTTGTTGTGCTTTGGCACTTGCTTGAGGAACATCTCCCTGTGCATGCGCACCCTTCTGGTCCTTCCACAGCCAGCCAGGGGGTCAAGAGGGGAGAAGGAGGGGATGGAGGAGGGTCGCCTGAAGGGAAGCCTCTGCCGTGGCTGGCGATTGGTCCTCAGCCAGCCTGAATTTCCAAAAAGAAGAAATAAAAGGAGTGGTGAAGAGCCCCAAGGAGAGCTTGTGGGTTTGGCCCAGCCACAGCTTTCTGCGAGAGAGAGACAGAGACGGGGGCAGGAGGGAGAGAGAGAGACACACACACACAGACACAGACACAGATACACAGAGAGGGGAAGATAGGGAGATGGAGGCAGAGGGGCAGAGATATGCAGAAAAGGGGAGAGAGAGACATAGAGAAGGTTTTTGTGGCTGGGTAGGCATGGTTAGGGGGTCATGTGACTGGGTGGAGTGAGTGACATCGAGTTGGCCACGCCCACCCTGGTTTTGTGGGTCCTGGTTTTTTTTTCTGTGGGAAACGCGTCCAAATGGCTCTTTTAGTGTTTAAGCTTGCAGATACCTGGGCTAGTGGTTTCCTGTGAAACTTTCCATGGCCTCAGAAGCCTGTTGACACCTGAACTTCAGCCTTGCCATCTCAACAGATGAGCAATCATCAAATTGATCAGATTCCTGATTAACATTAATGCAGAAGGTTTGACTGTTGAGCTCCTTTTCTTTTTTCTTTTTTAGCCATTCTGGTAAATTTAGCCATCCTTTTCTTTTTTAGCCATTCTGTTGTGGATTTGCTGATTTTGAGATAATTTTCAGGCTGGAAAGACATGGATTTTCTCCATAGTGTGTGTTTGTTATTTCTCTCTGAAATATATATGTCTGTCTGTGTGTGTGTGCGTGTGTCTATCTATCGTATATATCTCCAAATATATAATCTCTTCCCAGGACTTCCAGATAAACAGTCATGTGGAAAAGAAACTACACTCTCCTTGACTTCTATGGTTTTATATATCAGGACGTAGTAAAAATCATTTGGTCCTTAGAAGTTAACAGTAGGTAAATACAACCACAGATGAACAACAATACATGACATATTACATCAGATCATCATTTATTTTATAAAATGAAAGCCAAAACGGAGAAGTCGTGTGTGGAAAATGTATGATTCAATAATTTGTAGAACCAGCAACAACGAGAAGTAATTCTTTTCTGTGTGACTTTATAAATCTCTTGCAGCGTTGTGGAGGAATTTTGGCCCATCTTTTTTACAACATTGCTTCAGTCCATTGAGGTTTTTTTATGCACAACTCTTTTGAGGTTCCGCCAATCAGGTTGAGGGCTGGACTTTGACTGCCATTGCAACACCTTGATCCTTTTCTTTTTTAGCCATTCTGTTGTAGATTTGCTGATGTGTTTGCAACCATTGTCCTGTTGCATAATCCATGTCAGCCTAGCTTTGGCTAGTGGACAGATGGCCTCACTTTTGACTCTAGAATACTTTGGTATACAGAGGAGTTCATGGTCGACTCAAAGAGTGCAAGGTGTCCAGGTCCTGTGGCTTTAAAACAAGCCCAAATCATCACCCCTCCACCTCCGTTGTTGACGGTTTGTATGAGATGCCTTGTGCTGATATGCTGTGTTTGGTTTTCGTCCAACGTATCACTGTGCATTACGGGGAAATATCTCCACTTTGGTCTAGTCTGTGACATGGACAAGTGTTCCAGAAGTCATGTGTTTTGTTCAGATGCAACTTTGCAAACCTCAGCCATGCTTCTATGACCTTTTTAGAGAGAAGAGGCTTTCCCCTGACAGCCCTTCCAAACGAAGCATACGTGTTCAGTCTTTTTCTAATTGCCATGAATCTTAACATTTGACTTGGTAACTGAAGCCTGTACAGTCTGAGATATAACTCTTTGTTTCTTAGCAATTGATCAAGGGCACTTTATTAGCAGTACTTTACTGGTACTTTGCCTCATTATGCTATGGAGTCACTGAGAAATTTCCTAATAGTGAGACAATTAACTAGCAGAACGGCTTGCCTTCAGTAGTTGTGGTGCTCCAACAGTGGAGGCTTTTCAGAAGTGACAAGACAGCTACTTATCTGAAATGTTGTAGGGTCTCCTCAGTGGTGGGCTGGGTGAGTGTGGCTGGGTGGGCATGGCTGGGTGATCATGTGAGTGCCTGGGCATGGCCAACTCGATGTCACTCACCACGACTGGCCCCGCCTCCCAGCCTCAACAAGATACAATATTTATTTATTACTACTGAACATCACTTAACAATGGCAAGGAAAATCACAAAACGGAGCAAAACTCACTGAAATCTTGCTCAGCAATGGAAATTTTGCCTCAGTTGTGGACATAAAGCGAGGACTACCCCTAATGAGAATGTAGTATAAGAAGCCTACTTTGCTCACCCCTTTGGGGTGACTTTCAAGAAACATTTCAGGATGAAAGATTTTGAGCACAGGTGGTGGTGGTATCGCTGAAGTTGGTGGGGCAGCCATGTTTGGCTGAGGGCTGCCAGAGGGAGGCGGGGAATCTGCACAATGGCAGCAGTCCCAGTGAGAAGGCCCTTCGGTAGCTTCCCACACGAGGAGGTGGGTGCTACCTGGCTGCCTTGGGAGCGAGGGGGAATAAAGAGGCCTCCCAGCAAGCCAGGTTCACTCACTTGCTTGCTTTGCTGTCCTGCCTCTGCTCTTTTCTCTTCCTGGCTCCCCTTGTCCCAAAAGGACTCTCCTCTCTGGTAGCAGCCACCCCCTTGTCCCTCTCCCTGCTTCCTGCCAGGCAATCCCATGTGAAGAAGGGTTCCACGGCAGCACTTTTATAAAGATCTTTTAATGAAACCTCCAATGCGGCAGCCAAGATCCAATCCTGAGCCAAAAAACCCAGTTCTCCCTTCCCCACCTGCTAAATTGGGCCTAGAGCCTGAGGATGAGAAATTTATCGGGCAGGAGGGTGGGGGGAAGGGCAGAAAGGCAGCAGAGCAAGGTCCATGAAGTAAACTCAAGTTTCTTAGCTTGGACTAGCAAACGGCGGTGGTGGCAGCAGAGAATACAAAGGCTAACTAGAGCATGGGCGGAGTGTTCGGTCATGTAGGCTTCAAAGAAAAATTTATTTCAGGGAAAGGGACGCAACCTGCTTTCTAAACCAGAAGATCCTGCTAAGGTCCAGATCCTACAAAACAAGCCGTGGTGTTCAATCCGTGCCTCCAGTTCCTGCCGTTCTATGCCTCCTCCCAGCTCCCCTCATTCTTCATCCGAATGTACACACAGAGCAAACATGCACACATCTCATGGCAAACAGGTGTGAACCAGTAGTAGCCCACCTCTGGGTCTCCTAGTTGAGCAGTGTCTGGATTAGAAGATCTCCAAGATCCTTTCAAATTCTATTATTATTTTCTGTTGCGATGATATTTTTATGTCCTGATAAGTAAAACCAAAGATATCAAAGAGGGAGTTCTTTCTTTTTCTCATGCCTCTATTTGAAAACAACACTTTGCTAAGAATTTGTGATTGACCCAGTCAACAAATGAATTTCATCATTGAATGGATATTTGAACTTGGATCTGGGTAGCCTTCCAGGTGTCAAATGAATCATGATTAATGTAAGAGCTTATTGGAGCATTGTGGCATGTTTGCTTTGTCATTGTAATGTAAACGTTTTCTTTTTTTCTCATTTTTTTTCTTTTTTCTCCCATTTTATGCACAATTAAAGATGCCCTTTTATTTGAATCTTATAGACAAAGAGGATGGCAATAAGAGCACTATGGACAACTGAGAATAACAAGCAACATTGAATAGCAAAGCAAGTCAGTCCAGAAATCAAATTATTTTCTATTTCCTTCGGAGAGCTACACAATTCTTCACCTTCCTCAACAGGTGAGAGAGAACGAGAGAAAACCAAGAAGACATTTCTAGCTGGAAAAAGTAGTGTGTGAAATTCAAGCATATATTACATGAAATGTCAAGGAAGATTATTCTTCCATTCAGGAAAAGAGGAAAATATTTGCAAGTTACTGCGGAGGAAAAGGTCAATGGAAAAGCCACATAGAGTAGACAGTGTTGCAGGCCTCGCTCTGGGAGGAAGAAAACGGCTTGAACCAAAGCACTACTAAGAAGGGATCATCCATATTTTTTACCTCCTCAAGAATATTAGTTGTGGAAAACCTCCATAGATGTGCCTCTTGTGAGAAAGATTCAACTTGCAAATCACAGCTGATTACGCCTGAGAGGATCCAAACTGGAGAAAAACCTTACATAGACTCTGAATGTGGCAAAACCTCTGATCAGAACAGCTCATGATGCACCCCAGAATTCACACAGGAGAGAGACCGTATGAATGTCCAGTTTGTGGGAAAAGTTTCAGTACCAATTCCAACCATATTAGCCACCAGATGATTTACACAGGCGAGAAACTGTGTAAATGTTTTGAATGTGGGAGTAGTTTCACTCAGAATTCTCACCTCGTTGCACACTTGACAACTCACACAGGAGAGAAACCCTTTGAGTGTCCTGACTGTGGGAAAAGTTTTAGTCGCAATTTCAGCTTGGTTCAACACCAGAGGACTCACACAGGAGATAAACCTTTTGAATGTCCTAATTGTGGGAAAAGTTTCTACGATAATTCCAGCTTGGTTCGACACCAGAGGACTCACACGGGGGAGAAACCTTTTGAGTGTTCTTACTGTGGGAAAAGTTTCAGTACTAATTCCAACCTTATTAGCCACCAGAGGCTTCATACAGGAGAGAAACCCTTTAAATGTCCTGATTGTGGGATTAGATTCAGTCGGAATTCCCACCTCATTGCACACCTGAGAACTCACACAGGAGAGAAACCCTTTGAGTGTCCTGATTGTGGTAAAAGTTTCAGTCAGAATTCCAGTTTGGTTCAACACCAAAGGACTCACACAGGAGAGAAACCTTTTGAGTGTTTTTACTGTGGGAAAGTTTTCAGTAACAATTCCAACCTTATTAGCCACCAGAAGATTCACACAGGAGAGAAATTGTTTGAATGTCCTGACTGTGGGAAAGGTTTCACTAAAAATTCCAGCTTGCTTCAACATCAGAGGACTCACACAGGAGAGAAACCCTTTGAGTGTCCAGATTGTGGTAAAAGTTTCAATCAGAATTCCAGCTTGGTTCAACACCAGAGGACTCATACAGGAGAGAAACCTTTTGAGTGTTCTTACTGTGGGAAAAGTTTCAGTACTAATTCCAACCTTATTAGCCACCAGAGGCTTCATACAGGAGAGAAACCCTTTAAATGTCCTGATTGTGGGAGAAGTTTCAGTCATCATTGCAGCTTCGTGAGACACCAGAGAACTCACACAGGAGAGAAACCCTTTGAATGTCCTGATTGTGGGAAACGTTTCAGTCTGAATTTCCTCCTTATTAATCACCAGAGGATTCATACAGGAGAGAAACCGTTTGAATGTCCTCTTTGTGAGAAATGTTTCAGTCAGAATTCCCACCTCATTAGCCACCAGAGGATTCATACAGGAGAGAAACCCTTTGAATGTCCAGACTGTGGGAGAAGTTTCAGTACCAATTCCAGCCTATTGAAACACCAAAGGACTCACACAGGGGAGAAACCCTTTGAGTGTCCCGATTGTGAGAAATGTTTCACTAAAAATTCCTACTTGGTGAAACACCAGAGGACTCACACAGGAGAGAAACCCTTTAACTGTTCTGACTGTCAGAAAAGTTTCAGTCAAAATTCCCACCTTATTAACCACCAGAGGATTCATACAGGAGAGAAAACCTTTGAATGTCCAGACTGTGGGAGAGGTTTCAGTCACAGTTCCAGCCTGGTGAGACACCAGAGGTCTCACACAGGGGAGAAACATTATGAGTGTCCAGACTGTGGGAAAGATCTCAGTAGTAGGTGTTAGTATATATCTCCATGAGGAGAAACGAGTGCAGCCAGGAAAGCGTGAGTAGAGAGACAATGAATAAGACACTTGACATGAGTAGTATACTGAATACAGGAAATGTTGGTTTTACTATCAGTGAGGATTTAGCAGAGTCCAAAAACAGTCCAAGTCATACACGAAACAAGTCAGTCAGTATCTTAATGCTATTCCAAATATCAATATGTCCTTGTCCTTACCAATTAGCAGGCACAGTTCGTAGTTTGTCAAAACAGTAGCAAACTTACATCCAATAGTCGAAGTCAAAACACGGAGAACCATAAACAGTAGGCAATCAACACAGAGATAGAGCAGAGAGAGAACCAGGTTTCTGGCTCCATCTTATGGCCGGTTGCTGTAGCCACAGCCAATCACATTCCGGCTACTCTTAAAGTGACATACACTTTCAATCCTGGCTTATATATTACAAACCCAAATGTTAGCTATACTAACAGTAGGATTAACCTTTGAAATCATATGCTTATACACACAGGGGAGAAACCATTTAAGTGCCCCAAGTGTGGACAGTCCTTCAGGAAACATTCCACCCTTATTGCACACAAGAAAATCCACCTGAGACCCTAAGTGATGTGTATAGAGAAGGCATGAATTTCATTTCATAGTCCCATTGTAAGTACAGCTGAGAAACTGACTATTTAATTTGGCTGCAAAGAATTTGCCTGATTTTTTGTAGGTAAATATGTAGTGATATTAGATGGGAAGGAGAAAAGAAGAAATTGCAACATATTAGTTTGATAATGGCTATTTGGCCATCAGCTTCAGAAGTTGCTGGATATTTCTTTTTGCAGAAATTGTGCAATTATGTAAAAATATTTTGGGAGTGTTCTTTGCATTTTTATTTTATTTGACTTGTATGCCGCCCCCTCTCCAAAGGGGTATTATGGTAGATGATAGAAATACCACGTACAGAGTCCCAGCCTTTTTCTTCCTTGCCTACCCCATGATTTTCAGCCCCAGAATTTTCCAGCCAGCATCTCTTGAGGATAGGAGCACTCAGACTATAAGATTGTGGGTCCTCCTATAATGGGAAAGCGAGAGAAGAAGTAGAAGGGTTTCAAAGTTTGTCTTTTCCAAACAGTTCCAGGAATTCAGCGCACCAAGCATGTCTGTTCAGATTGTGTCACGAATGAGGCACGCCAGTGGAAGATACCATATGAATAGCAAATATATTGGGGGAGTTTGGAGCAGTGACAAAACCAGGGTAAAATTTCAGATGTAAAGGCTGTTGTGCCTTGCAGGTGGCCTTCATGGACAAGAGCTGTAGGAATATTGAGGAGAAAAGGGATTGTGGTTTTGAGCACAGGATCTCCAGCTTTATTCGCAACTCCTGCTGTGACCTCCTTTGCTTGCTTCCTTGTTAGCCTTTGATGGCCGCGGGGTTGAGAGGAGGACCAAAGGACTGATGCTTTTGTGATCCCCCTCCCTTGGTGGGGAGATGTGAGAGGGGAATTGTATAGTAGATAATGTTTAATTTCTAAAGCAGCATTGTGTAAGAATAATGAATAGCTTTGGTGAAAGAAAAATAAAGTGTCAGCATTTATGTAAACATTGGGACAAGGTGATGCAAAACTCTCTTCCCAACACATGGGAGGCGTTTCCTGTTCTTTAATTCTCTGCCACCACTCCTTAATTTTTTTTCAAAACTGTTTCTTTTAAATATGCAGGATTATCCTCATTTTGCTGGGATTAGAAGACTCCAAAGAATTCCAAGATTCTTTATTTCACCAACACCATTCAAAAAGACAGGTTATAATCTTTTTCAGTATGTCACAATCATGTGATACCTTTCCAGGACACAACCAAGTGTGTGGAGAAACCAAGAGGCTCCTGGCCAGTCTTAATTCCAAGTGATGTAGAATTTAAACATGTGCCAAATTTCTTAATTTTAAAATAGTATGTGTGTTTATGTATGTGTAGCTGGGTGGTGTTGGGACAACTAAATGGAGGTGAGTGTTTACTGGCCAGATGCCCTTCCTGTCACCAATGCGCAGTTCACAGCAGATATATTCTCAATGTGCCGAGAGAGAGGAATATCTGCCTCTATCTAGGATCGAACTCACAGCCTCCTGATTGTGAAGTGAGAGCTCCACTTTATTGTAGTTGGGAGTTGGAAATGCTTGCAATGATCCCAAAGCCTCTGAATCTCTTACAGGGCTACATAACAATATCAAGCAAAATTAAATAAAGCCAACCTAAGAATCAGAGGGGATGGTCTACAGGCGGGGTAAAAAGCCATAAGTCCCCACTCAGAGGAACAGCCCATTTCCTCAGAATCAAGCTTTGAAGTTCAGATTGAAAGGTGTAAAGTATGTGTTGTTTGGAGGATACTGGATCTTGAAAGCTACAACCTTGAATTTGGGGCTGGAGTAGCAGGAACAGCTGAATGGATAGATTTTGTGGGGAGGAAGAAGGCCCAGTTTGGTGGTCACCAGCCTTGAGCCTATGAGACGCTCATTTCTGGTCCTGCTTTAGGCACAAAGCCATCTCAGAGACCTTGGCCTGTCCTGTCCTCTCAGGCCTTGGAAAGAGGGAATGTTTTCAAAAAACCTTGCCTAGGAAATTAGAGGGAAGTAGGAATACAGGATAACTCCCCAAAACCTACTTTTGCAACTGAGCAAACCTTGAAGAGTGAAGCTTGGCCTGCTTAGCTTCTCAAGATTAGGGAGATGTTGTGCCTTACATTTTTATGAAATTCTTGTTTGTGTGCACAGCTGCCAAATGATATCCAGCTTCATCCTATCAATAGAATAATGAAACGTGGAAGAACAACTAGAAACATCCACTCTCCTTGCTTCCAAACCACATCTAGGTAGGAGAGATTCTGTCTATCTGCATCCTTGCAGAGCCTAAATCTCACTAGAGGGAAGAATCGCTCTGCGCAGCCTTCCCAATCTCCACAGGAGTTAGATTTATTATTCCAAACATTTTGGGCAAAAGACTTGGAAGGCACTAGTTTGTAGAAAGATGATGTACTGTATAAATTTCTTGTGTCTCTTAAGGATTAATGGAATATTTTTGATAATCCCATTTGGGAAACTACAAGGTCAGCATGGCAACTATGTGCTCTGTGAGCTATGGTCAGGGAATGTAAACCACCTTGAGCCACTGGACCAGAAATTCCTCTCTGATTCTTCCTCCTGTGCCCACTCAGGCCCAATTCAGCTTGTTGTCAGTGTTTACTTACAAGAAGACTTTACTTACAAGAAGACTTTAAGCCGTCTACTCTATACAACTGTTGGGGTGCAGGAGGGTCTCAGAGGTTTGCTAGAGAATGTAACTCAGTAGTCTGTGGATAATCACTAGGGACTGTCTCCTCTAGACCAATTCAAATCACTGGGTCTGGACGGACTGCATCCCAGTGTTCTGAAGGAACTAGTTGTCAGGGCTCCAGCAAATCCACTCTCATTCAGAGCAAAAGTCTCTAGCCGCATCTCAGAAGAAGTAAATTGGTTTATTAGAAATCACATCATACATTTCCCCCTTGGCACTGGTCTTTCTCCCACCCCCTGGATGTGACTTCTGCAATGGGACACACCCGTCTCCAAGATTCATCCATCATGCTCTCCAATAACCTTCTTATGCTTCGACAACTTTGGGCTGCCGACTTGATTATCTAGGCATTTCAAGAATGCTTTGTTTTCTCCCACTCCCTTTTTCTGGCAGCTAAAAATACCAAAGGAGTATCTTTTTAGTTGACACTAGTAGCAATAGCACTTAGACTTATATACTGCTTTATAGTGCTTTACCGCCCTCTCAAAGCGGTTTACCGAGTCAGCATATTGCCCCCAACAATTTGGGTCCTCATTTTACCCACCTTGGAAGGATGGAAGGCTGAGTCAACCTTGAGCCTGGTGAGATTTGATCTGCCAAATTGCAGTAGGAATTAGCTTGCAGTACTGCACTCTAACCACTGCGCCCCAAGGCTCCCTAGTAAATGTGATTTCAGAACTTTTGTCACATATGCTTCAAAGAGCTTAGCGTACGAGGGAACTACAGAGTCCTCAATTTACAATAGTTAATTTAGTGGCCGAAGTTACAATGACACTAAAAAAGTGACTTAGGACCATTGATCACACTTATGACTGTTGTAGCACCCTCATGGTCATATGATTTACATTCGGATGCTCAACAACTGACTCAGATTTATGATGGTTGCAGTGTCCCAGAGTCATGTTATCCTCTTTTGTGACCTGCTAACAAGGGAAGTCAATGGGGAAACCAGATTCATTAACGACCATGTCATAACCATGTTGCTAATTTAAAAACTGCAACAATGGGGCAAAACTCACTTATCAAGTTTCTCACTTAACCACATAAACTTTGGACTCAATTGTGGTAAGTTCAGGACTATCTGCCTGACATTAATTCCTGATAATAACCCTTCTTACTCATTGCTACCATTGCATCATCATTACAACATTACAGTATTGCAACGTTACAGCAGCTGCTCAGCTATTTAATCATCATTACCCTGACAGTTCAGGACTATCTATAGCTGAGGACTGGAAAAGAGGTGATGATGTTCCCATCTTCAAAACAGGTAAAAAAAATCCAGGAATTTCCTGACAAATCTGCTGACATTGGTAACATCCTGGAAAACAAGTCTGTGAACACCTAGAAGCAAACAAAATAATAACCAGTAGCCAACATGGGTTGATCAAGAACAGATCCTGCCAAACAAACCTTATTTCATTCTTTGACAAAATGACTAAATTAGTGGACCGGCAAAATGCTGTGGACATAGTATACTTAGATTTCAGTAAAGCAATTGATAAAGTAGGTCACAACCTACTTCTGGGAAAGCTAGAAAAATGTGGGAGACACAGCACCACCACAAGATGGATTCCTAAGTGGCTGACAAATTGTACTCAACATATAGTCCTCAATGGAACTACACCCACATGGAGGGAAGTAAGCAGTGGGGTATCCTCAGATTGAATTTTAGACCCAGCACTGATCAAAATCTTCATAAACTATCTAGACAAGGGAATAGAAGGTGAACTCATCAAGTTTGCATATGACTCTAAACTGGCAGGAATAGCCAACATCCCAGAAGATCCAAAAAAGACTTGACAGACTTGAACAGTGGTCCCTATCTAACAATATGATATTACAGAGATAAAAGTTTTATACTTAGACAAGAAAAACCAACTGCATAGGTATAAACCAGTTGAAACCTTAATGCTTAATGCTAGTAACTGTGAAAGGGATCTTGTGAGTCCTAATGGACAATCACATAAATGTGATCCAACAGTGAGTGACAGCAGCCAAAATAACCAATACAATTCTAAACTGCATTAATAGAGAGAATTAAGATCATGTGAAGTTATAGTACTACTTTACAAAGCCTTAGTAAGACCACACTTGGAATACTGCATGCAATTCTAGTCCCTCCAAGTGACTAGAGACTCTGGAAAGAGTGCAGAGAAGAGCAACAAAGATGAATAGGGGGCTGGAGGTTATAACAGAAAGAATAGTTCGATGAATTGGGTATGTCTAGACTAATGAAAAGAAGGACAAGGGGAGACATGATAGCATTATTCCAATATTTGAGTGGATGCCATAAAGAGGAGAGGGTCAAGTTGTCTTCCAAAGCACCAGAAGGCAAGAAAAGGAACAATGGATGGAAATTAATGAAGGAGAGAAGCAACTTAGGGTCTCCTGCTTGATCAGGAGGTTGGACTCAAGACCGCCAAAGTCCCTTCCTGTTGTATATAAGTCTTCAGGAGCAGCGTGACAGCTGATTGGCTGCTGCATCTGACAGCACACTATAAAAGGAGCGCTGTCAGATGGGCTCAGCTGTCGCCTGTCACCTGCATTTGTTAGTGTGTGGTTTGACTTTGGAAACCCTGTTAGCTTATAATAAAAGGGTGATCCTTAACGCCTGGTTGTCTCTGTTATTTCCCACATTAAATTTAACACTTCCAGATATATTCAGATTAATTGATTGATTGATCTTGAAAGCTGCATCCTTGAATTTGCCATTGACTTTGGTGTAGTGGTGAAGGCAGCAGGTTAGAGACAGAGAAACGCTCAGTTCCAGTCCCACCTAAAGGGCAAAACCATCTGTTCAACTTTGGTCCAATCCTTTCAGGCCTTGGAAGCAGAAAGTGAGGGGGACACCACTTCCAAAAACCCTTGCCAAGGAAACTGCAAGGGCAGGTATCAAGACTGACCCAAAGGCACCAAAAACGAAGCTAAGTAGCGTCAGGTTTCACTATTTCACGGGGCTCAGTTGCAAAGCTCAGTTGGTAGGACTCGAAAACGGTCTGCTGCCATATAATCAATGAAAATATCTTCCAAATGCTTGGTGGAGGCTGGAGAAAGCGTGTTTTTCCACTTCAGGTCGATAGATGGCGATCAGACAATATCTGCCTAGAAAGCCATGAACACATTAGTGCTTTAAAAAGTTTTAAACCATCGAGTACTGCATGGCTAGAAAGGATGGGAGGAGAGGCGAAGCGCAGAGCAACTTCCTCTTCCGGATAACTCGTGGGCGGTGTGCAGAGCGGCTTCTGTGCTCTTCCCAGGACGGAAGAAGCAGCTGGCAGGTGAGTTGGGGGCAGCAGGTAGGAGGAGAGTCCGGGAGCAAGTGGGGCTGTTCGGTTTCCTCCACGGCCTGGAAGCAGAGAAGCAACTGGGCTGATGCGTGTCAGCTGCTGCTACTGCAGGTTCCTTCCCTCCCCAGATCGGAGCCAGCTGGGGCTGCACGATGTGAAACTGGTGGCTGCAATTATTTGCTGGGGGGAAGATCTAAAAAGCCTCTTTCAAGTGACGGTGGATCCTTTGGGAATGGCTTCCCTCCAGAGGTTATGGGGGCTCCGTCACCGGAGGGTCTTCAGAGGACATTGGACAGCCGCTTGTTCGGCCTCCTGCCTGAACAGGGAATGGACTAGAAGACCTCCAAGGTCCCCCCCAAACTCAATTATTCTGTAGTGGACCTGATGTTTTCCGGGGAACAAGATCGGACTGAGGTGCCTCTTCTGGGTCTTTTCTGGGTTGTTGACGAAATTGGGTTGGGATAGCTGAGCCTTTATACATTGTTTGGGGTTTGGGGTTTGAACTGCTCCCGGGGGTTGTTCAGTGTAGCCTTTTGCTCTTCTAAAGATCCTGGGTTAACCATATTATGCCCTAAAAGTCCTGTCCTTCTTAATCCCATCAACTGGAGCTGAAGGTGTTTTGTTTGTGAGTAGTCGTTCTTAATGGGCACAAAATCTCCATCTCTAAGGACTTCAGGCATCTGCTGGAGGCTGTTGGGGCTGCTTTCTGCCTTTGTTAAGGTTTTTTCCCTCCATTTTTCCTTGGGGAATTTTTTAATTACATTTATATGCTGCCCTTCTCCGAAGACTCAGGGCGGCTTACAATTTTTTTGGGGATACAACCCAATGTGCTCAGCAATAGCCTTCATTCCATTGTATATGCCTGCTTATTACTAAGCAGCATTTTTACAAAGTCAAATAATGTCATCTGCCTCTTTTAACATTCCCCAAAATATTTCATTTTTCTGGGACTTCCCACAAAATTAATACCAAAGGTTAAAATCAAGGACATATGGAGAAGGCAGGGGTGGAGTGGGGGAGGGAGGTGGGATCTACTACTCGATCAAGGACAACCATAGGTAGTCCTCACCTACCATTGGTTCACTGAGCCTTCCAGGTTACAATGGCACTGGAGAAGCAGACATAGTTATGAAGGTGCAGGAAAAGGAGTTGCACCAATTCGGATTCTGGCAACTGGTGTACTTTCACATCATGGTTTCAGCATCCCACACTCATAATCCCGATTTGTGACTTTCCCAGCTGGCTTCTGACAAGCAAACTCAGTGGGGATTCCAGCAGGAAGTTGCAAGCCAAGGCCATGTGAAATTGCCTTTAACAACCCACAGTGATTTGTTTAAGAACTGTAGAGGAACAGATGTAAGTTGACACCGTCATTTGATGCTTCATGATTGGGCTGCTTAGTGACACAGATGCTAGTCCTAACTGCGGTCAGTAAGCGAGGACTACTTCAATTGGGATATCACCAAAGGGGTTGTGGAAGGTATTTTCTGCCCTTACTTGGAGCTCAGGACTTCCATGGGCAAAACTGGTGCTTCAAATCTTGCAGAGGCTTTAGGCATCACTTCCATCAGTTCAAAGCCCCACATCTGTGAAGCTAGAGTCATGTAGATTGACAGGTGTGGCTCGATAAAATAAAAGACAGCGTCCAAGTGTGTGTGTGTGTTGAAAAGCCAGTGCATTTATTGTCTGAATAAAGATGGGTCCCTCCTAAGAAGGAAGGAACCCAGAATGTAGTGCAAGGCAGATATTTATAATTTTTTGCTTTCACTTCATTACAAATAGTAAGAGGCAGCTCTCACAGGACAGATAAGATACAGAAATTATAAAAATTAAAAAAATAGTCAAGCATGCCTTCTGTGGTTTTGGAGACATGCCTAACCCACAGGCTAATGTGGGTGTTGGCAAACTGCAGCTCCAGAGCGGCATGTGGCTCTTTGAGCCCTCTGCTGTGGCTCCTTGTCCCATTACTGGCTGGCTCCACCCCTCACCCTCCCCTCCCTCAGCTAGCCTGAGAAGGTCACGAGGTCTGGCAGGATGGGAATGGGATCCAGGTGGATGGGGCTTTGGAACGGGGGACGGACCTGCAGCACCCAGCCACGGCTTCAAGAGGTTCAGGGCAGTGGGAAAAGGGAGCTGGCCCCGAACCTTGCACACCTACCCTGTGGGACAGCCTCGGAGAAAGCCCTCACCCAAGATGCTTACCCGTCAGCCCGTTTCTCCCTCTCTATGTCTCTCTCCCCCTGTGTATCTCTCTTGTGTGCTCTCTATCTCTTCTCTCCCGCTTGGAAAGCCACGGCTGGGCCAAGCCAGCAAGCTTTCCTTGGGGCTCTGTACTACTCCTTTTATTTCTTCATTTTGGAAATCCAGGCTGGCTTATGAACGAGTGCCACCCGCGGAGGATTCCGTTTGGGCACCACCCCTCCTCCTCTTGCGACTTCTTGGATGGCTATGGTGGGGTGGGGAGACCCTCAAGCGAGCAGCTGCCTGCCCCATGCTTGCCTTTGCTGCACTTTGGCGCTCGCTATAGGAACATCTCCCTGTGCATGTGCACCCTTCTGGTCCCTCCACAACTGGCCAGGGGGGTCCCGAGAAGGAGGGGGTGGAGGTGGGTCACCTGAAGGGAAGCTCCACCATGGCTGGTGATCATTCCTCAGCCAGCCCGAATTTCCAAAAAGAAGAAATAAAAGGAGTGGCGAAGAGCCCCAAGGAGAGCTTGCGGGCTTGGCCCACCCACAGCTTTCCAAAACAGAGAGCAAGAGACAGAGAGACAGATGGGGAGGCGAGAGAGAGAGAGAGAGACATAGAGAGACACAAAGAGAGAGAGATATACAGGGAGGGGGGAAGATAGGGAGATGGAGGCAGAGGGGCAGAGATATACAGAAAGGGAGAGAGAGAGCGAGACATAGAGAAGGGTTTTGTGGGTGGGTTGGCATGGCTAGGGAGTCATGTGACTGGGTGGAGTGGGTGACATCGAGTTGGCCATGCCCACCCAGGTTTTGTGGCTCCTAGTTTTTCTTTTTCCCCTGTGGGAAATGGGTCCAGGTGGCCCTTTTAGTGTTTAAGCTTGCAGACCCCTGGGCTAGTGGTCTCCTGTGAAAGTTTCAATGGCCTCAGAAGCCTGTTGACGCCTGAACTTGAGCCTTGCCATCTCAACAGAGGAGCAATCATCAAATTGATCAGATTCCTGATTAACTTTAGCTCAGAAGGTTTGACTGAAACCATTTTGAGATTTTTTTCAGGCTAGAAAGACATGGATTTTCTCCATATTGTGTGTGTGTTATTTTTCTCTGAAATATATATGTCTCTCTGTGTGTGGTGTGTGTGTATATCATATATATCTCCAAATGTATAATCTCTCCCCAGGACTTCATGATAAACAGTCATGTGAAAAAGAAACTACACTCTCCTTGACTTCTATGATTTTATATATCAGGACATAGTAAAAATCATTTGGTCCTTAGAAGTTCTTAAAAGTAGGTAAATACAACCACAGATAAACACCAATACCTGATATATTACATCAGGTCATCATTTATTTTATAAAATGAAAGCCAAAACGGAGAATTTGTGTGTGGAAAATGTATGATTCAATAATTTGTAGAACCAGCAACAACGAGAAGTAATTCTTTTCTGTGTGACTTTATAAATCTCTTGCAGTGTTGTGGAGGAATTTTGGCCCATCTTTTTTACAACATTGCTTCAGTCGATTGAGGTTTTTTATGCACAACTCTCTTGTGGTCCCGCTAGTCGGGTTGAGGTCTGGACTTTGGGTGCCATTGCAACACCTTGTTCCTTTTCTTTTTTAGCCATTCTGTTGTAGATTTGCCATTGTCCTGTTGCATAATCCCATGTCAGCCTAGATTTGGCTATTGGACACATGGCCTCACTAATATATTTTGGTATACAGAGGAGTTCATGGTCGACTCAAAGAGTGCAAGGTGTCCAGGTCCTGTGGCTTTAAAACAAGCCCAAATCATCACCCCTCCACCTCCGTTGTTGACGGTTTGTATGAGATGCCTTGTGCTGATATGCTGTGTTTCGTTTTCGTCAAACGTATCACTGTGCATTACGGGGAAATATCTCCACTTTGGTCTAGTCTGTGACAAGGAAAAGTGTTCCAGTAGTCATGTGATTTGTTCAGATGCAACTTTGCAAACCTAAGCCTGCCTTAATGATGGACCTCAGGGTTCCGAGAGGTGGCAGTGCGTGATGAAGGGGAAGGGTGTTCTTAATATGTCATTGTTTAAATTTTTAAATCGGGTTTTAAAAGGGTTAGGGGGAGGGGTGGGTGTTAGAGTTGGGCTGAAGCGAGGGGGAACTTCACCGGGTCATATCCTCTCTCAGTCCGGGTTGGAGGGGGGTGGCGGCAGGTTGGTTGCTGGGGGGGCTCGGTGCACTGGGGGAGGGTGGGGAGTTTATCCCCACGGCGATTGGGGACGGAGGGAGACGAAGAGGCAGAGGGCCATATCATGTCTTGGGAGCGTGCCCGCGCTATCTTAGAGCGGTGGCGTGCTCCGACCCTCTTGCCTCAGCCTGCCCCCAGGGATATGGGAAGTTTGGCCCCTGAGCTCAGGCTGGTCTATGTGAACTCCAGGTCTGCTAGGAGTAAGGCTCCCCTCCTCTGTGAGATGATAGAGGAGGAGGAAGCGGACCTGGCTTGCATCACAGAGACCTGGTTGAGAGCGGAGCGAGGTGCCCCCCTGGTTGAGCTATGTCCCCCAGGTTTCCAAGTGCTGCACCAGCCACGAGCTCAGGGGAGGGGAGAGGTGATGGCGGTTGTAATTAAGGAGGCCTTAGATCCGAGGGAGGTCACTGTCCAGAAGATAGACGGCTGTGAGCTTCTCCTCATGAGGTTGGGTTCGGGTGGCCAGTTGGGTCTTTTGCTGGCGTACCTCTCCCCCAGCTGCATAGCACAGACCCTGCCCAGGCTACTCGAGGTCCTCTTGGGGGTGGCGGTGGAGTTCCCCAGGCTTTTGGTCCTGGGGGACTTCAACCTGCCATCCCTGGGAGGGGATTTGGGCTTGGCTCGGGAGTTCATGGCCTCCATGGCGGCCATGGACCTGACCCAGTTAATTCAGGGCCCGACTCATGAGGGGGGGAACACGTTGGATCTGGTTTTTGTCTCTGGGCAGTGGCATAGTGATCTGGGTTGGGGATCTCCAAGTATTTGCCCCCTGTCATGGACCGATCACTATCTCCTTCGAGTGGCCTTCTGTTATGCCACCCCTAGTCGCTGGGGAACGGAGCCGACCAAGTGATTCCGCTCAAGGCGCCTTATGGACCCGGAGAGGTTCCGTTGGGCCCTTGGGGTATTGCCAGCCTCCCATATTCATGACTCGGCCGAGGCCCTGGCGGACGTGTGGCAACAGGCGGCTTCCGGGGCTTTCGACCAAGTTGTCCCCTTGTGGCCCTTAACCCGGCACAGATCCCGAGTGGCTCCTTGGTTTTCCACGGAGCTCCGGGAGATGAAGCATAGGAGGAGGGGCCTGGAGAACAGGTGGAGGGCATCCCGGTCCGAATCTGACCACTCCCAGTTAAGATCCGCTTCTAGGACTTATCTGGTAGCAATGAGGGCGGCGAAGAAGGCTTACTTCTCCACTCTCATGGCGTCCGCAGATAACCGCCGGGCCACCCTGTTCAGGGTCACTCGCTCCATCCTTAATCGGAGGGAGGGGGAGGACCCTGCGCAGGGACGTGCCGAGGAGTTTAGTCAACATCTGTCAGACAAGATCGCTCGGATCCGGGCCAGGCTGCACTCCGCCTGGCTAGAGTCGGAGACAGAGGTGGAGTCGAGTCTTGTTCATGTTAGCTGGGAGGAGTTTGAGCCTGTTTCCTTGGATACGGTGGACAGGACCATGCGGTGGCTGAGTGCCACTACATGTTTATTGGACCCGTGTCCCTCCTGGCTGGTCTATGCCACCCGGGAGGGTACACTTGGCTGGCTTCAGGCAGTTACCAACGCTTCTTTACGAGAGGGAGTCTTTCCCATCACCTTAAAGGAGGCGGTGGTGAGATCCCTCCTCAAGAAGCCTGCCTTGGACGCAGCCAATTTAGACAACTTTCATCCAGTCTCCAACCTTTGCTTTTGGCAAAGGTTGTTGAGAGTTTGGTGGCGCAACAGCTACCGATGTTCCTGGAGGAAGCTGATTACCTGGACCTGTACCAATCGGGATTCAGGCCCGGGTACAGCACAGAGATGGTATTGGTCACGCTGATCGATGACCTCTGGAGGGCTCGGGACAGGGGCTGTTCCTCTGTCCTGGTCCTGTTAGACCTCTCAGCGGCTTTCGATACCATCGACCATGGTATCCTACTGCGCCGGCTTAGGGGGTTGGGAGTAGGGGGCACCGTATTGAGGTGGTTCTCCTACTTCTCGGGTCGGACGCAGTCGGTGTTGGCAGGGGGGGAGCGGGCATCCCCTAGGCCCCTCACTTGTGGGGTGCCGCAGGGGTCAGTCCTTTCTCACCTCCACCTCAACATCTATATGAAGCCGCTGGGCGAGATCATCCATGGTTTGGGGGTGAGGTATCATCAGTATGCTGATGATATCCAGCTTTTCATCTCCACCCTAAACCACCTCAGTGATGCCCTCCCCGTGATGTCCCGTTGCCTGGAGGCGGTACGGGACTGGATGGGAAGGAACAGGCTCCGGCTCAGCCCAAACAAGAGTGAGTGGCTGTGTATACTGTCATCTCGGATAATCCAAGAGATCCCATCTCTGACCATAGGGGGAGAGGTATTGCCCCCTGTGGATAGGGTGCACAACTTGGGTGTCCTCCTGGATGTGCGGCTCAGTATGGAGGAGCAGGTGGAAGCCGTCACCAGGGGGGCATTCGCGCAGGTTAGTCTTCTGCGCCAGTTGTGTCCCTATTTGGACCGAGATGCGCTGCGCACGGTCCCTCATGCACTCGTTACCTCTAGACTCGACTACTGCAATGCTGTCTATATGGGGCTGACCTTGCATGTCATACGGAGACTTCAGCTGGTGCAGAATGCAGCTGCGTGGGTAGTGATGGGAGCGTCCCGATTCTCCCATATTATGCCTCTCTTGCATGACCTGCATTGGCTGCCGGTTGCTTTCCATGTGAGATTCAAGGTGCTGGTAACAACTTACAAAGCCCTATACGGCTTGGGTCCTGGGTATTTGCAGGAACATCTCTTGCCGGCGACGAATACCAATCGCCCAGTGCCCTCCCACAGATGGGTCCTCGTGGGGGTACCGTCAGCTAAACATTGTAGGCTGGCAGCCCCTAGGGGGAGGGCCTTCTCTGTGGGAGCGCCCACCCTCTGGAACCATCTGCCCCTTGAATTGCACCTTGCCCCTGATCTCCGCTCCTTCCGCCGCAACCTTAAAACATGGTTATTTTTACAATCCGGCCTGGACTGACAGGGGATTGGGATTTTAATTTGAATGTTTATTTGGCACTAATTTAATATTTTTTAAAATTATTTCAACTTTTGTATTGCCTGTTTTTTATGTACACCGCCCTGAGTCCTTCGGGAGAGAGGGCGACCTATAAGTCCAAATAAACTTAAACTTAAACTAAGCCATGCTGCTATGACCTTTTTAGAGAGAAGAGGGTTTCCCCTGGCAGCCCTTCCAAACGAAGCATACGTGTTCAGTCTTTTTCTAACTGCCCTGTCATGTATCTTAACATTTGACATGGTGACTGAAGCCTGTAGAGTCTGAGATATAATTCTTTGTTTCTCAGCAATTGATCAAGGGCACTTTATTAGCAGTACTTGACTGGTACTTTGCCTCATTGTACTATGGAAGCACTGAGAAATTTCCTAATGGTGAGAACAATTAACCAACAGAACGGCTTGTCTTCAGTAGTTGTGGTGCTCCATCACTGGATGCTTTTCAGAAGAAGTGAGACAGCCAACTCAAAGGGCAACTGGAGCGATGGTGCAGTATTTACCCATGCAGGCTTCAAAGAAAAGTTTAGTTCAGGGAAAGAGACGCAACCTGCTTTCTAAAACAGAAGATCCTGCTAAGGTCCAGATCCTACAAAACAAGCCGTGGTGTTCAGTCTGTGCATCCAGCTCCTGCCATTCTAAGCCTCCCCCCCCTCACTTGCTCCCACCACAGACTCGCTTCCCTCATTCTTCATCCAAATGTACACACACAGCAAACATGCACACATCTCACAGCACCGGAGGGACTCCCCCACACGCTGTCTCCTCACAGAAGGTCCCAGTGTGTGTCTTTCTAAACCTCCCCATTTGCTTCCACTGCGAACTTGCCAGCTCTGCTAACTTACTTACCTCCATCCCGTTTCCTTTCCAGAGGCCCCTTACTCACTCTCCCCACTTTTCCCCCAACAACTGTCTCTTTCTTTGTCCAAATGTACACACAGAGCAAACACACACACATGACATGGCAAAAAGGTGCGAACCGGTAACAGCCCATCTCGGTGTCCTGCTTGAGCAGGGGCAGGATTACAAGGTCTCCAACATCCGTTCAAATTCTATTACTCTTTTCTATTGTGATGATGTTTTTATGTCCTGATAAGTAAAACCAAAGATATCAAAGAGGGAGTTCTTTCTTTTTCACTTGCCTCTATTTGAAAACAACACTTTGTTAAGAATTTGTGATTGACCCAGTTAACAAATGAATTTCATAATTGAATGGATATTTGAACTTGGATTTGGGTAGCCTTCCATGTGTCAAATGAATCATGATAAATGTAAGAGCTTATTGGAGCATTGTGGCATAATTTGCTTTGTCATTGTAATGTAAATATTTTCTTTTTTTCTCATCTTCTGCAACCATTTTATACACAATTAAAGATACCTTTTTATTTGAATCTTATAGACAAAGAGGATGGCAATAAGAGCACTATGGACAACTGAAAATAACAAGCAACATTGAATAGCAAAGCAAGTCAGTCCAGAAATCAAAATATCTTCCATTTCCTTCAGAGAGCTACACAATCCTTCACCTACCTCAATAGGCTGATAAAGAGAAATCAAGAAGAGATTTCTAGCTGGGTAAAGTAGTGTGTGAAATTGAAGCATATCTTACATGAAAAGTCAAGGAAGATTATTTTTCCATTCAGCAAATAGGGAAATATTTGGAAGTTACTGGGGTGGAAAAGGTCAATTGGAAAGCCACGTAGAGCAGACAGTGTTGCAGGCCTCGCTCTGGGAGGAAGAAAACAGCTTGAATCAAAGCACTACTAAGGAGGGACCATCCCTATTTTTACCTCCTCAAGAATATTAGTTGTGGAAAACCTCCATACCGCATGCCCCTTGGGAAAAATTCAACTTGAAATCACAGCTGATTATGCCTGAAAGGATCCAAACTGGAGAAAAACCTTACATATACTGTGAATATGGCAAAAACTCTGATCAGAACAGCTCGTGATACACCAGATAACTCACAGGAGAGAAACCACATGAATGTCCTGTTTGTGGGAAAAGTTTCAGTACCAGTTCCAACCATATTAGCCACCAGATGATTTACACAGGCGAGAAACTGTAAATGCCTTGAATGTGGGAGCAGTTTCACTCGGAATTCTCACCTCGTTGCACACCTGAGAACTCACACAGGAGAGAAACCCTTTGAGTGTCCTGATTGTGGTAAAAGTTTCAGTCAGGATTCCAGCTTGGTTCAACATCACAGGACTCACACAGGAGAGAAACCCTTTGAGTGTTTTTTCTGTGGGAAAGTTTTCAGTAACAATTCCAACCTTATTAGCCACCAGAAGATTCACACAGGAGAGGAATTGTTTGAATGTCCTGACTGTGGTTTCACTAAAAATTCCAGCATGGTTCAACACCAGAGGACTCACACAGGAGAGAAACGCTTTGAGTGTCAGATTGTGGTAAAGTTTCAATCAGAATTCCAGCTTGGTTCAACACCAGAGGACACTCATGGAGAGAAACCTTTGAGTGTCCTTACTGTGGGAAAAGTTTGTACCAATTCAACCTTATTAGCCACCAGAGTCTTTGGGAAGAAACCCTTTAAATGTCCTGATTGTGGGAGAAGTTTCAGTCACAATTGCAGCCTGGTGAGACACCAGAGAACTCATACAGGAGAGAAACCCTTTGAATGTCCTGATTGTGGGAAACGTTTCACTCTGAATTCCCATCTATTAATCACCAGATTCATACAGGAGAGAAACCCTTTGAGTGTCCTGATTGTGGTAAAAGTTTCAATCAGCATTCCAGCTTGGTTCAACACCAGAGGACTCATACAGGAGAGAAACATTTTGAGTGTTCTTACTGTGGGAAAAGTTTCAGTACTAATTCCAGTCTTATTAGCCACCAGAGGCTTCATACGGGAGAGAAACCCTTTAAATGTCTAGATTGTGGGAGAAGTTTCAGTCATCATTTCAGCTTCGTGAGTCACCAGAGAACTCACACAGGAGAGAAACCCTTTGAATGTCCTGATTGTGGGAAATGTTTCAGTCATAATTCCAGCTTGGTTAAACACCAGAGAACTCACACAGGAGAGAAACCCTTTGAATGTTCTGATTGTGGGAAATGTTTCAGTCATAATTCCAGCTTGGTTAAACACCAGAGAACTCACACAGGAGAGAAACCCTTTGAATGTCCTGATTGTGGGAAACGTTTCAGTCTGCATTTCCTCCTTATTAATCACCAGAGGATTCATACAGGAGAGAAACCCTTTGAGTGTCCTGATTGTGGGAGAAGTTTCAGTACCAATTCCAGCCTATTGAAACACCAAAGGACTCACACAGGGGAGAAACCCTTTGAGTGTCCTGATTGTGAGAAATGTTTCAGTAAAAATTCCAACTTGGTGATACACCAGAGGATTCACACAGGACAGAAACCCTTTAACTGGAAAAAGTTTCAGTCAAAATTCCCACCTTATTAACCACCAGAGGATTCATACAGGAGAGAAACCCTTTGAGTGTCCTGATTGTGGTAAAAGTTTCAATCAGAATTCCAGCTTGGTTCAACACCAGAGGACTCATACAGGAGAGAAACCTTTTGAGTGTTCTCACTGTGGGAAAAGTTTCAGTCATTTCAACCTTTATTAGCAAGACTACAGGAGAGAAATTTAATGTCCTGATTGTGGGAGAAGTTTCAGTCATCATTGCAACTTCGTGAGACACCAGAGAACTCACACAGGAGAGAAACCCTTTAACTGTTCTGACTGTTGAAAAAGTTTCAGTCGAAATTCCCACCTTATTAACCACCAGAGGATTCATACAGGAGAGAAAACCTTTGAATGTCCAGACTGTGGGAGAAGTTTCCGTCACAGTTCCAGCCTGGTGAGACACCAGAGGACTCACATGGGAGAAACATTATGAGTGTCCAGACTCTGGGAAAAGATCTCAGTAGTAGGATTAACCTTTGAAATCATATGCTTATACATACAGGAGAGAAACCATTTAAGTGCCCCAAGTGTGGACAGTCCTTCAGGAAACATTCTGCCCTTATTACACACAAGAAAATCCACCTGAGACCCTAAGTGATGAGTGTAGAGAAGGCATGAATTTCATTTCATAGTCCCATTGTAAGAACAGTTGAGAAGCTGACTATATAATTTGGCTGCAAAGAATTTGCCTGATTTTTTGTAGGTAAATATGTAATGATATTAGATGGGAAGGAGAAAAGAAGAAATCGCAACATATTAGTTTGATAATGGCTATTTGGCCATCAGCTTCAGAAGTTGCTGGATATTTCTTTTTGCAGAAATTGTGCAATTATGTAAAATATTTTGGGAGTGTTCTTTGCATTTTTATTATAGTAGATGATAGAAATGCCACATACAGAGTCCCAGCCTTTTTCTTCCTTGCCTACCCCATGATTTTCAGCCCCAGAATTCTCCAGCCAGCATCTCTTGAGGATAGGAGCACTCAGATTATAGTTAGAGATTGTGGCTCCTCCTATAATGAGAAAGCAAGAGAAGAAGTAGAAGGGTTTCAAAGTTTATCTTTTCCAAACAATTCCAGGAATTCAGCGCACCAAGCATGTCTGTTCAGATTGTGTCAAGAATGAGGCACGCCAGTGGAGGATACCATATGAACAGCAAATATATTGGGGGAGTTTGGAGCCGTGACAGAAGCAAGGTAAAATTTCAGATATAAAGGCTGTTGTGCTGAAAGTAAGCAGAGAGAAGCTATAAAGGATGAAATAAAAAATGAAATAGGAGAGATAAAAAACAAAATTAAGAACTTAGAGGGAACTATTGGTCAGTTACAGCAAGCGATCAAGGTAAATGAAGAAAAAATTATTACTATAGAGAAACAAGCAGATAAAGCTGGAAAAAAGATGGAAGACATGGAACAAAAAATTAGGGAACAGAAGAAAGAGACTAACGAGACCTTGGCATGTTTGGAGTTAGATAAAGCATCATATTATCTCAGGGTCCAAAATGTGGAAGAAGAGAAAGGGGAGAATCTACCTTTGGTTATGGCAGAAATGTTAGCGGATTTGATGGGCAGAGATAGAAATGAAATTATAAATGAATTAGACGATGTATACCGAATTCATACAAACTACGCAAGGCGTCACAGGTTACCTAGGGAAGTCCATATTAGATTTGCAAGAAGGAGGGTAAAAGATATAGTTTACAGAATTACTAGAGACGAAGGGATAAAATTTAAAGGTAGGGGAGGTGATCGTTTTTAAACAGGTCCCAAGAAGAATCCGTGAGGCAAGAAAAGAATATCATTTCTTGTCAAACTTTTTAAATAAGAACAATATTCCCTTCAGGTGGATTACTCCGGAAGGTCTACTGGTAACTTGGAAGGAAAAGAGAATAAAGATTGACACCTTATCTAGAGCCCAAGACCTCTTCGAACAGGTGGGGGGAACCATAGAGGAACTAAGCAGCAGAGATGATATCGAGAGCCAGGATGAAGTACAAGACAGAAATAATGGGAGGGGAAAGGAGACCCCGAGGAGTTATTGCAAAGAGAAGTAGGAGTAAGAACGAGGAGCCAAACGTCAAATAGGAACACAGTGACTTAAGAGTAAGAGAGAGGATGAACAAAAGAGTAAACTTAATTTCCATCAATATTAACGGATTGAATGACCCAGTAAAAAGGGAAAGAATGTTTTACAAATTAGAGAAAACTCGAGCCCATATAATCTGTCTCCAGGAAGTCCACATTAAAACAAAAGAGCAGAGATGTCTAGAAAACAAAAGATTAGGGGAAAAATACGTATCATTAGCAGAGGAAAAAAGAGGAGTAGTTTTGTATGTGAAAAAAGATATAACATCTAAAATGATTTATAAAGACAATCTAGGAAGAATACTTATGGTAGAAATTGAGATACAGAATAAAAAAATATTGTTAGTAGGAATCTATGCCCCCAATAAGTGCCAACATGACTTTTATAAAAAACTATATGGAAAACTAATAGAATTTAATATACAAAGAATATGTATTATTGGGGATTTTAATGCAATATGCAATAAAGAACAAGATTATAATAGCATCTACTATCAATATAAAAGAAAGAATATATTACCTAAACCTTTCTTTGAGATGGCGGAAGAATTTGAGCTGGTAGATGTATGGAGAAAAAGGAACCCGGATTTGCGACAGTACACTTTTTATTCCAGTCCACATAATTCATGGTCTAGATTAGATATGGCTTGGGTAACCAGTGAGCTATATAAGGAAATCCAGGATGCAAAGATTTTAACCAACACATGGGCAGACCATAAACCAATTCTGGTAACATTGAAAAGCAAATTACAAAATAAAAGTAGATGGTCTCTCAATGTACAGATAATCAAAGAAGAAGATTACCTTTCAGAATTGAGGGAAGAACTAACAAGTTTTTTCCAGATTAATAACAACCAAGATACCTCATTGCAGAACTTATGGGATACTATGAAAGCTTATGTAAGGGGAATCTCTATAGCTTACATTGCTAACAGGAGGAAAAAAAGAGAGGGGCAACTATGGGCTTTACTGGAAAAACTAGAGAAACTGGAAAACCAGCAAAAGAATGAGCAAAATGAAAAGCAAATACTTGTATTTAAACATGAGATCAATAATTTGGAACAGGAAGAGTTAACGCAAAAATTACAATATGTAAGACAAAATTAGTTTGAACATGCCAATAAACCAGGTAGGTGGTTGGCGTACAAATTAAAGAAAGAAAACCAAAAAAGAATGATATGTCAGTTAGAGAACAGCGAGGGAGTGTTAGAAATAGACCTTGAGAGAAAAAAGGAAATTGTCAGGAAATATTTTGAAAACTTATACGACCAAGAAACAATTGAATTAGATAAAATAGAACAATACTTGAGTGAAGGATATGTGAATATATTAGTGGAAAGTCAAAAGGAGTTACTTAATGGAGAAATAACCCTAGAAGAACTGAGAGGGGCGATACAAAAACAAAAGAGAAATAAAACACCAGGTCCAGATGGCTTGCCCAGTGAGCTGTATAAAGAGATGGGCGAGATAATAGATAATATTTTTTTGAAAGTCTGTAATGAGGTATTAGAGAGGGCAAAAATGCCAGATTCATGGAAGGAGACCTACATAACATTAATTCCAAAGGAAGGCGCAGATGCTACCCAAATAAAGAACAATTCAAGAGAGGGCGGGGCTGGCGTTCCGGCGATACTTCGTGCGATCTGGAAGCTCCCGGATCACCGTAGATATCTTCTCTGCTGGACGGTCCATTTGGATCTAAACCGTCCCGAAGAGACGGTGAAGGTAACATCTTGGAAAACAAATCTGTGAATACCTAGAAGCAAACAAAATAATAACCAGTAGCCAACATGGGTTGATCAAAAACAGATCCTGCCAAACATACCTTATTTCATTCTTTGGCAAAATGACTAAATTAGTGGACCAGCAAAATGCTGTGGACATAGTATACTTAGATTTCAGTAAAGCAATTGATAAAGTAGGTCACAACCTACTTCTGGAAAAGGTAGAAAAATGCGGGATAGACAGCACCACCACAAGATGGATTCCCAAGTGGCTGACAAATTGTACTCAACATATAGTCCTCAATGGAACCACACCCACATGGAGGGAAGTAAGCAGTGGGGTATCCTCAGATTGAATTTTAGACCCAGCACTGATCAAAATCTTCATAAACTATCTAGACAAGGGAATAGAAGGTGAACTCATCAAGTTTGTATATGACTCTAAACTGGCAGGAATTGCCAACATCCCAGATGACAAGGTCAAGATCCAAAAAAGATTGACAGACTTGAACAGTGGTCCCTATCTAACAATACAGAGATAAAAGTTTTATACTTAGACAAGAAAAACCAACTGCATAGGTATAAACCAGTTGAAACCTTAATGCTTAATGCTAGTAACTGTCTTGTGAGTCTAATGGACAATCACATAAATGTGATCCAACAGTGAGTGAAAGCAGCCAAAATAACCAATACAATCCTAAACTGCATTAATAGAGAGAATTAAGATCATGTGACGTTATAGTACTACTTTACAAAGCCTTAGTAAGACCACACTTGGAATACTGCATGCAATTCTAGTCCCTCCAGAGTAACTAGAGACTGGAAAAAGTGCAGAGAAAGCAACAAAGATGAAT